>NC_069451.1:25675614-25804532 GCF_026875155.1 Cherax quadricarinatus | reverse complement strand
AATTTTTCACCCAATCAAGAGTTTGCCAAATTCTATAACCCCAACACTATGATCAACATTTTTTTTTGTAACTTCTCTTAAAAATCATCATAACAAAGATCTTAATACTATCTTTTTTTTACTAAGTCACATAACTTTTGTCTTCTCAACTCCCCCAATTACATTCTCTTTCACACTTAACATTTCATTAACCGAAATTACATCTCACCCCCCCAATCCCCCCTCATTCTCCAGCCCAAACTACCAAAAAAAAACTAATCAACACTTATGACAGAGACATACCATATCTAACCACTGACTAATTTTAAAACCAATCTAAAACACCATGACATCTTCAAAAAATACTCTGCACATATTTGAACCCCCTTAAAAAAAAACACCATCAAAAACCTCCGAATCCCCAAAAACTACTGATTAACCAAATCCCCACTGAATACTACCAAAATCACCTCAAAATCACCGAAATAAGTTTAAATCCCCTTACATCCTTTTTTAGAAATCCCCTCAAATACTATAAAAAAGAACTCCCCCCCCATTTGGGCATAAAAAAAAAAAAAGCATAAAACAAAAACCCCTAATACGCAAACACTTAGTACGTCACCATCAACTAAAAAAACATATCTTGTACAACACATAATCAAAGACAACCCCCAAAAACTCAATCCCCCGTTATTCCCTCAAAAATCACTAGTATAAGAAAACACTCATTTTTTAAAAAATTTTACAAAAAAAAAATCAATTTGACAATATCTAAGCGCACCACCCACTACCCCCAAAACAGATGTCTCACCCACGGACCGACGAGCTCATCTCCAGTGACGTCACATCCCAAATTGTGTTAACTTGGTGGTTGGTAACATCACACCCAACCCACCTTGTTTCAACCTGCTGTACCCACATTATCTAAGAACACTTATCCAAAGGGACGATTCCCAAATTTTTTGACCCACCACCAAGACACAGAAAACACACATTTTTATAATTATTCACACAAAAATCACGATCACCAATTCCATATCATGTTTACCGTCATCTATCAACACTCATCACCAAGATCACCAAAAATCTAAGATCATGCATCTCAAAACTACTATGATCACTGAAAACACTTATTTTTTAAACATTCGCACAAAAATAAGACATACACAAAAATACCACAACACTTCCACCAACATCTATAACATAACATGAGCACTATAACATATCACTATCATATATCACATATCACTAGATATGGTAATGTCTCATGTCATAAGTGTATGAGTTAGTTTTTTTTTTGTGCTAATGTTGTAAAGTCTGGAGAATGAGGGAGGAGTTTGGTGGATGAGATGTAATTTCGGTTAATGAAATGTGTAAGAGTGAATGAGAATGTGAATTGGTGGGTGAGTTAGAGAAGACAAAATGTTATGTGATCTTAGTAAAAGTATAGATAGTATTAGTGATCTTCGTTATGATGATGTTTTAAGAGAATGTGTACAAAAAAAAATGTGTGATCTTAGTGGTGGGGTTATAGAATTTGGCAAACGTCTGATTGTGGTGTTTCTAGATATTGGAGATTTTAACGGATATGTTTTTGTGTTATTTTTGGGTTTAAAATGTCTCATGTCTTAAGTGTCTGAGTTAGTTTTTGTGTTAATGTTGTAAAGTCTGGAGACTGAGGGAGTAGAAATGGTGGATGTGTTGTAATTTCAGTTAATGTAATGTGTAAGTGTAGATAAATTAGAGATGATAAATCTTTTTTGGGGAGTAATCAAAATGATATTTTGGAAGTGCTTCGTGTTTTTTGGGAAAAATGTTCAAAGGTGTTTATTGTGAGTATTCAAATGATTTATGAGAGTGTTCGAAGTAATTTTTGGGGTGTTCTGTAGTGAGATGATAAAGGTTGTGGATGAGAGATTTTGAGAAAAGGTGGTCTCAAATGATGTATGAGAGTGTTTTGAAGGTGTTCAAATTTAAAAAGTGAGGTGTGTGTGTGTGTGTGTGGTGTGTGTGTGTGTGTGTGTGTTGTGTGTGTGTGTGTGTGTGTGTGTGTGTGTGTGTGGGTGTGTGTGGTGTGCGGGTGGGGTGTGTGTGTGTGTGTGTGTGTGTTAGGTGGTCATAGAGTTTTGTGAATTCTGGTTACAGTGATTTTAGTGGATTTGAGATGGGTGATGAGATGCATTTGTGGATGTGAAATGTGATTTTTGTGTGTGTTCAGAAGAAGTGTGTTGGAAGATGGGTGAGTGGATGTGAAGAAATGGGGGTGAGATGGAGAGGGGTATGGGGGGGTTTTGTATTAGAAATTTAATGAAATATGGGGGAGATTTTACTGAAAATAAAGGTAATGTGTGAATATTTTAAAAAGAATTATAGAATTGAAAAGTTATGATATATTGGAAAAGAATGGAGGGTGTTGAAACATGTCGCAATAGTTGGGTAGTGAGATTAGTTGATTCGAGTATAATATCAATTTATGTGGATACCAGGAGATGGGTATGGAGAGGATTTTATTAGAATTTTAGTAATGTAAAGAGGAATGTGTTTTACATTTAAGATTCAGTAAAAAGAAGGGGAAAAAATAGTGAATAAATTGGTAATTGATGAGGGTTGTGGGTAATGTAGTCGAATTAGAGATACCAAAAAAGATGATATAAGTGGGTTGTTTTTGTGACTTTTTCTGATGAAATTAGTTAAAACGAGAAAAAAAATTGTGGGTTGTGGGGTGTTGGTGGTTGTGGGTGTTGTTGTCGAACTAGTGTGTCGAAAAAGTGGTTATAAGTTGTGGGTTGTTGATGTGACTTTTCTGATGAAATTAGTTAAAACGAGAAAAAAAATTGTGGGTTGTGGTGTTGTGGGTGTTGTGGGTTGTGGGTGTTGTTGTCGAACTAGGGGGATACCGAAAAAAGTGGTTATAAATTGTGGGTAGTTGTTGTGGGGGTGTGGGTGATGTGGGATGTGGGTGTTGTGGGGTGTGGGTGTTGTGGGTTGTGGGTGTTGTTGTCGAACTAGAGATGCTGAAAAGTGGTTATAAGTTGTGGGTTGTTGATGTGACTTTTTTTCTGATGAAATTAGTTAAAACGAGAAAAAATATTGTGGGGTGTGGGTGGATGTGGGTTGTGTGTGTTGTGGGGTGTGGGTGATGTGGGTTGTGGGTGTTGTGGGGTGTGGGTGATGTGGGTTGTGGGTGTTGTGGGGTGTGGGGTGATGGGGGGTTGTCGGTGTTGTGGATGTGGGTGTTGTGGGTGTTGTTGTCGAACTGAGATACCAAAAAGATTTGTAAGTGGGTTGTTGTTGTGACTTTTTCTGATGAAATTAGTTAAAACGAGAAAAAATTGTGGGGTGTGGGTGTTGTGGGTTGTGGTGGTGTGGGTGTTGTGGGTTGTGGGTGTTGTTGTCGAACTTGAGTTGTTGAAAAGTGATTATAAGTGTGTTGTTTTGTTTGACTTTTTGATGAAATTAGTTAAAACGAAAAAAAATTGTGGGGTGTGGGTGATGTGGGTTTGTGGGTGATGTGGGTGTTGTGGGTTGTGGGTGTTGTGGGAGGTGGGTTTTTGATCTTAGTTTATGGTGATTTGGTGGTGTTTTGAGTGTAATCAGTGGTGTTTTAGTAGTATTCAGTGGTGTATTTGGGAGTACTTTAAATGGTTTTTTTTGAGGTTATTCAAAGGTGTTTTGAAGGTGTTCAAATGATGTGCAAGAGTACTTATGAAGGTTTTTCTGGGAGTATTCAGAGGTGAAATTTTTGGGGGGTTTGAATGATGTTTTTGGAGTATTTAAAGGTAATTGATGGGGTTTTTTGGTGATGTTCAAAGTAAAGTGTTTGAGTTAGTTTTTTGTGGGTAATGTTGTGAAGTCTGGAGATGAGGGGGGAGTTTGGGGGGATGAGTTGTAATTTAATGAAATGTGTAAGTGCAGATAAATTAGAAAAGTCAAATCTTATTTGGGAGTATTCAAAAAGATATTTTGGAAGTGTTTCAGTGTTGTTTGGAAATGTTCAAAGGTATTTTTGTGAGTTTCAAATGATTTTGAGAGTGTTTTTTGAAGGTGTTCAAAGTAAAGTGAGGTGTGTGTGCATATTAACTTTTTAATATGTAAAATTGTGACTTGTGAATTTATCGAAAAGTGGTTTAAGTGTTTTTGGTGACTTTCTGATGAAAAAGTTAAAACGAGAAAAATTGGGGGTTATGAGTGAAAATTGTGAGGTGTTGGTTGGAGTGTGAGGGTTCGGGAGGGTGGGGAGGAGGAGAGAGAGAAGGTTACTTCGTGGGGAGTGACCCGAGATGAAATAGTTAAAACGAGAAAAATGTCTAGACTTGTGTTGTAAAGAAATTGTGGATTGTTTGGGTATTAACGAAAAAATTTTGAAATTATTTGGATTATCCCGGGGTTTAAGAGTGAAAATGTTTTCCCTATGTTGTATATGAAATGTGTAATACTGAGATGGGGAAGTCGACAAGGTTCAGCCTGTGTGTGTGGGGTCATTGCGTGACGTCACTGACATAGGGGGAAGTCGACAAGATTCAGCCTGTATGTGTGAGGTCATCACGTGACGTCACTGACCGCCGAGTAAGCACAGGTGGGGTGACGTCACACTTGTTTAGACCTGTAGTAAGAGAAAGTACCATGCCCCATAGGAGGAGTTCATTTGAATGCTTACCCTGAGAGGGGGGAATCCAAAAACTTAATCTGAGGAGATGGAGGAGAAAACCTTGATCCAAGGAGATCATAAGAATTTCGAAACCCCATAGGGGGGAATCCAAAAGCTTGATCCGAGGAACTGGAGTCTTTGTATTATCGAGAAAACCTTGATGCAAGTGGGAGTCCATTTTGAATGCTTATACCCAGAGGGGGGAATCCAAAAAACTTGATCCGAGGAGATGGAGACTTGATATTATCGAGAAAACCTTGATCCAAGGAATTGGAGTCTTTGTATTATCGAGAAAAAAAATTGGGGGGGTGGAAGGAGGGGTAGCCAAAAATTTGATCCGAGGAAATGGAGTCTTTGTATTATGGAGAAAAAAAATCGAAAAAATTTGGGATGGGGGTGAAAGTGGGAGGGGGGAACCTCAAAAATTTGACCCGAGGAGAGCACAAGAAATTCAATACAAATTTGAAAAAAATCGGAAAAAAATTCGGGGCGCGGGGGCGATCCGGACGACGCTGCAGAAGGCGCAGCAGAAGGCGCAGCAGAAGGCGCGGGCGGGGCGCGAGGGGCGCGGGCAGGGCGCGAGGGCGTGGCGGGGGGGTGGGTCGGCGCCCATGGGCGGGGGGGGCGCGGGGGGCGCGGGTGGTGGGCGCGGGGGCGCGGGTGGGGGCGCGGGGGCGCGGGGGGGGGCGGGGGGCGCGGGGGGGGGGGGGGTTGTGGGTGGGGGTCGTGGGCGGGGTCGTGGGCGGGGGTCATGGGCGGGGTCGTGGGCAGGGTTAAGGTCATTAGCATATAGGTGTGAAAAGGAGCCACTCAGGAAAAGGGCCACTCAGCCGCGCCCTTTCAGGAGGGACCCCTCAGGAAGAGACCGCTCAGCCGCAGGAGCCACTGAGCCGCCCCCATCACTACTTATTATATATATATATATATAATTTAATATTTTTATATATATATTATATAATTTTTTATAAAATTTTAACTGCTGAAGGCTGGGGAGCATCTCAGGAAGTAGATAAGTTTTGGGATTGACAGGCACCTGGTGAGTACGTACAAGGTATCATGTGTATCGATGTCTTTCATCCTGTTTTCCATCGTCTGGAGGTCTGAGATTGTTTTTTCTAGGATCAGATCAATGGCACTGGGCCCAACAGGAGCACCAAGGAGAGTGCTATTGGCTAGATCATTGGCTCGTGCTCCTGGTAAAACGGCACTAATATTCTGGATCATCTATTGATTGGTAGAAACTATTTCACATTTGGTGGGGTTTAAAGAAAGGCCCAGGCTTTCTCCCATGTCTTTAATTTTACTGATGTCTTCTAGGAGAGATTCTGTTGTGCCAGCCATGGTACCGTCGTCCAGGAACCAGATATTGAGCTCACTGGAGAGTGCTTCTGTGACTTCCTTGATGACCAAACAGAATACAAAGGGGGCGAGAGGGTCCCCCCTGTTGCACACCCACACATGAGTCAATTTCATGGTCCCCAAACAATAGTTTAGAAGCCACACTATAACACGATTGTATGAAGGGATAGAGGGAAGGGAAATGCCTAGAAACTGCTTGGAGAGCAGCATCCCTTCTAAGTTGAAAGCTTTGGCAAAGTCTAATTTGATCAAGACTTTTTCAACGGACATGTTGCTGATGTATATTCGTGCTGCTTCACAGCCTTGTTGAATGCCAAAACCGAGCTGAGTTGGTTTCAATCAGGAGCTTGCAAAGTTGCAGAAATGAGTAAGAAATCCCAGCAGAATGTTTCCAAAGGACGCTTGTTAAGACTGCAAAGTCCTAGCAAGCACATACACACACACACATGTGTGTGTGTGTGTGTGTGTGTGTGTGTGTGTGTGTGTGTGTGTGTGTGTGTGTGTGTGTGTGTGTGTGTGTGTGTGTGTGTGTGTGTGTGTGGGTGTGTACTCACCCATTTGTACTCACCTATTTGTGGTTGCAGGGGTCGAGTCACAGCTCCTGGCCCCACCTCTTCGCTGATTGCTACTAGGTCCTCTCTCTCCCTGCCCCATGAGCTCTAGCATACCTCGCCTTAAAACTATGTATGGTTCCCGCCTCCAATACGTCACTTTCTAGGCTATTCCACGGCCTGACTACTCTATGACTGAAGAAATACTTCCTAACATCCCTTTGATTCATCTGAGTCTTCAACTTCCAATTGTGACCTCTTGTGTCTGTGTCCCATCTCTGGAACATCCCGTCTTTGTCCACCTTGTCTATTCCGCGCAGTATTTTATATGTCGTTATCATGTCTCCCCTGACCCTCCTGTCCTCCAGTGTCGTCAGGCCGATTTCCCTCAACCTTTCTTCGTAGGACAATCCCCGTAGCTCTGGGACTAGTCTTGTTGCAAACCTTTGCACTTTCTCTAATTTCTTGACGTGCTTGACTAGGGGTGGATTCCAAACTGGTATGTGTGTGTGTGTGTGTGTGTGTGTGTGTGTGTGTGTGTGTGTGTGTGTGTGTGTATGTGTGTGTGTGTGTGTGTGTGTGTGTGTGTGTGTGTGTGTCTGTGTGTGTGTGTCACTGTGATTGCATGTCACCATGAGATCAAGCTGATATACCAGCGTGACCGTCACCATGACAGTGAGATTTCTTGATCTCAGTGTTGAGATTAAGCTCTTGAGTCATTAGCTATGATGATACTTATCTCAGTGTCTCTTTTGAATTTAATGTATACTTAAAGGTGTGTATCTCTCAATGTACATTTACCTGTACGAGTAGTGTACAAAGTAATTTCTTCACTTAGTATTCTGTGTGCTCATTCAGTGTTCTGTGTGTTCACTCGGCGTTCAATGTGATCACTCAGTGTTGTGTGTTCATTCAGTGCTCTCTGTGTCCAACCTGAAGTTCTTCCACGAGCAATTGAACACTGTTAGTACAGTAACCCCTGACTAGTATGGTCCAGTAGGACCCGTACAGTAACCCCTGACTAGTATGGTCCAGTAGGACCCGTACAGTAGGCCCTGACTAGTATGGTCCAGTATTATTATTATTATAATCAAGGGGGAAGCGCTAAACCCAGAGGATTATACAGCGCCTGGGGGGGATGTGGAAGGCATTCAGGCTTAATTTGGGGAACTGGAGCACGGATCCAATTCCCTAAATCAAGAGCCCCTCACCAACATCAAGGAACCTTCCTTGAGGGGACAGTATGGTCCAGTAGGACCCGTACAGTAGGCCCTGACTAGTATGGTCCAGTAGTACATTAAGCCCTGACTAGTATGGTCCAGTAGGACCCGTACAGTAACCCCTGACTAGTATGGTCCAGTAGGACCCGTACAGTAGGCCCTGACTAGTATGGTCCAGTAGGACCCGTACAGTAACCCCTGACTAGTATGGTCCAGTAGGACCCGTACAGTAGGCCCTGACTAGTATGGTCCAGTAGGACCCGTACAGTAGGCCCTGACTAGTATGGTCCAGTAGGACCCGTACAGTAGGCCCTGACTAGTATGGTCCAGTAGGACCCGTACAGTAGGCCCTGACTAGTATGGTCCAGTAGGACCCGTACAGTAGGCCCTGACTAGTATGGTCCAGTAGGACCCGTACAGTAGGCCCTGACTAGTATAGTCCAGTAGGACCCGTACAGTAGGCCCTGATAGTATGGTCCAGTAGGACCCGTACAGTAGGCCCTGACTAGTATGGTCCAGTAGGACCCGTACAGTATGCCCTGACTAGTATAGTCCAGTAGGACCCGTACAGTAGGCCCTGACTAGTATGGTCCAGTAGGACCCATACAGTAGGCCCTGGCTAGTATTTATTTATTTATTTATTTATTTCCAATTTGAGCACACATACAGAGGTACAAAAAAATACAGATAAGAGCAGTATGCCAAAGCCACTTATACTATGCATAGCATTACGGACTGGCTTAAAATTAACTTAAGATTAACTAAGCAATGATGAAATCAGTGATAAAACATTAATGTAAACAGATTACTATAAAGCACAAATGAGTATTACAAAGACAGGTCATATGGTTGCATGCATTGTTGTACATTCAGTCGTATGGAGTATTCTGTTAGGTAGTGTATTTAAAAAATAATAAAGTTAGATTGGGTTTTAGGTTTAACATTTATGTGATATAATTGTGAGAAACATTTAAGATATACAATTTATAAGGTTCAGTTATTCAGTATTTATTTGGTTTTGGGTGAGTAAGTGATCTTTGAGAAGAGACTTGAATTTATAAACAGGTAGTGTTTCTTTTATATTTACAGGTAATGAATTCCAGATTTTAGGGCCTTTTATGTGCATTGAGTTTTTGCATAGTGTGAGATGGACACGAGGAACATCAAAGAGTGATCTGTGCCTTGTGTTATGGTCATGTGTTCTGTTGAGGTTGGCAAGGAGATGTTTGAGGGGAGGGTTAATATCAGAGTTAAGTGTTCTATGTATGTAATAGGTGCAGTAATAAGTATGGATGTTTTGTATGGTGAGTAGGTTAGTGTATTGAATATTGGTGGAGTGTGCTGCCTGTAGTGAGAATTTGTTATCATTCTAACTGCAGCCTTTTGTTGAGTAATTAGTGGTCTGAGATGGTTAATTGTTGTTGAGCCCCATGCACAAATTCCATAGGTGAGATAGGGGTAAATAAGAGAGTGATATAGGGCCAGGAGGGCTGACTGTGGAACATAGTACCGTATCTTCGATAGTATGCCTACAGTCTTGGAAATTTTCTTAGAAATTTGTTGTATATGTGTATGAAATTTGAGTCTATTATCAAGGTGGATTCCTAAGAATTTTCCCTCTGTTAGTTTTGTGATAGGTGATCCGTTTATCGTTATGTTAAGAGGGACATCTGTAGCTCTGTTACCAAACTGAATGAAGTAGGTTTTGTCAATGTTTAGTGTAAGTTTGTTAGTCCTCATCCAGGTAGATATTTTCTGTAATTCGGTATTTACAGTATTGGCTAGCGTGACTGGGCTCGGGTGAGAGAAGACGTATGTAGTGTCATCTGCAAATAGTGTGGGTTTGAGTAATTGCGAAGCATTTGGAAGGTCATTTATGTATAGGAGAAAGAGAAGAGGGCCAAGGACACTTCCCTGTGGGACACCAACTGTAATTGGTTGCGCAGAAGAGTTTGCCCCATTTGCATACACATATTGACTTCTGTTGCTGAGGTATGACTTGACGTAGTTGAGGGAGTGCCCTCTTATACCATAGTGTGACAATTTTACGTGGAGCAAGTCATGGTCAACTGTATCAAAAGCTTTACGTAAGTCAATGAAGATCCCCAGTGGGACTTCTTTTTTCTCTATTGCAGTATATATATGTTCTAGCATGTGTATAATAGCATCATTAGTATTTTTATTAGGCCTGAATCCAAATTGGCAGGGGTTGAGTATGTTTTGGGAGATAAGGTAGGAGTAGATTCGTTTATGAATTAATTTTTCAAAGATTTTTGAGAGAGGGTGTAAGTTGGATATTGGCCTATAGTTATTCAACTCTGTTTGGTCTCCTCCTTTGTGGATCGGGGTGACCCTTGCTATTTTGAGTACTGTAGGGTCCAGTAGGACCCGTCGAGCAAACAGAAATAAAATCTATGGAGAGTCTAAGCGTGGAGTAAACCTGGAGTATACCTGGAGTAAACCTGGAGTATACCTGGGGTGTACCTGGAGTATACCTGGGGTGTACATAGGCATGAAATACCTGAAAAAACAAATGGGTTATAAACTGTCAGTAGTGAAGTGAGATTTACCTTACCCTGTGCTTCAAGGAGTCTCATATATACTCCAGCATTTCTAAAATATTGCTGGAACCTGGCGAAAAATGCAAAAAATCTTTTCTTATTTATAAATACATTTTTTGTTTAAAAACCCGTAACAAAAAAATGGGGTGGTTATAATATATATATATATATATATTATATATATATATATATATATATATATATATATATATATATATATATATATATATATATATTAATATATATTATATATATATATATATATTATATATATATATATATAATATATATATATCATTCTTTCTCAAACACTCTCGCTCTCTCTCTTTCACACACATTCACGCACACACACTCTCTTACACGCGCACACACATGACATGATGGAAGGGTTAGACTCAGAAGTGTCCCTGTTTGTGAGACCTCTACCCACTCTACCTGAGGCTGAACTGCATCACGTGTTCGCAAATGATGAGAAGTTAATGAGGAGAATTAAATCAGATGAGGATCAGGTAGGACTTCAAAGAGACCTGGACAGACTGGACAGTCATGAAGATCGGAGAAGGGCAAAGAAGACCGCAGACGGTGTATAAGCTAGGTGGCCAAAGACTGCAAACCTCAGTCAAGGAGAAAGATCTTGGGGTGACCATAACACCGAGCATGTCCCCGGAAGCATGAATCAACCAGATAACCGCTGCAGCATATGGGCGCCTGGCAAACCTGTGATTAGCATTCCGATACCTTAGTAAGGAATCGTTCAAGACACTGTACACCGTGAATGTTAGGTCCATATTGGAGTATGCAGCACCTGTTTGGAACCCACACTTGATCAAGCACGTCAAGAAATTAGAGAAAGTGCAAAGGTTTGCGACAAGGTTAGTTCCAGAGCTAAGGAGAATGTCCTGTGAAAAAAGATTGAGGGAAATCTGCCTGACGACACTGAAGGACAGGAGGGTTAGGGAAGACATGATAACAACATACAAAATACTGCGTGGAATAGACAAGGTGGACAGAGACTGAATGTTCCAGAGAGGGGACACAGAAACAAGGGATCACAATTGGAAGTTGAAGACCCAGATGAGTCAAAGAGATGTTAGGAAGTATTTCTTCAGTCATAGAGCAGTCAGGAAGTGGAATAGTCTAGCAAGTGAGGTAGTGGAGGCAGGAACCATACATAGCTTTATGATGAGGTAGGATAAAGCTCATGGAGCAGGGAGAGAGAGAACCTAGTAGCACTGGGTGAAGAGGCGGGGCCAGGAGCTGAGTCTCGACCCCTGCAACCACAAATAGATGAGCACACACACACACACAATTTGATGAGGATCAGGCAGGACTACAAAGGGATCTGGACAGGATGCAAACCTGGTCCAGTAACTGGCTCCTAGAGTTAAACCCCAGCAAATGCAAAGTCATAAAGATTGGGGAAGGACAAGGAAGACCGCAAATGGAGTACAGGTTAGGGGAGCAAAGGCTGCAAACTTCACTTAAAGAAAAGGATCTTGGGGTAAGCATTATACAGAGCATGTCCCTGAGGCACACATCACTCAAATAGCTACTTCAGCATATGGGCGCCTGGCAAACCTGAGAACAGCATATCGACATGTGAGTGAGGAATCATTCACGACACTATACACCATGTACGTCAGGCCCATACTGGAGTATGCAGCGCCAGTATGGAACCCACAACTGGTCAAACAAGTCAAGAAAGTCGAGAAAGTGAAAAAGATTACAAGAAGACTAGTCCCGGAACTGAGAGGTATGTCTTACGAGAAGAGATTAAGGGAACTTAACCTGATGACCCTAGAGGATAGGAGGGATAGGGAAGACATGATAACAATGTATAAAATACTGAGAGGAACTGACAGAGTGGACAGGGTTTGAATGTTTCAGAAATGGAACACAGGAACAAGGGTCCACAGTTGGAAATTGAAAACCCATCTTAGGAGAACCTTTGTAAACAAGGGTTCACTCTACCTTTGTTACGTGTTTTAGTACTCTTTTCGAGTGCGTCTGTAAATGTCCTCGTCACATTGGAAATTTGATAGCTCAAACGGGTTTAGCGCATGGTAGAACTGTGAAAATATTCTGATAAATGCTTACTGAGAATATCTGAGCTGTGGGAATCCTCAGGAGTGTGTGAGTGCAGTGCTGAGTGAGCACTGGCTGAGTACAAGCACTCTCTAGTAGTGTGTAGTAATGCTGAGTGAACACTGGCTGAGCACAAGCACTCTCTAGTAGTGTGTAGCAACTCTGTGTGCTCACCTCTGAGTACAACTACTCTAGTAGTGTGTAGTAACAGTGACCGATCACTCCTAACTGAGTGCATACACTTAAGTCTACAAATAACCAGCTGCTTCTGTTATCAGCAAATATCATTTTTCTTTACTTATCTATTTCTTATCTTAAAAAGACACTGAACAACACACAAGATAACACAACGCTAACTAAATGAAGAACGACACTCTGTATGTAGAGATTATAGTTGAGATTTTGCTGGTGAAGTGGCTAGTTTATTGTGTACCATACATCCATCCTGTGGATGGTAGTGGCTAGTTTATTGTGTACCATACATCCATCCTGTGGATGGTAGTGGCTAGTTTATTGTGTACCATATATCCATCCTGTGGATGGTAGTGGCTAGTTTATTGTGTACCACATATCCATCCTGTGGATGGTAGTGGCTAGTTTATTGTGTACCATATATCCATCCTGTGGATGGTAGTGGCTAGTTTATTGTGTACCACATATCCATCCTGTGGATGGATATATGGTACACAATAGTGGACCGGTCCACCTCCTATTTTAGTGACTGTAGGACCAGAGTGGGCCAGTACATTCGTTGTTCTCGAGACCACTTGACCATAGTGGACCGGTCAACCTCCTATTTTTGAGATTACTAGACCATAATAGACCGGTTCACTTATTTTTGAGAAGGGGTGGAATTTGGCAATTTAATAATACCTCTATACGATTCAGCATTATTTTTATTAACATAAAATTTTCTTCCCTGAATTGTGAGAGAATTTTGTTTGAGATTTGTGTGAAAAAAAAAAATTCAATTTCGGAAGCAATGTGGACGAAATGCTTCAGTTCACCTCTGTAGCGTGAAGGGCGTCCTTCACTTCACCTCTGTAGCGTGAAGGACGTCCTTCAGTTCACCTCTGTAGCGTGAAGGACGTCCTTCAGTTCACCATGGGCTCCTGGGAGTTACTTAACTCTCACTTTACATAGAACTCTCTTAAAGTGATTGCAGTAGCCTAGAGAGAACGGGAACTTTATGTTAGAAGTGATATAGAGACAGAATGAGTCGTGGTCCCACGTCGTACCCATGACCTGGCGCATGTTGACACGGGTTCCGTCCGGCCAGAGAAATTTCCTGGTTATGGAGAATGGTCCGGTCACCCAGACTCCAACGTTCTTCACTGAAAAACAAGAAAATGGTCAGTGGTTGTCTTATCTTGATGGAAGAATGGCTGGTTAATGGGGTTACAAGTGTCTGCTTCATGTGGGTTATTAAGGCTGGTTTACTGGTTAATGGGGTTACAAGTTTCTGCTACATGTGGGTTATTAAGGCTGGTTTACTGGTTAATGGGGTTACAAGTGTCTGCTATATGTGGGTTAATAAGACTGGTTTACTGGTTAATGAAGTTGCAAGTGTCTGCTACATGTGGGTTATTAAGGCTGGTTTACTGGTTAATGAGGTTGCAAGTGTCTGCTATATGTGGGTTATTAAGACTGGTTTGCTGGTTAATGAGGTTACAAGTGTCTGCTATATGTGGGTTATTAAGGCTGGTTTACTGGTTAATGGGGTTACAAGTGTCTGCTACATGTGGGTTATTAAGGCTGGTTTACTGGTTAATGGGGTTACAAGTGTCTGCTACATGTGGGTTATTAAGGCTGGTTTACTGGTTAATGGGGTTACAAGTGTCTGCTACATGTGGGTTATTAAGACTGGTTTACTGGTTAATGGGGTTACAAGTGTCTTCTACATGTGGGTTATTAAGGCTGGTTTACTGGTTAATGGGGTTAACAAGTGTCTTCTACATGTGGGTTATTAAGGCTGGTTTACTGGTTAATGGGGTTACAAGTGTCTTCTACATGTGGGTTATTAAGGCTGGTTTACTGGTTAATGGGGTTACAAGTGTCTTCTACATGTGGGTTATTAAGGCTGGTTTACTGGTTAATGGGTTACAAGTGTCTTCTACATGTGGGTTATTAAGGCTGGTTTACTGTTAATGGGGTTACAAGTGTCTTCTACATGTGGTTATTAAGGCTGGTTTACTGGTTAATGGGGTTACAAGTGTCTTCTACATGTGGGTTATTAAAGGCTGGTTTACTGGCTAATGGGGTTACAAGTGTCTTCTACATGTGGGTTATTAAGGCTGGTTTACTGGTTAATGGGGTTACAAGTGTCTTCTACATGTGGGTTATTAAGGCTGGTTTACTGGTTAATGGGGTTACAAGTGTCTTCTACATGTGGTTATTAAGGCTGGTTTACTGGTTAATGGGGTTACAAGTGTCTTCTACATGTGGGTTATTAAGGCTGGTTTACTGGTTAATGGGGTTACAAGTGTCTTCTACATGTGGGTTATTAAGGGTGGTTTACTGGTTAATGGGGTTACAAGTGTCTTCTACATGTGGGTTATTAAGGCTGGTTTACTGTTAATGGGGTTACAAGTGTCTTCTACATGTGGGTTATTAAGGCTGGTTTACTGGTTAATGGGGTTACAAGTGTCTTCTACATGTGGGTTATTAAGGCTGGTTTACTGGTTAATGGGGTTACAAGTGTCTTCTACATGTGGGTTATTAAGGCTGGTTTACTGGTTAAATGGGTTACAAGTGTCTTCTACATGTGGGTTATTAAGGCTGGTTTACTGGTTAATGGGGTTACAAGTGTCTGCTACATGTAGGTTATTAAGGCTGGTTTACTGGTTAATGAGGTTACAAGTGTCTGCTACATGTGGGTTATTAAGGCTGGTTTACTGGTTAATGGGGTTACAAGTGTCTGCTACATGTGGGTTGTAGATGAATTGTTCACAGAACCGACACGTTGATAAATTAGACACATGTGCAACTCTTGGGTAACTTTATTAAGGAAACGTTTCGCCACACAGTGGCTTCATCAGTCCATACACAGGAGAAGCTTGAAGAATAGGAGGAGAATGAGGTAATCAGTCCCTCAACCCTAAGTCGATGTGGTCAGTCCATCAATCTTGAGTAGAATACGGCATATGAGCGGGGAAGGAGCTTATAAACCGTAGGTAGGAGAGGTGCAGCAGTCATAGGTGGTGTCACATTTCCACATTGGGCAAATGTGACACCACGTATGACTGTTGCACCTCTCCTACCTACGGTTTATAAGCTCCTTCTCCGCTCATATGCCGTATTCTACTCAAGATTGATGGACTGACCACATCGACTTAAGGTTGAGGGACTGATTACCTAATTCTCCTCCTATTCTTCAAGCTTCTCCTGTAGATGAATGGTTCAAAGAACCGACATGTTGTTAAATTAGACACATGTGCAACTCTTGGGTATCTTTATTGAGGAAACGTTTCGCCACACAGTGGCTTCATCAGTCCATACATAGGAGAAACTTGAAGAACAGGAGGAGAATGAGATAATCAGTCCCTCAACCTTGAGTCGACGTGGTCAGTCCATCAATCTTGAATAGAATACGGCATATGAGCGGAGAAGCAGCTTATGAACCGTATGGCAGGAGAGGTGCAGCAGTCGTAGGTGGTGTCACATTTGTTCAATGTGGAAGTAGGTCGTGCCCAAGGGTTAGGCAAGCGAAGAATTCCCAAGTATTAAGATCCCAAGAAGTTGCAGTGTCGTGCCTAACCCTTGGGCACGACCTACTTCCACATTGAACAAATGTGACACCACCTACGACTGCTGCACCTCTCCTGCCATACGGTTCATAAGCTGCTTCTCCGCTCATATGCCGTATTCTATTCAAGATTGATGGACTGACCACGTCGACTCAAGGTTGAGGGACTGATTATCTCATTCTCCTCCTGTTCTTCAAGTTTCTCCTATGTATGGACTGATGAAGCCACTGTGTGGCGAAACGTTTCCTCAATAAAGATACCCAAGAGTTGCACATGTGTCTAATTTAACAAGCTTCTCCTGTGTATGGACTGATGAAGCCACTGTGCGGCGAAACGTTTCCTTAATAAAGTTACCCAAGAGTTGCACATGTGTCTAATTTATCTACATGTGGGTTATTAAGGCTGGTTTACTGGTTAATGGAGTTACAAGTGTCTGCTACTTGTGGGTTATTAAGACTGGTTTACTGGTTAATGGGGTTACAAGTGTCTGCTACATGTGGGTTATTAAGACTAGTTTACTGGTTAATGGAGTTACAAGTGTCTGCTACATGTGGGTTATTAAGACTGGTTTACTGGTTAATGGAGTTACAAGTGTCTGCTACATGTGGGTTATTAAGACTGGTTTACTGGTTAATGGAGTTACAAGTGTCTGCTACATGTGGGTTATTAAGACTGGTTTACTGGTTAATGGGGTTACAAGTGTCTGCTACATGTGGGTTATTAAGACTGGTTTACTGGTTAATGGGGTTACAAGTGTCTGCTACATGTGGGTTATTAAGACTGGTTTATTGGTTAATGGGGTTACAAGTGTCTGCTACATGTGGGTTATTAAGACTGGTTTACTGGTTAATGGGACTTCAAATCCATCTACTACACGAGGGTCATTAAGGCTGTATGTCACATGTACACCATTAGTCAAGAATACTTTCATTCTTTAAACAGTGTATATACACTGAGATATACACACCTCTCACCTCTCATTACTTATACACTAAGAGACAAACACCTCTCAGTGTATATAAACCGAGATATACTCCTGTTAGTGTATATACAAAGAGAGATATTCACATCTAAACATATATATATATATATATATATATATATATATATATATATATATATATATATTATATATTATATATATATATATATATATATATATATACAGCACTTACACAAGACAGGATCAATATAATCTTGGATGGCCTGGATGTGAGAGTCAGTAAGACTGACAGCCTCACCTCCCGCAATCTCACACTCCCTGGCAAAATCTGTTGCTTGAGTAGCCTCGCCAGTTATGAAGAGACAGTCTCTGCCTGCACCCAACAGTGGTAATTCACATCCTGTAGAAGAAACATAAATAAATAAATACATATATATTATTTTAACCACGGACGAGTAGTATTTAATCAATAACAACACTGCGAGGATTCGGACCCATGTCGTTTTGGCCCGCCTCATGGTGGGTGACAATCACATGACGCTCTAACCCACAGGACCACGCAATCCTACTGTAGGATTGCATGGAGGGGGTAAAGGAGGTTTTGTGGGCGAGGGGCTTGGACTTTATTCATGTGAGAGATTTTAACCATCCAATTGATTTTCAAAAAGTTGAGAAAGTTGTATCAAGCAAGTCCATGGTTGACAGAAATATAATTGAATCTTGTTTCATAAAAAGCAGTTTTGAAAATAATATGAATATTTTCTTAGGTTTATATACATTAGATTCATTTATAATTAATAAAATTTTGTTAGAGTTTAATAATATATTGGACAAATAATTAACCTTATTTCTTGGGTAGAATATTTTGTTAGTGGGATGTGATTGATGAATGGTTTGAAAAACCGACAAGTTGTAGAATTGAGACACTTATGCAACATAGGCGAAACGTTTACAATAAAGATAACCAGGTTGATGTTGCACAAGTGTCTTAACTTTCAACCCAACTAGGTAGACTGTTCCACTCATCAACTACCCTATTTCCAAACCAATACTTTCCTATGTCCTTTCTAAATCTAAATTTATCTAATTTAAATCCATTACTGCAGGTTCTCTCTTGGAGAGATATCCTTCACGACTACGACAACTACTACTACAACTAACCCATCTCTTTGGGAAGGACCTACTTCCACTGGGGAATCCCGCCAACCAGTGACTATGCCCTCGTCTGCTACACCTGACGTTACTATATAAGCGCCAGGCTCCTTGCTTCTGCTTCAGTATCTCCACGACTACGGTGCTCTTCGCACCTACTCCAAGGTTGAGGGACTGATTATCTCATCTTCTGTACATAGTTCTACTTTCTTCAAGTTATGTCCTGGAATTTGTATTGATAAAGCCACTGGATGGCGAAACGTCTACAATAAAGATACCCAGATGTTGCACCTGTGTCTTAATTTCATCGAGAGATATCCTCAAGACCTTATTAATACCTTATCTTCCACTTATACACTTCGATCAGGTCTCCCCTCATTCTTCGTCTAACAAGTGAATGTAACTTAAGAGTCTTCAATCTTTCTTCATAAGGAAGATTTCTAATGCTATGTATTAATTTAGTTATTCTACGCTGAATGTTTTCTAACGAATTTATGTCCATTCTGTAATATGGAGACCAGAATTGAGCTGCATAATCTAGGTGAGGCCTTACTAATGATGTATAAAGCTGCAGTATGACCTCTGGACTTCTGTTGCTTACACTTCTTGATATAAATCCCAGTAATCTATTTGCCTTATTGCGTACGCTTAGGCATTGCTGTCGTCTTGGTTTAAGGTTGCTGCTTACCATAACCCCCAAGTCCTTTTCGCAATCTGTATGGCTAAGTTCTACATTATTTAACTTATGAAAATAAATGGTATAAAATACCGACACTATGGAAACTTAAACACATATGAAGTTTAATATGATCCTTTATTGACAACGTTTCGCCCACACAGTGGGCTTTTTCAAGTCACAAACAGAATCCTGGAATCATCGCTTATCTCTATAACCAACAATTTCAACCAGAACAATGGCTTCTATAACATAGCTGAACCACTTGCCAAGAAACTTCTTCATCGCTGTCCCACATAAGAACATAGAACACTGCAGAAGGTCTACTCACAACTTGTCCAATACCCCTGCCAAGCTACCCAAGACTCTATAACCGCACCCAGTGGATCCTCAGATGCAGCATTCTCCACCTGACCTCAACATTCTGACTATAAATACTCCCGTACCTTCCACCCCAGGTAGATCTGTTTGTGACTTGAAAAAGCCCACTGTGTGGGCGAAACGTTGTCAATAAAGGATCACATTAAACTGCATATGTGTTTATGTTTCCATCATTTAACTTATAAGTGCTAGGGTTATGGACACTCCCGAGCTTCAGAACCTTGCATTTATCTACATTGAACTGCATCTGCCACTTTTCTGACCAAGAATAGAGTTTGTTTAAATCCTCCTGAAGTTCCCTAACGTCTACATTTGAATCAATTATCCTACCTATCTTTGTGTCATCGGCGAATTTGCTCATATCACTAGTAATTCCCTCATCAAGGTCATTGATATATATTATAAACAACAACGGGCCCAAGACTGATCCCTGTGGAACGCCACCTGTTACAGATCCCCACTCGGATTTAACCCCCATTTATGGACACTCTCTGCTTCCTGTCTGTGAGCCATGACTCGATCCATGAGAGCACTTTACCCCAATGCCATGAGCTGTCACTTTATTTAACAGTCTTTGGTGCGGAACTCTATCAAAAGCCTTACTAAAATCTAAGTAAATAATATCAAACTCTTTATCGTGGTCAACAGCCTCAAAAGCTTTACTGAAGAAAGTTAATAAATTAGTTAGACAAGACCGGCCTCTTGTGAATCCATGCTGAGTATCATTAATCAAGCTATGCTTATCGAGATGGCTTCTTGTAATCTGAGCTATAATTAACTCTAGTAATTTGCCTACAATTGAGGTCAGACTTATTGGGCGGTAATTTGACGGTAACGACTTGTCCCCTGTTTTAAAAATTGGAATTACATTAGCCATCTTCCACATATCAGACACTACACCTGTTTGAAGAGATAAATTAAAAATATTAGTTAATGGTTCACAGAGTTCCATTTTGCATTCCTTAAGAACCCTTGAAAAAACCTCATCAGGACCCGGCAACTTATTTTGCTTAAGTCTGTCTATCTGCTTCACAACCATTTCACTAGTGACTGTGATGTTACGTAATTTATCTTCTTCTAGCCCACTATAAAAATTAATTACTGGAATATTGTTAGTGTCTTCCTGTGTAAAAACCGAGAGAAAATAATTATTTAAAATCAAGCACATTTCATTCTCTTTGTCAGTAAGATGCCCATAATTATTTTTAAGGGGACCTAGGCGGGATTTCCCAGTGGAAGTAGGTCCTACCCATGGAATCTTGATTCTGAGGACATGTACATAACCTTCACGACTACGATAACTACTACTACAACTAACCCATCTCTTTGGGTAGGACCTACTTCCACTGGGGAATCCCGCCTACCAGTGACTATGCCCTCGTCTGCTACCCGCCCCATTTCCACCTGACGTTACTATATAAGCGTCAGGCGCCTTGCTTCGACTTCAGAATCTCCACGACTACGGTGCTCTTCGCACCTACTGCTAGGTTGAGGGACTGATTACCTCATCTTCTGTACATAGTTCTCCTGTCTTCAAGTTATGTCCTGGAATTTGTATTGATAAAGCCACTGGATGGCGAAACGTCTACAATAAAGATTCCCAGATGTTGCACATATGTCTCAATTTCATCTTGTCGGTATTGTATACCATTCTTGTACATCTACAACTCTGTTAGAAAACCAGTACTTACCAATGTCCTTTCAAAATGACTGGCCACTAAGAACCAGCTTCTTACCCGGAAATCACAACGTGAAAACTGTGCCACTAGTGGACCCTAAGAAAATTCTGTTGCCACCACTCCACATCAAATTAAGACTTATGAAAAATTTTGTGAAGGCCTTGAACAAGAATGGAACTGCTTTCAAGTACCTGTAGTCAACTTTTCCTGGTATAAGTAAAGGCAAGCTAAAGGCAGGAATCTTTGTTGGTCCTCAGATTCAGGAATTGATGAAGGACAAGCAATTTGATGAAGCATTAGCAGGTGTAGAGGTGAATGTCTGGTTTTCATTCAAGCAGATTGTCCACATCTTCCTGGGAAACAGGCGCTCCCCCGAATATGAAAAAAAATGATCCAAGGCCTGATTTCAAGTTTCCAACAACATGGGTCTAGAATGAGTGTGAAGTTGCACTTTTTGCACTCACATCTTGACTATTTTCCCAACAATTGTGGGGACTACAGTGTGGAACAAGGAGAGTGGTTCCATCAGGATATTTGCACCATGGAAACTCGATACCAGGGAAAATGGAATGTCAGCATGATGGCGGATTACTGCTGGTCATTGAAACGTAATGGCCTCGATGCACAGCACAAGCGAAAATCAAAGCAGCCCTCCTTCCTTTGATTCAATATATAGGCTAACCATTGGGAGCATTTTTAAAAAAAAAATCGTTTGTTTTCATTCATGATGATTTAGAATTCATATATTGCTAAAACTAACATAATATGCTTTTCCATCATTACTTTCATAATTTTAATACATTAACAGTTTAATCAAAATTAACATTTTTTATTATTAATTTGTATTTTATTCAAAATCCTTAAGTGATAGAGCAAAATGGTTTAGATACTTACAATCAGCAGCCCAAGAATATGTTAGATCACAACCATGAATAATATAAAAATTCTAAGTGCAGACCAGTGTTATATTTCAATTATTCTGTGTTATTATATGTGTCATTCTATATGTGTTATTTTATATGTGTCACTGATATGTATTATAGTATATGTTCTTATTAGGAACACGAAGAACTAAATGTAAACGTCAGTCACAAGAGTTGCTGACAGTGTCAGCAGCCTGATAAGCGTTGGAGAGGTGTTGGACGAGTGATGGAGAAGTGTTGGAGAGTTGGAGAAGTGTTGGAGGAGTGTTGAAGTGTTGGAGAAGTATTGGAGAAGCGTTGGAGGGTGTTG
The DNA here is from genome assembly GCF_026875155.1 of Cherax quadricarinatus. Taxonomy (NCBI): domain Eukaryota; kingdom Metazoa; phylum Arthropoda; class Malacostraca; order Decapoda; family Parastacidae; genus Cherax; species Cherax quadricarinatus. Next base: position 25,782,319 of record NC_069451.1, on the reverse strand, counting down.
GAGAAGTGTTGGAGGAGTGCTAGAGAAGTGTTGAAATGTTGGAGAAGTGTTGGAGGAGTGTTGGAGAAGTGTTGGAGGAGTGTTGAAGTGTTGCAGAAGTGGTGGAGAAGCGTTGGAGAAGTGTTGGAGGAGTACTAGAGAAGCGCTGGAGGAGTGTTGAAGTGTTGGAGGAGTGTTGGAGGAGTGTGAGATATTGAAGGAGTGTTGAAGAATTGATGGAGAAGTGTTGGAAGAGTTTTGGAGTGTTGGAGAAGTGTTGGAGCGTTGGAGAAGTGTTGGAGTGTTGGAGAAGTGTTGGAGCGTTGGAGAAGTGTTGGAGTGTTCGTTTTAGCGTTGGAGAAGTGTTGGAGAAATGTTAGTGTTGGAGAATTGTTGGTGAAGTGTGGGAGTGTTGGAGAGACACAGTATACACACCTGAGGGAAGTGCATGTGTGTCCACCTTTGTGGAATGGTCTGCATCTGCGGATTGGTCTGTATCTGTGGAATGGTCCGCATTTGTGGAATGGTCAGCATTTGTGGAATGGTCAGCATTTGTGGTTTGGTCCTCATTTGTGGTTTGGTCCTCATCTGTGGTTTGGTCCGCATCTGTGGTTTGGTCCGCATCTGTGGTTTGGTCCTCATCTGTGGTTTGGTCCTCATCTGTGGTTTGGTCCGCATCTGTGGTTCGGTCCGCCTCTGCATCCTGATCCACCTCAGTGTCTGGAATTATAGACATCAATAATATATAAGTCAGCGGTAAGACAAGTAAACTAAGCCACTAACCTCTCTATTGGCTGACCGAGAGTCATCCATCTAGATTCTAGTCATACTTCCATGAACACTAGGAAAGTTAGCATGGGCCACCACTGCGACTACAAATGCTGATCTTTACGCATGAAACTTATACCAGTATGGCTGAGGCAGGCTCTGGCTCATGGCCCTTCAAAGGTATTATGAAAAACGCAAGATATCGCATTAGAGTTTAACCCAGCTGTCATAATCTCGGACACTCCGCTCGGTAGTTTATTAGGGACAATAAATTCCCGACTAACGTAGAGATTAGGTCCCAGAGCATCCTGGGACAGTTATCGTGTCTCCACGTACGGTCCACGACCAAAATTTTAGTTAACGAAGAGACTTCTAGTCTGTGGGTGAGTTAAAGACTGGAGCCACGGGATTGTTAGTTGTATTTTTTCCTGTTGAAAAGGATTATCTGTTGTTTGTCAGGAAATATGGCAACTGTCTCCTGACGCCTGATCAAGGACCGGGCCAAGGGGTCGTTGACCCCTCAACACCTTCCAGGTAGACGCTGTTTTTTGTTACATTATGGGGATAAAGGGTAGAAAATATATAGTTACCTTGGTCAGATGGGTAGCTGACGCACCATTCCTCAGGTACCTGGCACCTGCTGGCACTGATAGGTGAGCAGGTGCTGATGGTGGCTTTGACACAGATGCCTTGACCTGTCTTTTCTGATGGGTCCCAGTAGTATAATTCAGGGCACTGCCTCTGAAGTTGTCTGAAGCCTTCACCTTCAGCTATACAGACGTAGTAGCGCCCACAATCCAGTGGATCCGGGTAACGACCCTCTTCAGTGCAGGAAAAGTCACCAGTGGGCCACGTACATGGGTCCTCACAGTTTCCTGTGTTTTCGTTGAGCATTAAGCCGTCACTACACTTGTGTATCCGGGTTTTCCAGCCTATGTCAGTGTACACACAGTCATAGTACTCGGTGCAGTCGTCTGGGTTGGCGAAAACTCCGTTTTGTGCGCATGTAATGTTTCCTATGGTGCTGACGCACTTCTGTTGTTCCTTGCTGAATCTCATTCCATCTGGGCAGCGATACACATCGGCTTTGTCTACATCCGGCCAGCAGTAAACGAACTTCTGATCATCGTAAACATCACGGCTGAAGCACTGTTCGTCACTGCAGGAGCAAACAGTGTCCCAGTTGGGATAACACACACCTCCACCGAAATCTTCCTCCCTCACGTCGCAGAAGTCACCGGCGTCGCAGGGCTCTGTATAGGCCTCACCTTCCAGACACAACACCAGAGTCTTGCAGTCAGAACACACGAACCCGTTTACGATATCTGAACACAGGTCGTCAGGCTGCTGGCGCGCACCGGTCTTGCTTGACTCTTCCTGGGAGAACCAACACATTATTAAAAACGACTGAACGAAATTAAGTTTGTCGTTTGTAAGTAAAATACATAACAGCATTACGAATGAAAGTTGCTCCAAGTGTAGACACTTGGAGCACCTTTACCCTATACATTCCGTCTAATTTCGAGTAATCAAGGTTACATGACCAAAATGTGTCCAATAAAGATGTCCCAAGTATATACACGTGTGTCCTGTCGCCCTTAGCACTTTCGGTACTAACTGCCTTCTTCAGAAGCCAGATCAGCCAAGGAATCAACCAAGATTAACCAGTAGACCAGCAAACTATAGACTGAATCAACCATCACTTTCTCTGTCCAAGTAATGAGGTACCACAAACGATGGGCCATTACATGAAGTTTAAATCACTCTCTACACAACACGAGGCACATTAAGGCTCACATGAAACTTTACACCAGACAAAAGACTGTAATACCAAAAAGGATTAAAGTAAAAAAATCTTAGCATATATGCACTGAGAGAAATACACCCATCCAGAATATATCGTGTGCCAAGAAAGGTGAAATATAAAACAGACTAGAGACCCCACAAAACTGTGAGGCACACACACACACACAACACACACAACACACACACACACACACACACACACACACACACAACACACACACACACACACACAACACACAACACAACACACAACACAACACACACAACCACACACCACACACACACACACACACACACACACACACACACATACACACACACACACACAACACACACACACAACACACACACCACACACACACACAGGTGCCAGAAACTGTCAGAGAGGATAACACAGGGTCATCTATGGTATTATCTACAGTATTGCCTACATAAAAATGGAATCTAGTGATAAAATCGCAACCGTTGGCAGCAATCTTCACAATAATAAGAATATTTAGATCAAATATTATTATTATACTGAATATCGAAACGTCAGAAGAGTCAGGATAACTCGTAATAAACGTCTGTTAAAGAATAAATTGAATATGGAAAGGGAATCGAACCGTAGTGGTGGCAGGTAGCAGTAGTGGCCCGGTGGCCCGGTGGTCTGGTGGCTAAAGCTCCCGCTTCACACACGGAGGGCCCGGGTTCGATTCCCGGCGGGTGGAAACATTTCGACACGTTTCCTTACACCTGTTGTCCTGTTCACCTAGCAGCAAATAGGTACCTGGGTGTTAGTCGACTGGTGTGGGTCGCATCCTGGGGGACAAGATTAAGGACCACAATGGAAATAAGTTAGACAGTCCTCGATGACGCACTGACTTTCTTGGGTTATCCTGGGTGGCTAACCCTCCGGGGTTAAAAATCCGAACGAAATCTCTCTCTCTGCTTCTATCAACTTTTCTGTACTCGACTGAAGAAGCCTACTGTGTAGGTGAAACGTTTCGAAATAAAGATACCTAACTGTTGCATATGTGTCTTACCTAACAACCTGTCGGTATTTTATACCATTTTAATGTTCAACTATTAAATACCAGGACCACGGTTGAAGCCACCGTCCACTGTAACAATACACGAATAACTATCACTACTACTACTTACACTACCATTATTACTACTTTCACCAAGTCTTATTCTTCCTCTCTGTCTTCCGTCCCTCTGTCCCCCTCGCCTATATACACCGACTCACTCTCTTCTGTCTTGTAAATAGTCCAAGTCGGACCAAAACGTTGCTGTAAGCTCCTCTCTCCTATGTGCGGGTTATTCGTGTATTGTTCCAGTCCATTCTTCTATTTATTAATCAAAACATCAAGCCAGACATTATATTTACAGTAAATAAGACAATTAACCATTAATCATAATCGTAGTTTGACGACCATCAAACTGATCACTCGAGATAGATTTCCAGTCTCTTAAAAATATATAAACTGTCCAAGGTAATGCTCATTTATTTTCTATATTTATAATGTATAAACGAGGAGGAAAAAAAGGTACAATACCGTGACTGGAACAATACAAGTAACCCACACATAAGAACGTAAGAGGAACACTGCAGCAGACCTATTGGCCCATACTAGGCAGGTCCTCGTTCAACACAAAGCCACTAAGAAAAATATGAACCCAACCCCTTTTCACTGCAAACTCTACTCACCCAGGTGAACGTCCTATTCTAAACCAACCCTCTCATATTAAAAACAGTATAAAATACTATTTCTCCAAAGTTGATAGACTGTTTACATCACTCACGAAATCGTAATGACACGATTGCAAACAAACCGTACCATGGGCGGGACTTGAACCCGCGGTCAGAGAGTCTCAAAACTCCAGACCGTCGCGTTAACCCAGTGGCTAACGCGACGGTCTGGAGTTTTGAGACTCTCTGACCGCGGGTTCAAGTCCCGCCCGTGGTATGGTCTGATTACATCATTTTCATTTCACTACCACACCTCTTGCTTCTGTATTTGAGTGAAGAAGTCTGCTGTGTAGGCGGAACGTTTCAACAGCAAAGATACCAACTGTTTCACATGTCCATAGATAAAAAGGACATGCAGACCAAGGCTAGCACTCTCTCATTCGTTCATAGGAGAGAGGAGCTTACGACGACGTTTCGGCCCGACTTGGACCATTTACAAAGTCACACTGTGTTTCTGTCTGCTGTGTGCTGATTACTTGTACAGGAACAAGAGTAATGACCTGAAACACAACCTTGCACTGCTTCTTGTATTCCTGTATCCTTCATAAATATGTAATATCTATGATACGACATATTGTAGTTCACTGTATGGAGGTGTGAGCAGCTTCAGGCAGACGTGGCTTGGTTGGTAGCGCACTCAACTCATACTGAGTGTCCGTGATTCGATCTCAGGTACGGGTGGTAACACTGGGGCGTGTTTTCTTAAGACATCTGCTGTCCCTGTTTACCTAGCAGTAAAATAGGTACCTGGGTGTTAGTGGACTGGTGAGGGTCGCATCCTGGGTGTTAGTGGACTGGTGTGGGTCGCATCCTGGGTGTTAGTGGACTGGTGTGGGTCGCATCCTGGGTGTTAGTGGACTGGTGTGGGTCGCATCCTGGGTGTTAGTGGACTGGTGTGGGTCGCATCCTGGGTGTTAGTGGACTGGTGTGGGTCGCATCCTGGGGACAAAATTAACCGAATTTGCCCTAAATGCTCTGCATAACAAAAGACTTCTATATAATAGTATGTCATTGATGTCAGCTATGGTCTGTATACCTTGTATCATATACGTGTAGAAATAAACATTATTATTATTATTATTATTATTATTATTATTATTATTATTATTATTATTATTATTATTATTATTATTATTATTATTATCATTATTATTATTATTATTATTATTATTATTACACTGGTAGGTTGCTAGACAAGTTGAACACAGAGACACTTTGCAACAGTTCCAAATATTTATAGAGGAAGTGTTCTACCAGCCAGTGACCTTCTTCAGTCCAATACTGAGAAGAACAGTGGAAGGTGAGGTGGAGTTTGAGGTAGTCAGTCCCTTAAAGTACATACTCCACACACCCTGTTCCACACAGTGTACCCTCACCACACACCCTGTACCACACAGTGTACCCTCACCACACATCCTGTACCACACAGTATACCCTCACCACACACCCTGTACCACACAGTGTACCCTCACCACACACCCTGTACCACACAGTGTACCCTCACCACACACCCTGTACCATACAGTGTACCCTCACCACACACCCTGTACCATACAGTGTACCCTCACCACACACCCTGTACCACACAGTGTACCCTCACCACACACCCTGTACCATACAGTGTACCCTCACCACACACCCTGTACCACACAGTATACCCTCACCACACACCCTGTACCACACAGTGTACCCTCACCACACACCCTGTACCATACAGTGTACCCTCACCACACACCCTGTACCACACAGTGTACCCTTACCACACACCCTGTACCATACAGTGTACCCTCACCACACACCCTGTACCACACAGTGTACCCTCACCACACACCCTGTACCACACAGTGTACCCTCACCACACACCCTGCACCATACAGTGTACCCTCACCACACACCCTGTACCACACAGTGTACCCTCACCACACACCATGTACCACACAGTGTACCCTCACCACACACTCTGTACCCTCACCACACACCCTGTACCACACAGTGTACCCTCACCACATACCCTGTACCACACAGTGTACCCTCACAACACACCCTGTACCACACTGTGTACCCTCACCACACATCCTGTACCACACAATGTACCATCAGCACACACCCTGTCCCACACAGTGTGCCCTCACCACACACCCTGTACCACACAGTGTACCCTCACAACACACCCTGTACCACACAGTGTACCCTGACCTCACATTCTGTACCACACAGTGTACCCTCACCACACACCCTGTACCACACAGTGTACCCTCACCACACACCCTGTACCACACAGTTTACCCTCACCACACACCCTGTACCACATAGTGTATCCACACAACACACCTTGTATCACACAGTGTACCCTCACCACACACCCTGTACCACACTGTGTACCCTCACCACACACACTGTACCACACAGTGTATCCACACCACACACCTTGTACCACACAGTGTATCCACACCACACACCTTGTACCACACAGTGTACCCTCACCACTCACCCTGTACCACACAGTGTACCCTCACCACACACCCTCTACCACACAGTGCATCCACACCACACACCTGTACCACACAGTGTATCCACACCACACACCCTGTACCACACAGTGTACCCTCACCACACACCCTGTACCACACAGTGCACCCCACACACCCTGTACCACACAGTGTATCCACACAACACACCTTGTATCACACAGTGTACCCTCACCACACACCCTGTACCACACAGTGTACCCTCACCACACACACTGTACCACACAGTGTATCCACACCACACACCTTGTACCACACAGTGTATCCACACCACACACCTTGTACCACACAGTGTACCCTCACCACTCACCCTGTACCACACAGTGTACCCTCACCACACACCCTCTACCACACAGTGTATCCACACCACACACCTTGTACCACACAGTGTACCCTCACCACACACCCTGTACCACACAGTGTACCCTCACCACACAGCCTGTACCACACAGTGTATCCACACCACACACCTGTACCACACAGTGTATCCACACCACACACCTGTACCACACAGTGTATCCACACCACACACGCTGTACCACACAGTGTATCCACACCACACACCTTGTGCCACATAGTGTACCCTCACCACACACAATGTACCACACAGTGTACCCTCACCACACACCCTGTACCACACAGTGTACCCTCACCGCACACCATGTACCACACAGTGTACCCTCACTACACACCTTGTACCACACAGTGTACCCTCACCACACACGCTGTACCACACAGTGTATCCACACCACACACCTTGTGCCACATAGTGTACCCTCACCACACACAATGTACCACACAGTGTATCCTCACCACACACCCTGTACCACACAGTGTACCCTCACCACACACACTGTACCAAACAGTGCACCCCACACACCCTGTACCACACAGTGTATCCACACAACACACCTTGTATCACACAGTGTACCCTCACCACACACCCTGTACCACACAGTGTACCCTCACCACAAACACTGTACCACACAGTGTATCCACACCACACACCTTGTACCACACAGTGTATCCACACCACACACCTTGTACCACACAGTGTACCCTCACCACACACCCTGTACCACACAGTCTACCCTCACCGCACACCCTGTACCACACAGTGTACCCTCACTACACACCTTGTACCACACAGTGTACCCTCACCACACACGCTGTACCACACAGTGTATCCACACCACACACCTTGTGCCACATAGTGTACCCTCACCACACACAATGTACCACACAGTGTATCCTCACCACACACCCTGTACCACACAGTGTACCCTCACCACACACACTGTACCACACAGTGCACCCCACACACCCTGTACCACACAGTGTTTACCTGGAGATTACCTGGAGAGAGTTTCGGGGGTCAACGCCCCCGCGGCCCGGTCTGTGACCAGGCCTCCTGGTGGATCAGCGCCTGATCAACCAGGCTATTGCTGCTGGCTGCACGCAAACCAACGTACGAGCCACAGCCCGGCTGATCAGGAACTGACTTTAGGTGCTTGTCCAGTGCCAGCTTGAAGACTGCCAGGGGTCTGTTGGTAATCCCCCTTATGTGTGCTGGGAGGCAGTTGAACAGTCTCGGGCCCCTGACACTTATTGTATGGTCTCTTAATTAACGTGCTAGTGACACCCCTGCTTTTCTTTGGGGGGATGGTGTATCCACACAACACACCTTGTATCACACAGTGTACCCTCACCACACACCCTGTACCACACAGTGTACCCTCACCACAAACACTGTACCACACAGTGTATCCACACCACACACCTTGTACCACACAGTGTATCCACACCACACACCTTGTACCACACAGTGTACCCTCACCACACACCCTGTACCACACAGTGTACCCTCACCACACAGCCTGTACCACACAGTGTATCCACACCACACACCTGTACCACACAGTGTATCCACACCACACACCTGTACCACACAGTGTATCCACACCACACACCCTGTAGCACACAGTGTACCCTCACCACACACCCTATACCACATTGTGTACCTTCACCACACAACCTGTACCACACAGTGTACCCTCACCACACACCCTGTACCACACAGTGTACCCTCACCACACATCCTGTACCACACAGTGTACCCTCACCACACACCCTGTACCACACAGTGCATCCACACCACACACCTTGTACCACACAGTGTACCCTCACCACACACCCTGTACCACACAGTGTACCCTCACCACACACCCTGTACCACACACTGTACCCTCACCACACACCCTGTACCACACAGTGTACCCTCACCACTCACCCTGTACCACACAGTGCACCCCACACACCCTGTACCACACAGTGTATCCACACAACACACCTTGTATCACACAGTGTACCCTCACCACACACCCTGTACCACACAGTGTACCCTCACCACACACCCTGTACCACATTGTGTACCCTCACCACACACCCTGTACCACACAGTGTACCCTCACCACTACCCTGTACCACACAGTGTAACCCTCACCACACACCCTGCACCACACTGTGTACCCTCACCACACACCCTGTGCCACACAGTGTACCCTCACCACACACACTGTACTACTCAGTGTACCCTCACCACACACCTTGTACCTCACAGTGTACCCTCACCACACACCCTGTACCACACAGTGTACCCTCACCACACACCCTGTACCACACAGTGTACCCTCACCACACACCCTGTACCACACAGTGTACCCTCACCACACACCCTGTACCACACAGTATACCCTCACCACATACACTGTACCACACAGTGTACACACACTGTATCACAGTGTATCCACACCACACACACTGTACCATTAAGGAAGGAATAGTCTCTGAAGTGTCCCTGTTTGCAGATGACGTGAAGTTGATGAGAAGAATTCAGTCGGACAAGGACCAGGCAGAACTACAAAGAGATCTGGACAGGCTGCAGGCCTGGTCCAGCAACTAGCTCATGGAGTTCAACCCAGTCATGTGCAAAGTTATGAAGATTTGGGAAGAGTACATTCTAGGGGGCCAGAGACTACAAACCTCACTCAAGGAAAATGATCTTGGGGTGAGTATAACACCAGGCACATCTCCTGAAGCACACATCAACCAAATAACTGCTGCAGCATATGGGCGCCTAGCAAACCTCAGAACAGCATTCCGACATCTTAATAAGGAGTCATTCAGGACCCTGTACTCTGTGTATATTAGGCCTATATTAGAGTATGCAACGCCAGTTTGGAACCCTCACCTAGCCAAGAATGTAAGGAAACTAGAGAAAATGCAAAGGTTTGCAACAAGACTAGTCTCGGAGCTAAGGGGCATGTCCTATGAGGAGAGGTTAAGGTAAATCGACCTGATGACACTGGAGGACAGGAGAGATAGAGGGGACATGATAACTCCATATAAACTACTGATCTCAGTAGTAGTACCAGTTCCTAGTAATCAGTTACCAGTAACCAGTGTACCAGTAGATGACTCACTACCAACCGTCTCTGCATGAATCACTGTCTGTATTCATATTGCTGCTGACCACAGCAGTATTTCAAACACCCCCTCACATATGGGTACTGGGGTTAGTCAGTCTTACGAGTGAGGGCAAGGAGGCAGGTCACAGCTGTTTGGCGCTTCCCACACTATCCGTAATATACATATTACGTACTACCAGCCTACGTGAGTATTTCTTTACCCTATCCACGTGTTCGAACCCCACATGATAAATGGTGGCAGTGGTGTGGGAGCGTGGATTTAAGCTTTCTTAAGGGTATTTCAAGACGTTAGAAGACTGTTTGTGAGTAGCCGGCGGGTCAAAAGGTGAACCGTCTCACCCATCTCCAGCTACTCGCTCCCCTCACAACCTCCACCACTCCAGCCTGCAAGCCTGTTGCAGCCGTTTTTCAGGCTTCCTGGCTTAGTTCGTGTGCTAATTGCTTCAATCTCCGAGGGGTTGACCCGGATTTTGCAATTAAGCCAGTCAGTAAGCCAGACTGTGGAAGTGAACGCCAGTCAGCCTATCATCCAGCCTGTCTCCTGTCATCCACCTGCTCCTTCATGCTGTGTGCATCGTTACCCATCTTCCAGTCAGCCATTCTCGTGGGTTAAGCCAGTCAGTCAACCCAGCTTCTAACCCAGCTGAGAGAGAGAAGTAAGCCACGCAAGTTCCTCTGAAGTATTGTCTCATGTATCGCTTTGTGCTCCCTGTTGGATGCTAAGAGTGATTTTCACCATTCCTGTGGTATAGAGTGGCTTACAAGCCACCTTCGTGAGTGAGTGGAGTGCGTGGCAGTGAGAGAGCACAGGGCCAGCTTGTTCTGTTGCCCCCACCACCACCCGCCACCACGACCACCAGCCACCCACCTCATCTACCTGTGGCTGTTTGCACCCTTGTACCGGGTCCTAATACTGTTTTGGCTCACATAATTGGTCAAGAGATTGTAGCTGAGCGCCAACGATAAAGCCAGTTATGTGAGTTCACCGAGAAAGCACAGTTCTTCACGACGACAGTGTGAGTGTAGGAAGTGTCGGAGGTGTCAGTCATCACCGCGCAGGACTTCCCCTTCACTCGCCACTCCGTCTACTACTACAGACTCCAGTGATAATTTTCTGTTTAGAGACATTTTTCTTGTATTTAAAGACATTTGCGTGTGTGAGACATTTACAGTGAATTTCTTGTGTACTCTAAGCCTTGTATTTTCAGTGTAGACTCAGTGTTTCTTTGACTCATTTTTTTTGCAATATTTTTCAGTGTTATTTGCTCATCTCATATTTTTTTTATCTGTGTTTTTTTTATGCTACTCTCTGTCTGTAGTAAGTATTATTGTGTAGTGTACCAGTCAGTCACTCCGTGTGAAGTGATTCATTCATTTTTTTTTGTATTCTTTCAGCATTATTCTCCAGTATTTGTCATTGTAGTTCATGCAGTGATATTCACCCCAGTATACCAAATTATCCATTTATTTCTATGTGACCACAGCAGTATTTCAAACACCCCCTCACATATGGGTACTGGGGTTAGTCAGTCTTACGAGTGAGAGCAAGGAAGCAGGTCACGGCTTTTTGGCGCTTCCCACACTATCCGTAATATTCGTACTACCAGCCTACGTGAGTATTTCTTTACCCTATCCACGTGTTCGAACCCCACATGATACTGAGAGGAATTGACAAGGTGGACAAAAACAGGATGTTCCAGAGATGGGACACAGCAACAAGGGGACACAGTTGGAAGTTGAAGACTCAGATGAATCACAGGGATGTTAGGAAGTATTTCTTCAGTTACAGAGTTGTCAGAAGTGGAATAGTTTGGGAAGCGATGTAGTGGAGGCAGGATCCATACATAGCTTTAAGCAGTGTATGGCCAGTGAAGAGGCGGGGCCAGGAGCTATGAATCGACCCCTGCAACCACAACTAGGTGAGTACAACTAGGCAAGTACAGTGTACACACACACTGTACCACAGTGTGCACACACACTGTACTACACAGTGTATACACACCATACCACACAGTGTGCACACACTGTACTACACAGAGTATACACACCATGCCACAGAGTGTGCACAGACTGCGCCACACAGTGTACACACACACACACACACACTGCACCACACAGTGTACACACACTGTGAAACACAGTGTACACACACACACATCCACAATATACACACTCTACTCACCTTGTACACATGATGGCCCTTACTAACACTAAGACATTTCCTCAGTTCACTGTTGTACTCAGCTCCCTTACACGACCCCGGGCGAGCTGTGAGTCCAGAGCTTCCCATGACACAGTCGATGTATCCCCCAGGGTAGCTGGGGTCCGGGAACCTGCCTGCTCTCTCGCACTCCAAGCTGCGTAACGCAAACCAAACTTATTATAGTCATATAGCATAATCTGATAGAATATACAGATCTCTTGTAATCATTGTAACTCACATAATATAATGATCTTATGTATAATTACTACACTGTTATTCCCTTCTTAATCTTACGATAGTCGTCGTAAGTTTGCCAGAAATGCTCTGCTTATTATGGGACTTGTGGCATGTTTATCCAATTGTTATACTCCTTTGTACATGTATCATGCTAAAATATAATTATTATTATTATTATTATTATTATTATTATTATTATGCTATAATAATCTCAGTATTAGTAGTAGTAGTAGTAGTAGCAGTAGAAGTAGGAGTAACAGAAGCAGTAGTAGTAGTAGTAATAGTGGTAGTAGTATACCTGGAGAGAGTCCCAGGGGTCAACGCCCCCACAGCCCGGTCTGTGGCCAGGCCTCATGGTGGATCAGGGCCTGATCTGTCATGTGGGGGTTCGAAACGTGGATTGGGTAAGAACACTCACATAGACTGTTAAGTACTTATATTGGAGGGAAAATATGGGGAGCACCACGCCTGGCCTGCCTCTCTGCTAACTCTCTCTTAAGACTGACTCACAAGATGGTTCCTAGGGGTGAGCGGCATTCAAAAACATGCTGTGGTCAGCTGTAACAGTGAATAACAGTCAGTGATTCATGCAGGAGCAGAGGATCAGTAACGGTCGGTGTATGAGTCATTACTACTGACACTACAGGTAACTGGTTACTGGTAAATGGTACTACTGAGAGCTCGGCGATGCTAACGTATGTCGTCCCTACATACAGCTAATACAAACTAGAGATGGCAGGCGTACGGCTTAGGCTGGTTCTATACAATGTCAAAGTACAGAACAATTGAACATTAGAACATACATAAGGAGAATATTGGAATGAAAGCAAATGTAACTTACTGTAATCCATTACAAGGTATGATAAAGCACAATTCATAGAATGAGCTCAACATTGGGATTACACAATAGAAGTGATAAAAAAAAAATTGATCGATCAATCTGTATTCATGTGATCTACGGATTCTGAGGAAGAAATATATACAAAGAAAGAAGTGTTTAACAGAAAAGGCAGACTTGGTGCACTCAAATCTAGACTGTTAAATCTCAGAATTTGGAGAGAACGTGAATAAAAAAAAAATTATTGAATATTAGTAAGTTGATACTGTAATTATTCATCTATACAGGTTATTTACATTTAACCCCAACTCTGCTAGGGCGAGATTGACATATGCAGAATGGGTGTCATCTCTGCACTGGCTAACTCATGCCATGTTTGAGGCAAACCTGAATTAGTAGTTACAAATGATACTTGAAGATTTCTCAATACCTGTCATGTACGTAGGGAATAATGACATTCAGGTTGATTGTCTGACTGAGTATTAGAGGTAGAGAGTAGAGGATCAAGAGGATTGTCAGAGTCTGTCACATTAGTCTGAGATGGAACATCATTATCATCACATACTAACTTCATGTGATCCAAATGCGATTCTTTATACTGACCAGTACTAATTTCTCTAACTTTATACTTATTGCCATTAATATGTTCAACTACTCGATAAGGACCAACAAACTTTTGATCAAGCTTAGGCACTGCAGACGTTTTGTTAAAATTAGTCAGCATAGCTCTCGAACCTACTTTGATTTTGGACGGCTTTGCTCGAGTGTTTGCGACTCTTGTGAATTCTGCTGTTGATTTATGAAGTGTTTCACGGATTCTTCTAAAAACACTTTGAGCTAAGCTGGTACGAGTTGCTATGAAATCATCAGGGTTGTAGTTTGGTTTTGGGTTAGAATATAACAGCTCATAAGGCAAATGTTTATCTACACCGTACAATGCATAATGTGGAGTGTCACCTATAGAAACATTGTAAGCAGAATTTATAGCACACTGCACATCAGGTATAACTTCATCCCAGGTTTCACTGTTGGGATTGATAGTGGCTCTCAAGACATCAAGTACTTTCTTACTGGTTCGTTCTGCTAACCCATTGCTGGCAGGATGATGAGGAACAATGGTGGATTTAGAGATCTTGTACAAGGTACACAAATTTTCAAGAATCTCATTACAGAATTCACCTCCATTATCTGTTACTAGGGATTTAGGTGTGGTATGCCTGCAGATAATGTGTTCTTTAAACGCTTTAGCTACTGTCTCTGCAGTCTTTTCTGCAATAGGAACTAATTCACAATATCTGGTGAAATGGTCTACCATAACACACAGATGTTTGTTGCCCTGGAGGGAACATTGGAAATTAGTTAACAAATCAAGTGCAACTCTTTCCCATGGCTCACTATTAGTTGGATACACCTGGATTGGATTAGGACCATTAACATTACCTTTATGTTGCATGCAGACACTACATTTCTTAACATACTCAGAAATATCAGTTGCCATACGAGGCCAAAAGTATTTCACTCTGGCTTACTTTACAGAACGATCCATACCAGGGTGTGCAACACCTGGTACATCATGAACTAGCTGTAGAGCTACATTCATTAGTGACTGTGGAATTACTAACTGGTATACTCTTCTGCTAGGAGTACCCAACTCGGCTGTTCGATACAGTAATTCTTGGTTCATGACAAAGTCACTGATGGTTGCTTGTGGTTTCACAGTCAAAATAAGATCTTCCTGGAGCAGGAATCGAATCACACCAGACCACATGGGATCTGTTTGTTGAGCATTCTTTATGTCCTCGGCACTAAATGGAGGGTCTGCAGTTACTATACTAACATGTTGCGATAAAGCACCTGCGACTTCATTTGACTTGCCAGGTAAGTGTTCAAAGGTAGGACTGAACTCTTGATGCCTCTTAATGCCTCAAATGATGTAGTGGAAGTTTTAGCAGTAAAGGTCGAGAACCAAAACCTAGTCATTGTGGTAGTCTACAGGCCTCCGGATGCAACATCCCAGCAATTCCAGGAACAGCTGTTAAAAATTGACCACTGTCTGGAAAATCTTCCAGCTCCTGCACCCAACATCTTGCTCCTAGGGGATTTCAACTTAAGGCACCTAAAATGGAGGAATATAGCAAATAATATTGTTGCAGTAATAACACCAGGAGGCAGCTCTGATGAAAACTCACACTCACACAAGCTTTTAAATCTCTGCACAAAATTCAATTTAAACCAGCAAATAATAGAGCCTACTAGACTGGAGAATACACTAGACCTCATCTTCACTAACAATGATGATCTGATAAGAAATGTCACCATATCAAAAACAATATACTCAGATCACAACCCTAATTGAGGTTCAGACATGTATGTGTGGAGCCCCAGACCGACAAAAATGAGACTAGTCACGAGGGAGCATTCACCAAATTCAACTTCAATAACAAAAACATAAAGTGGGACCAAGTAAACCAAGTCCTAATCGATATAAGCTGGAAGATATACTAAGCAACACAGACCCCAACTTATGCCTAGAACAGATTAACTCGGTGGCACTCGATGTATGCACAAGGCTTATTCCTCTAAGAAAAAGGAGGAGTAGATGTAAAATAGAAAGAGACAGGCGCTCCCTTTACAGGCGACAGAAAAGAATAACAGAGCGGCTAAAAGAGGTCAATATATCTGAAATGCGTAGGGAGACACTGGTCAGAGAAATAGCAAGCATCGAACTTAAGCTAAAGGAATCTTATAGGAGTCAGGAATCGCGGGAAGAACTAAAAGCCATAAATGTTATCGAAAGAAACCCAAAGTATTTCTTCTCCTATGCCAAATCAAAGTCGAGAACAACGTCCAGTATTGGGCCCCTACTTAAATAAGATGGGTCCTACACAGATGACAGCAAGGAAATGAGTGAGCTACTCAAGTCCCAATATGACTCAGTTTTTAGCAAGCCGCTAACTAGACTTAGAGTCGAAGATCAAAATGAATTTTTTATGAGAGAGCCACAAAATTTGATTAACACAAGCACCGCGGCAGCTACGGTGAAAAGCTCTGTTCCACAAGGCACAGTACTCGCTCCCATCTTGTTCCTTATCGTCATATCCGACATAGACAAGGATGTCAGCTACAGCACCGTGTCTTCCTTTGCAGATGACACCCGAATCTGCATGACAGTGTCTTCCATTGCAGACACTGCAAGGCTCCAGGCGGACATCAACCAAATCTTTCAGTGGGCTGCAGAAAACAATATGAATTTCAACGATGAGAAATTTCAATTACTCAGATATGGTAAACACGAGGAAATTAAATCTTCATCAGAGTACAAAACAAATTCTGGCCACAAAATAGAGCGAAACACCAACGTCAAAGACCTGGGAGTGATCATGTCGGAGGATCTCACCTTCAAGGACCATAACATTGTATCAATCGCATCTGCTAGAAAAATGACAGGATGGATAATGAGAACCTTCAAAACTAGGGAGGCCAAGCCCATGATGACACTCTTCAGGTCACTTGTTCTATCTAGGCTGGAATATTGCTGCACACTAACAGCACCTTTCAAGGCAGGTGAAATTGCTGACCTAGAAAATGTACAGAGAACCTCCAGTCTTTTCAAGTGTGTATCCACGTCTTCAGACATGACGATTACGTCATCTAAGTACACCATAAATGCATTACCTATGAGACCTCTAAAGATATTAGTCATGAGCCTTGAGAATGTGAGAGGGGAGAATCGTAATCCAAAGGCCATATGGAGGAAGTGATAATGACCTGTAGGAGTGGAGAATGCAGTTAGCTCTTGGCTCTCCTCGTGAAGAGGGATTTGCCAAAACCCTTGTAACAAGTCCAAGGTCAAAAAGACTTTTTCTCCGATGTTACATAAAAGATCACCAAGTACAGGAAGTGGGAAACAATCTTGAATAGTTTTCGCATTTAGCTTCCTAAAGTCAATCACTGGGCACCAAGTACCATCCTCCTTAGGTACTAAGATCAAGGGCACATTCCAGGGTGAATTGCTAGGTGCAATAACTCCATCATCAAGCATTTGACTGATCAATTCTTCTGCAACAGCAACTTGTGAATGAGGCATTCTGTACGCAGGTATATAGACAGGTCTAGTACCAGGTTCAAGTGGGATATGATGGGACAATAAGTTTGTTATACCCATCTTCTCACCTGGTAAAACAATGGCTTTATGACGTTTGTTCAGTAGAGTCAACAAACGCTTGACCTCGTCTGGGAAGTCAGTGGGAGCTAAGTCTTTCTCCTCTACTGGTGGAATGGATTGATCCAGTGAAGTGGATTAGGTCTCCCCGGTAGAAATAGCACCAACCCACTGGTCAGGTGACAGCTCACCCTCTACCTGAACAGGGTAAGGATAATGAACAAGGTCAACAAGATTGGTATTTGCTCTGAGACGAACACTGTGGCCAGAAGTGTTTGCAAGGAAGAAATGGATCTTACTATCTCTTACAACATGTAAGGATGGCTCAACAAATAAACCCTTTACTTTGCAGGAATCACTGTCAACTAGGACATTATCACCATCTGGAACACTCACAGACAGGAGTGACAGGATCACCAGTGCCTGACCGCTTGGGTATGCTACTGGAAAATGTACTGGCTAGTAAGGACTTAATCCGAACGTCGTACTCTGCGGCAGTATGGCAGATCTCGGATCCAAGCTGGTAACCCCAAAATGGTACGATCAAGTCATCAGTTTGGGCATGCCATCGATAAGGGTCGAGCACAATGTGTAAGTCTCGCATGGAAGCAAATCCCAATAAAAGTTCACTTGGGAAAGTAATCTGGTCGACAACAAGGAAGGAAGCAGTAAAGTCTCTACCTTGGATAGAAAAGATGAGGGAAGTCCGACCTCGGACAAGCAGGTGAGAACCAGCTGCTCCACTAAGGGAGGACACATGAGTCGGTTCTACGAGAAGGACATGTCGTAACTGCTTATCCCTAAACAAACTAGACCTGATAATATTGACTTGCGCACCAGAGTCCATGAACAAATGAACGGGCGCATTTTGAACAGATGCTTGCACTATAGGGCCTATTGTTGCATTGGAAGTTATGTGCAAACAAAAAGGAGGGTTGTCATCAGAAATGACTTGTTCCACTTCATCCCCAAAATCATCTACGTCTGGATGTGTGAAGCAACATCATCAACGGGATTGTCATTCTCGAGACTGCTTAAGGCTTCAAACGAATTGTGAACAGGTAATGGTCGGTGTATGAGCCATTACTACTGACACTACTGGTAATTGGTTACTGGTAACTGGTATTACTGAGAGATCAACCAGGCTGTTACTGCTGGTCAGGTACTGACTTTAGGTGCCTGTACAGTGCCTGTTTGAAGACAGCCAGGAGTGTATTGGTAATCCCCCTTATGTATTCTGGGAGGCAACTGAACAGTCTTGAGCCCCTGACACTTATTGTGTTGTCTCTTATCGTGCTAGTGGCACCCCTGCTTTTCATTGGGGTGACGTTGCATCGTCTGCCGAGTCTTTTGCTTTCATAGGGAGTGATTTTCGTGTGCAAGTTTGGTACTAACCCTCTCTAGGATTTTCGAAGTGTATACAATCATATACCTCTCTCGCATTCTAGGGAGTACAGATTGAGGAACTTAAGCGTTTCCAGTAATTGAAGCGTTTTATCTCAGATATGCGCACCGTGAAGGTTCTCTGTACATTTTCTAAGTCAGCAATTTCACCTGCCTTGAAAGGTGCTGTTAGTGTGCAGCAATATTCCAGCCTAGATAGAACATGCGACCTGAAGAGTGTCATCATGGGCTTGGCATCCCTAGTTTTGAAGGTTCTCATTATCCATCCTGTCATTTTTCTAGCAGATGCGATTGATACAATGTTATGGTCCTTGAAGGTGAGATCCTCTGACATGATCACTCCCAGGTCCTTGACATTAGTTTCTCATTCTAGTAGTAGTAGTAATAGTGGTAGCAGTAGTAGTAATAGTGGTAGTAATAGTAGTAGTACTAGTATTAGTAGTAATATTAATAGTAGTGTGCTAGGTACTTGTTGTTAAGGAAACTTGTCGATAAATACTAAGCTTGTTGTATGTGTGTGTGTCTAACAAGGGGACCAGAGCTAGGGTTCAACACACTGGTCCTGGTCTACTCTATTTGGTCACCTCCTTAAGGCAGCAACATTCCTGACCACAACTGACGTCAATGCATCAATCATTCCGGCCAGTGATGTTCATAACCTCTCATTCAAGCATTGATGTCTCTTAGCCACTAGTGACGTAAATGAATTGATGTCCTGTGTACATATTAAGACACTATGACAGTGTCAGCAGAAGCAGACACCATGACAGTGTCAGTAGACACTATGACAGTGTCAGCAGACACTATGGCAGTGTCAGCAGAAGCAGACACCATGACAGTATCAGCAGACACTATGACATTATCAGCAGACACTATGACAGTGTCAACAGATGCTGGCACCATGACAGTGTCAGCAGATACAGATACTATGACAGTGTCAGCAGACACAGACACCATGACAGTGTCAGCAGACTAAGACACCATAACAGTGTCAGCAGATACAAACACTGACAGTGTCAGCAGACACAGACACGATGACAGTGTCAGCAGACACAAACACCATGACGGTGTCAGCAGACACAGACACCATGACAGTGTCAGCAGACTAAGACACCATGACAGTGTCAGCACACACAGACACCATGACAGTGTCAGCAGGCACAGACATTATAACAGTGTCAGCAGACACAAACACCATGACAGTGTCAGAAGACTAAGATACCATAACAATGTCAGCAGATACAAACACTGACAGTGTCAGCAGACACAGACACCATGACAGTGTCAGCAGACACAGACACCATGACAGTGTCAGCAGACTAAGACACCATGACAGTGTCAGCAGACTAAGACACCATGACAGTGTCAGCAGATACAAGCACTAACAGTGTCAGCAGACACAGACACCATGACAGTGTAAGCAGACACAGACACCATGACAGTGTCAGCAGAGACAGATGCTATGACAGGGTCAGCAGACACAGACACCATGATAGTGTCAGCACACACAGATACCATGACAGTGTCAGCAGACACAGACACCATGACAGTGTAAGCAGACACAGACACCATGACAGTGTCAGCAGAGACAGACACTATGACAGGGTCAGCAGACACAGACACCATGATAGTGTCAGCATACATAGATACCATGACAGTGTCAGCAGACACAGACACCATGACAGTGTAAGCAGACACAGGCACCATGACAGTGTCAGCAGAGACAGACACTATGACAGGGTCAGCAGACACAGACACCATGACAGTGTCAGCATACACAGATACCATGACAGTGTCAGCAGACACAGACACCATGACAGTGTCAGCATACACAGACACCATGACAGTGTCAGCAGACACAGACACCATGACAGTGTCAGCAGACACAGACACCATGACAGTGTCAGCATACACAGACACCATGACAGTGTCAGCAGACACAGACACCATGACAGTGTCAGCATACACAGACACCATGACAGTGTCAGCAGAAACAGACACCATGACAGTGTCAGCAGACACAGACACCATGACAGTGTCAGCATACACAGACACCAAGACAGTGTCAGCAGACACAGACACCATGACAGTGTCAGCAGACACAGACACTATGACAGAAGACTTACTTGTTCTTTTCTTGTAGCCAGAAACACTCCACGTTTACCTGTAAATCATTGTAAATCTCTGTAAATCATTGTAAATATCTGTAAATCATTGTAAATATCTGTAAATCATTGTAAATATCTGTAAATCATTGTAAATCTCTGTAAATAATTGTAAAGCTCTGTAAATAATTGTGAAGCTCTGTATCATTGTAAACTCCAGGTAAATAGCTCTGTAAATCCTTGTAAATTACTGTAAATCAAAACAAACAATTGTATGTCACTTTAAATCATTGTAAATCATTGTAAATCATTGTACATTACGGAAAATATCGTGATAAGCTCAATAAATTATTGTAAATCACTGTATATAAATCACAGTAAAGCTTTGTAAATCACTAAAAATTTTTATAAGGTTCTGTAAATCACTGTAAATTTTGCAAACCTCTGTAAATTATTGTAAAACATTCTAAATCATAGTAAAGCTCTGTAAATCACTGTAAATATTGTAAGGCTCTAAACCTCATTGTAAGTCATTGTAAATCGATTAATATAATTGTAAATCGCTTTAATTTATTTTAAATAATGTAAATCACAAAATAATGTAAATCACAAAATAATGTAAATCACAAAATAATGTAAATCACAAAATAATGTAAATCACAAAATAATGTAAATCACAAAATAATGTAAATCACAAAATAATGTAAATCACAAAATAATGTAAATCACAAAATAATGTAAATCACAAAAAGAGTCGCAGATTATTGTAATCTTTGTAAATCATCGTAAATCACAGTAAGTTATTGCAAACTATTGTAAATAACCGTAAATAATAGTAAATTACTATAAATTTTTATGATAAATGACTGTAAACTACCGTGAAACATTGAAAATTACTGTAAATCACTGTAAATTACTGTAAATCACTGTAAATTACTGTAAATCACTGTAAATTACTGTAAATCACTGTAAATTACTGTAAATCACTGTAAATTACATTCAATCACTGTAAAACTATTAAAATTACTGTAAATCACTGTAAATTACATTCAATCACTGTAAAACTATTAAAATTACTAAATAGCTGTAAATCGCTGAAAATTACTGTAAATCATTGTAAAATGCTCTAAATAAAAGTAAGCTTTAGTAAATTACTGCAAATCACTGTAAATTACAGTAAATTTCTGTAAACTGATGTAAATCACTGAAAATATTGTAAATCACTGTTAATTATTGTACGTCAGCATAAATTATTCTAAACTACTGTGAATCACTGTAAACTACTGTGAATCACTGTAAACTACTGTGAATCACTGTAAACTACTGTGAATCACTGTAAACTACTGTGAATCACTGTAAACTACTGTGAATCACTGTAAACTACTGTGAATCACTGTAAACTGCTGTGAATCACTGTAAACTACTGTGAATCACTGTAAACTACTGTGAATCACTGTAAACTACTGTGAATCACTGTAAACTACTGTGAATCACTGTAAACTACTGTGAATCACTGTAAACTGCTGTGAATCACTGTAAACTACTGTAAATCACTGCAAACTACTGTGAATCACTGTAAACTACTGTGAATCACTGTAAACTGCTGTGAATCACTGTAAACTACTGTGAATCACTGTAAACTACTGTGAATCACTGTAAAACTGCTGTGAATCACTGTAAACTACTGTGAATCACTGTAAACTACTGTGAATCACTGTAAACTACTGTGAATCACTGTAAACTGCTGTGAATCACTGTAAACTACTGTGAATCACTGTAAACTACTGTGAATCACTGTAAACTACTGTGAATCACTGTAAACTGCTGTGAATCACTGTAAACTACTGTGAATCACTGTAAACTACTGTGAATCACTGTAAACTACTGTGAATCACTGTAAACTACTGTGAATCACTGTAAACTGCTGTGAATCACTGTAAACTACTGTGAATCACTGTAAACTACTGTGAATCACTGTAAACTACTGTGAATCACTGTAAACTGCTGTGAATCACTGTAAACTACTGTGAATCACTGTAAACTACTGTGAATCACTGTAAACTACTGTGAATCACTGTAAACTGCTGTGAATCACTGTAAACTACTAGTGAATCACTGTAAACTGCTGTGAATCACTGTAAACTGCTGTGAATCACTGTAACTACTGTGAATCACTGTAAACTACTGTGAATCACTGTAAACTACTGTGAATCACTGTAAACTACTGTAAATCACTGTAAACTACTGTGAATCACTGTAAACTACTGTGAATCACTGTAAACTACTGTCAATCACTGTACACTGCTGTGAATCACTGTAAACTACTGTGAATCACTGTAAACTGCTGTGAATCACTGTAAACTACTGTGAATCACTGTAAACTACTGTGAATCACTGTAAAACTACTGTGAATCACTGTAAACTACTGTGAATCACTGTAAACTACTGTGAATCACTGTAAACTACTGTGAATCACTGTAAACTACTGTGAATCACTGTAAACTACTGTGAATCACTGTAAACTACTGTGAATCACTGTAAACTGCTGTGAATCACTGTAAACTACTGTGAATCACTGTAAACTACTGTGAATCACTGTAAACTACTGTGAATCACTGTAAACTGCTGTGAATCACTGTAAACTACTGTGAATCACTGTAAACTACTGTGAATCACTGTAAACTACTGTGAATCACTGTAAACTGCTGTGAATCACTGTAAACTACTGTGAATCACTGTAAACTGCTGTGAATCACTGTAAACTGCTGTGAATCACTGTAAACTTACTGTGAATCACTGTAAACTACTGTGAATCACTGTAAAACTACTGTGAATCACTGTAAACTACTGTAAATCACTGTAAACTACTGTGAATCACTGTAAAACTACTGTGAATCACTGTAAACTACTGTCAATCACTGTACACTGCTGTGAATCACTGTAAACTACTGTGAATCACTGTAACTGCTGTGAATCACTGTAAACTACTGTGAATCACTGTAAACTACTGTGAATCACTGTAAACTACTGTGAATCACTGTAAAACTACTGTGAATCACTGTAAACTACTGTGAATCACTGTAAACTACTGTGAATCACTGTAAACTACTGTGAATCACTGTAAACTACTGTCAATCACTGTAAACTACTGTGAATCACTGTAAACTACTGTGAATCACTGTAAACTACTGTGAATCACTGTAAACTACTGTGAATCACTGTAAACTACTGTGAATCACTGTAAACTACTGTGAATCACTGTAAACTGCTGTGAATCACTGTAAACTACGTGAATCACTGTAACTACTGTCAATCACTGTAAACTACTGTGAATCACTGTAAACTACTGGAATCACTGTAAACTACTGTGAATCACTGTAAACTACTGTGAATCACTGTAAACTACTGTGAATCACTGTAAACTGCTGTGAATCACTGTAAACTACTGTGAATCACTGTAAACTACTGTGAATCACTGTAAACTACTGTAAGTCGCTTTAACTCACTGTACATCACTGTACATTATTGGAAATCACTGTAAATGCTGTAAATCTGTGTACATCACTGTAAATTACTGTAACCTACTGTAAATCATTGTAAATCATTGAATATTATTGTAAATCACTGTAAATCAGTGAAAAACTAAGCTCTACAAGTATTAATTAAGAACTAAATTATTGATAAGATTTTATTAGTATTGATAAAGTTCTTCTTAGAGCCAACCACGCACGCACGCACGCACGCACGCACGCACGCACGCACGCACGCACGCACGCACAGACACACGCACTCACGCACACACACACGCACGCACGCACGCACGCACGCACGCACGCACGCACGCACGCACGCACAGACACACGCACTCACGCACACACACACGCACGCACGCACGCACGCACGCACACACGCACGCACGCACGCACGCACACACGCACGCACGCACGCACGCACGCACGCACTCACGCACGCACGCACGCACACACGCACGCACGCACGCACACACGCACGCACGCACAGACACACGCACTCACGCACACACACACGCACTCACGCACACACACACGCACTCACACACACACACGCACTCACGCACACACACACGCACTCACGCACACACACACGCACTCACACACACACACGCACTCACGCACACACACACGCACTCACGCACACACACGCACTCACGCACACACACACGCACTCACGCACACACACACGCACTCACGCACACACACACGCACTCACGCACACACACACGCACACACACACACACACACATGCACACACACACACAGACACACACACACGCACTCACGCACACACATACGCACTCACGCACACACACACGCACTCACGCACACACACACGCACACACACACACACACACACATGCACACACACACACAGACACACACACACGCACACCACACGCACACACACGCACTCACGCACACACACACACGCACACACACACACACACACACGCACACACACGCACTACACACACGCACACACACACACACACACACACACGCACACACACACGCACACACACACACACACACACAGGACTTCAAAGAGACCTGGACAGACTGGACACCTGGTCCAGCAAATGGCTTCTCGAATTTAATCCTGCCAAATGCAAAGTCATGAAGATAGGGGAACTGCACAGAAGACCACAGACAGAGTATAGGCTTGGTGGCCAAAGACTGCAAACCTCACTCAAGGAGAAAGATCTTGGGGTGAGTATAACACCGAGCATGTCTCCGGAAGCACACATCAATCAGATAACTGCTGCAGCATATGGGCGCCTGGCAAACCTGAGAACAGCATTCCGATACCTTAGTAAGGAATCATTCAAGGCACTGTACACCGTGTATGTCAGGCCCATACTGGAGTATGCAGCACCTGTTTGGAACCCGCACTTGATAAAGCACGTCAAGAAACTAGAGAAAGTACAAAGGTTTGCAACAAGGTTAGTTCCAGAGCTAAGGGGAATGTCCTATGAAGAAAGATTAAGGGAAATCGGCCTGACGACACTGGAGGACAGGAGGGTCAGGGAGACATGATAACGACATATAAAATACTGCGTGGAATAGACAAGGTGGACAAGGACAGGATGTTCCAGGGAGGGGACACAGAAACAAGAGGCCACAATTGGAAGTTGAAGACACAAATGAGTCAGAGAGATAGTAGGAAGTATTTCTTCAGTCATAGAGTTGTAAGGCAGTGGAATAGCCTAGAAAATGACGTAGTGGAGGCAGGAACCATACACAGTTTTAAGACGAGGTTTGATAAAGCTCATGGAGCGGGGAGAGAGAGGGTCTAGTAGCAACCGGTGAAGAGGCGGGGCCAGGAGCTAGGACTCGACCCCTGCAACCACAAATAGGTGAGTACAAATAGGTGAGTACACACACACACACACACACACACGCACACACACACACACACACACACACACACACACACACACACACACACACACACACACACACACACACACGCACACACACACACACACACATACACACACACACACACACACACACACACACACACACACACACACACACACACACACACACACACACACATATCCAGACTCACACATATATTCCCCCTCCCCCACCACCGACATCTCACTTCTTCCCCTGATCCCTCCCCTCCCTCGTTCACCCTCCCCTCCCCCGTTCACTCCCCCTCCCCACCCCTCCCCACTCCTCTCCCACATAGCCACAGTTCCTCCACTACCTCCCCCCCCACACTCTGACATACACACTACTAACCTAACATACAGAACTACATAGGTTTCCCACTCTGAGGCAATCAGGATAAAACAAAAATGGGTTGCCAGAGAGCAACAAGAAAATCCAAGGGACAGGAGGAGGAAGCTGCAAAGGAAGATTGGGCAGCAGAGCTCATAAAAAGGGATCATGAATGGGAAAAGAAACTAGAAGAACTTAGCATGAGAATGGAAGAGAGGATAGATATGGAAAGCAGGAAGTGGGAGGTGCAAGTCAAAGCAGCAGAAGCTAGGATACAGAGTTTAGAAGAGGAATTGAAAAATCTGAAACAGCCTAAAGAACTAAAGAACATTTTGGAATTGACAACAGAGACTGCTACCTCAGCCACAAATAAGGGGACTGTAGGGAAAGAAGGGGCACAACTGCATGGAGAAGCTCTATCAGAGGAGACTGTAGTAAATGAAAGAGCTAAGCTTTATGTGGAGGCCCTAACAGACAACAACAGAGCCCAAGGAAAGCCGAGAAGGGAAAATGACAGGCCACTGAGCCCAAGTACATTAGCCAGTGAAACTGAAGAAAGGAAAGCTGCAGTGCAGGAAACCAAATTAAATGAGGGGATACACAGGGATATGCAGTGGGAGAATGAAACGGTGAGGTCAGTCTTTGTGTATGGGCTCCAGGAAGTTGAAGGGGAAACATATGAAGCAAGAAAACAAGGGAAAAAAAAAAGCAATTGAAAGCATCCTGAAAGCAATAGGAGAAGACGACATGACCCAGCTGGAAAATTTTCGGAGAATAGGGGGGTTTGTAAAAAAAGAACCCGGCCAGTGAAAGTGACCTTCAAGGCAGAAGCGACTCGGACCAGGATCCTGCAGGAGAAAGCACAATTAAGGGACATGCCGGCATACAGGAAGGTGTATCTCGACCGCGACAGAACACAAGAAGAAAGGCAGAAACTGAGAGAGATGGTACAAAGGCGAAATGAGGAAAGAGAGGGGATGGAGAAGACAGACAGGAGATCCCAGACTCAGGAAGAAGATCAAATACAGCCTCCCTCACAACTTCCTATAGAAGCCTCCCAACCAGATCAACCCCAGTGCAACTAAACACTCTAAATCAAAACACCCATGCCACATCCAATGCCCCCCACTACATTACAAACTCCTCCCCCACAGCAACAACCCATAGTTCCTTACCAGGTCTCCCACTTCCCCAACCCCAATATACCTCCCAGACCACAGTCTTAGAAAAGAAGTTGAAGGTGTGGTATACAAATGCAGATGGAATAACAAACAAGTGGCACGAAAGAATCAAAGAGACATCCCCAGACATAATAGCACTCACAGAAACAAAACTCACCAGAATAATAACAGATTCAATCTTTCCATCCGGATACCAAATCCTCAGGAAAGACAGAGGGAGGAGAGGGGGAGGAGGAGTTGCACTGCTCATTAAAAACCAGTGGGATTTTGAGAAAATGGAAGGAATGGATGGCACGGGCGAAAGGGACTACTTAGCAGGAACAATCCAGTCTGAGGGACATAAGGTGATAATTGCAGTAATGTACAACCCACCACAGAACTGCAGGAGGCCAAGAGAAGAATACGATGAGAGCAACAGAGCAATGATCGACACACTAGCCGAGGTGGCCAGGAGAGCACACATGGGGGAGCAAAGTTACTAGTTATGGGTGATTTCAATCACAAGGAGATTGACTGGGAAAACCTGGAGCCCCATCTGGGTCCCAAAACATGGAGAGCCAAGATGATGGATGTGGTACTGGAAAACCTCATGCATCAACATGTTAGAGACACTACCAGAGAGAGAGGAGAGGATGAACCAGCAAGGCTGGACCTTGTATTCACCATGAGTATTTCGGACATCGAGGGTATCTTTTAAAAAAGGGCCCTGGGAGCTAGTGATCATGTGGTTCTGGCTTCGACTAATATTTTGACCCAAATGGAGAGAGTGAGGAATAGGCGGGGGAAAAAAACCAAACTAAAAAGGGGGAAAAATCAGGCAAAAGAACTTCCTTAAAGAATTCAGTGGGAGAGGGAACTGACAGGAAAACCAGTACAAAAAATATGGTATGTAGAAAACAAAATGCAAGGAGGCAGAGGAGATGTTTTTTCCCAAGGGGAAACGAAATAATGGGAAGAACAGAACGAGCCCTTGGTTCATCAAAGGTGTAGGGGGGAAAAAAACTAGGTGTCTAGAGAAGGGAAAAGGGGTACAAAAGAAGAAAAACTCAGGAAAAAAAGAAATAAACCGAAGAGCCAAAAAAGAAATGCACAGTAAAAAGGGGAGGCTCAAGACAATAGAAAATGTGCTCAAAAGTAAAGATGCCCCGAAGCTGTTGTACAGACCTCATTTCAGGGGGGAAAGACCTTGGGGGACCATAAACCGGCACATCACCGGGGCAACATCAACCAATAACGCTGCAGCTCGGGGGGCCTGGCAAACCTGAGAATAGCTTTCCCGATCCTTAATGGAATCGTTAAGACACTGTAACTGTGTATGTTAGGCCCAAGGAGTATGCGCACCAGTCGGGAAACCCACATGGTCACCCACGTCAAAAGTTAGAGAAAGTACAAAGGTTTCAACAAGGCTATCCTAGAGCTAAAAGGGAATGCGAAAGGGGAAAAAGGTTAAAGGAAATGGACTGACGACACTGGAGGACAAAAGGGGTCAGGGGAGACATATAACGACTAAAAGATACTGCGGGGAATAGACAAGGGGGAAGAGATAGGATTTCCAGAGAGGGGAACGGGGAAAAAGGGGTCACAACGGGAAGCTGAAGACTCAGACGAGCCCACGGGGACGTTAGGAAGTATTTCTTCAGTCATGGGTTTGCAGCAAGTAAAATGCCTAGCAAGTAAAAGTAGTGGGGGGCAGGAACCATACTAGTTTTAAAAAAAGGTATAACAAAGTCGGAAGCAGAGAGAGGAGGGATCCAGTAGCGATCAGTAAAAGAGGGGGGGCCAGGAGCTGAGTTCACCCCTGCAACCACAATTAGGTGGTAAAATTAGGTGAGACACACAACACACCACACAACAACACATAAGAGGTATGCCCTACGAGGAGAGGTTAAGGGAAATAAAACCTGAGACACGGGGACGGGGGAAGATAGGGGGACATGAAAAACGCATCAAAATATGGGGAATTGCGGTTTGGACAAAGATAGGATTTCCAGAGTTTGGACACATAAACAAGGGACACATTTTTGGAAGCTGAAGAACGTGAATCCGGGATGTTGGGAAAAGTTTTTTCTTCGCCCAATAGTCAGTAGTGAAATAGTTTGGGAAGCGAGTAGTGGAGGCGATCCATCATAGCTTTAAGCAGAGGTATGTTAAAGCTCACGGCTCAGGGAGGGTGATAGTAGCGATCAAAGAGGCGGGCAGGAGCTGGGACTCGCCCCCCGAAACCCTCAAAGGTAGTAAACTGGTGAGACACGCACCTCACCACACACAACGCCACACAACAAGCACACGCACGCACACACACCCTAGGGGGGTCACGGGGTTTTGAGCTCGTGTTTTGGTGGTAAATTTTGACTGTCCCAAAAGGAATAGAGTGTGGGATATAGGGTGTGCACGCATAAAGTGCATAACCACTTAACCCCCCAAAAAAGGAAATATAAGTGTGACAGAAAAGAAAAAAAAGGAAAATTTTGGGCTGAGTGTTTAGTGAAGGCTTTGGAAGGGTGAAGGTTGTGGTCAGGCCTAATAGTGTTGCCATAATAACGGAGTGGGCTTTTTTGAAGAATAAGTGCGACTCAAGACCAGGGAGATAAGGATATTATAGATGTGTCAGTAAATACAGTGGTGAGTGAAAAAATTAGAAGGCTGAGATATAGTGCATACAGGACTTTAGTGGAAAAAATTACCGAGAAAAAAATCAAACTTCAACTTCTGGGACAGGACAGCCCTGCAACGTTACTCCACTCCCCAGCCGCAAGTAATATTCCCTTTTGAGTTGCAGGGGTCAATAGTATCTGTCTCTAGGGGAAATTTGGGGGGGCACTTCCTCGAGCTATCAGATTAGAATAAGCAGCATTTTGGAAATTTAATAAAATTTAGGGTACAGCATATAGGCGAAGCAGTGTATTTATTTTTTAACGTAATTTTTTAAAAGCATAAGACAGTACAGTGGGGAACCAAGAGACGGGTAATTACAATACATATGTAGTACAACGTGGAAATAAGGACTGTTTACATAAACATATGCACCACACTGGTTTAGGGGCGCTTGCTGTTAGGACTTGAATAGCTGTAGCCCCACAACACACACACATACACACACCCACCACCACCACCAAACACCACCACACACACACACAACACACAACCACAAACAAATTACCCACACCCAAAACAACAATCCACATTTATTTTTTAATTTTTATAAAAACCACCACCTTTACACCAACCAAAACCCCCACCACACCCACACACACACACCACCAAAACCTCACGCACACACAAAAAGGTTTTACCCTTCCGTGAAAATGACCCATAACCCTTCCCCCCCCCCCCCTCTCTTCCCTTCCCCTTCCTCTTCTTCTCCTCTCTCTCCTCTCTCCTTTTCTCCCTTCTCTCCCCTTCTTTCTCTTCTCTTTCTTCTCTTTTCTCTTTCCCCCCCTTTCTTCCCCTTTCTCTCCCCCCCTTCCCTTCCCTCTTTTTTTTCTCTCTCCTCTTCTTTTATTCCTACCCCCTCTCCTTACCCTTTCCCTCTCTCTACTTTCTCCCCCCCTTTTTCCCTTCTTTTCCCCCCTCCCTTTTACTTTTCCCCCTTTTCCTTCCCTATCTCTCACTCTCTCCCCCCTTTTTTTTTTCTCTTTCTCTCTCTCTTTCACTAAAAAAAAAATGGTTGGGACTCACAGGAATCAGGGTCAGAGACAAAGGGATGGTAGGGAGGGAATGGATGGAGGGAAAAAGTGGGGGAAAAAGGGAAAAACAAGAATGGGAAGAAAAAAAAGGAGAGCTTTCTGAAAAAATGGAGAAAGAGCTCTCTGTGAAATGGGAAAAAAGGTTGGAGAAGGGGAGAAGAAATTTGGGGGGCAAAGTCGAAACCCGCAGTAGCCAGGGTAAGGTCCTGAATTTGAGGGGAAACGGTAAGCAAGTCCCGGGGTAGTGACCAGAGAAGACAACCATACAAAGATGAAAAGGCTGAACAGGAAAGGGAAGGAGATAGAATTATTTCTAAGGTATATCAGCCTGCAAAGAAGGGCCAGGGGGTGGAGGGAGAGCAGATGGGTGGAGAGGAGAGGGAGTAGGTCGAATGGGGCACAACCTCTACCCAAAACCACTGGGAAAACAAGGGAGAAAAGAACCACAACAGACAGGAACCAGAGTCACGAGGGAAGGCAATGGGGGGAAGGAAAGGGCAAAAACGTGATTATCCCCGGGCTTCGGGAAGGAGACGAAAGGAAACACAGAAAGGGGGCAGGAGAAAGAAAAGGGGATTGAGAAAAACATCACAGAAAAAGGGGGAAAAAGACATGGGTGGATTTTAAAAAATTTTCAGGAATAGGGGGTTACTTGAAGGGGGAAACCCCGATCAAGCGATTCCAGGAAGAAACGTGGGACAGGTCCTCAAGAGAAACCCGGTTGAAAAGCCGGGAAAAGTACAAGAAGGTGTTTCTAGACAGGACAGAACACAAACAGAGAGATAGCCTAGGGAGGGAAAAAAACGAAAGGAGCTAGGAAAAGAGACAAGGATGGAAACCGCAGAGCACAAGGGGAAGCACACACACAACTATCCTCAGAAAACCCCCAACCCATCCACCATCCCAACACACAATCAAACCATACCCACGCTTCCACCAACCCCCCCCCCAAAAATCCCACAGTATGCTACCAGGTCTCCCACCCCCAAGGCCCCCCAAACTACAGTGTTGGAAAAAAAAAACTGAAGGGATGGTACACAAACGCTGATGGAATAAAAAACAAGTGGGGGGAGTGGCACGAAAAGTCAAAGAGGGATCACCAGACTCATAGGACAAGAAACCAAGCTTACAGGTTGAAAAAGATGCCCTCTTTTCCCGCGGATACCAGATCTGAGAAAAGCAAAGGAAAGGTGGGGGGGGGAGTGGCTTGGATCAAACCCGATGGAGTTTTGATGAGCTGGGGAGAGGAGACAGCGGGGAAGAAGTGATTCATAGCGGGAAAAACTTCCTCGGTGGTCCCAAGGTGTAATTGCGTGATGTATAACCCCCCACAGAACAGCAGGAGGCAAGGCAAGGTATGCGAAGCAATAGAGCAATGGTTGCAACGGTGCAGTGGGCCCGAAGAGCTCAGCATGCAGGGGGATTTAACCCCCAAAAGGGGACGAATGGGAGAACTTGTAGCCCCATGGGGGCCCAAAAACTGGAGGGGCCCAAAATGATGGAGGTGGTACGGAAAAATTCATGTACCAAAAAAGTAAGGGATCTACCAAAAAAGAGAGAGGAGAGGATGAGCCGCAAGACGGACTTGATTCACCTTGACGTGCAGATATTGAGGATATCACATATGAAAGACCCCTTGGGGCCCCGCGACTGTGGTTTTGAGCTTGAAATTTACAGTAGAGCTACAAGTGGAGGGTTTTTGGAGCAGAAAGGCCATAACAAATGAAAACCCAAAATACAGGAAAGGGGACTACACGGGAATGAGGAATTTTGAAAGAGGTTAGTGGGACGAGAACTGGGGAAAGGGGAAACCAGTTAATGAGATGAAATATGTAGCAACAAGTGCAAGGGGTGAAGAGAGGCTTGTACCCAAGGGAAACAGGAATATGAAAAGCCAGGAGGGAAACCATGGGTTTACCCCAAAGGTTTTCAAGGAGGCAAAAACCAAGTGGTAGGGAATGGGGAAAAAATTAGAAGGGAAAAGGGCCCCGGAGAATAAGGGGCATCGTAGGCCAGAAACGAATTGCACGTAAGAAGGGAGGCCCAACGACAATATGAAAACGACATAGCAGCGAAAGCCAAATCTGACCCAAAGCTGTTATACAGCCATATCAGGAGGAAAACAACCGTCAAGGACCAGGTAATCAGGCTAAGGAAGGAAGGAGGAGAGACAACAAGAAATGACCGTGAAGTATGTGAGGAACTCAACAAGAGATTCAAAGAAGTGTTCACAGAGGAGATAGAAGGGGCTCCAGAGGGACGGAGAGGTGTGGCACATCACCAGGTGCTGGACACGGTACACACAACCGAGGAAGAAGTGAAGAGGCTTCTGAGTGAGCTAGATACCTCAAAGGCAATGGGGCCAGATAACATATCTCCATGGGTCCTGAGAGAGGGAGCAGAGGCGCTATGTGTACCCTTAACAACAATATTCAATACATCTATCAAAACAGGGAGATTGCCTGAGGCATGGAAGACAGCAAATGTGGTCCCAATCTTTAAAAAAGGAGACAGACATGAAGCACTGAACTACAGACCAGTGTCACTGACATGTATAGTATGCAAAGTCATGGAGAAGATTGTCAGGAGAAGAGTGGTGGAACACCTAGAAAGGAATGATCTCATCAACAGCACCCAACATGGTTTCAGGGACGGGAAATCCTGTGTCACAAACCTACTGGAGTTCTATGACAAGGTAACAGCAGTAAGACAAGAGAGAGAGGGGTAGGTGGATTGCATTTTCTTGGACTGCAAGAAGGCATTTGACACAGTACCACACAAGAGATTAGTGCAAAAACTGGAGGACCAAGCAGGGATAACAGGGAAGGCACTACAATGGATAAGGGAATATTTACCCCTCTCTCACCTATGGAATTTGTGCATGGGGCTCAACAACAACTAACCATCTCAGACCACTAATTACCAACAAAAGGCTGCAGTTAGAATGATAACAAATTCTCACTACAGGCAGACACACTCCACCAATATTCAATACACTAAACCTACTCACCATACAAAACATCCATACTTATTACTGCACTTATTACATACATAGAACACTTAACTCTGATATTAACCCTCCCCTCAAACATCTCCTTGCCATCCTCAACAGAACACATGACCATAACACAAGGCACAGATCACTCTTTGATGTTCCTCGTGTCCATCTCACACTATGCAAAAACTCAATGCACATAAAAGGCCCTAAAATCTGGAATTCATTACCTGTAAATATAAAAGAAACACTACCTGTTTATAAATTCAAGTCTCTTCTCAAAGATCACTTACTCACTCAAAACCAAATAAATATTGAATAACTGAACCTTATAAATTGTATATCCTATATGTTACTCACAATTATATCACACAAATGTTAAACCTAGGACCCAATCTAACTTTATTATTTTTTAAATACACTACCTAACAGAATACTCCATACGACTGAATGTACAACAATGCATGCAACCATATGACCTGTCTTTGTAATACTCATTTGTGCTTTATAGTTATCTGTTTACAATAATGTTTTATCACTGATTTCATCATTGCTTAGTTAATCTTAAGTTAATTTTAAGCCAGCCCGTAATGCTATGCATATAAGTGGCTTTGGCATGCTGCTCTTACGTGTATTTTTTGTACCTCTGTATGTATGCTTAAATTACTAAATAAATAAATAAATAAATATTTGTCAGGAAGACAGCAGCGAGTAATGGTACGTGGCGAGGTGTCAGAGTGGGCACCTGTGACAGCGGGGTCCCACAGGGGTCAGTCCTAGGACCAGTGCTGTTTCTGGTATTTGTGAACGACATGTCAGAAGGAATAAACTCTGAGGTGTCCCTGTTTGCAGATGACGTGAAGTTGATGAGAAGAATTCATTCGATCGAAGATCAGGCAGAACTACAAAGGGATCTGGACAGGCTGCAGACCTGGTCCAGCAATTGGCTCCTGGAGTTCAATCCCACCAAGTGCAAAGTCATGAAGATAGGGGAAGGGCAAAGAAGACCGCAGACAGAGTACAGTCTAGGGGGCCAGAGACTACAAACATCACTCAAGGAAAAAGATCTTGGGGTGAGTATAACACCAGGCACATCTCCTGAAGTGCACATCAACCAAATAACTGCTGCAGCATATGGGCGCCTGGCAAACCTCAGAACAGCATTCCGACATCTTAATAAGGAATCGTTCAGGACCCTGTACACCGTGTATGTTAGGCCCATATTGGAGTATGCGGCACCAGTTTGGAACCCACACCTAAAGAAACTAGAGAAAGTGCAAAGGTTTGCCACAAGACTAATCCCAGAGCTAAGAGGTATGTCCTACGAGGAGAGGTTAAGGGAAATCAACCTGACGACACTCGAGGACAGGAGAGATAGGGGAGACATGATAACGACTTACAAAGTACTGAGAGGAATTGACAAGATGGACAAAGACAGGATGTTCCAGAGACTGGACACAGGAACAAGGGGACACAGTTGGAAGCTGAAGACAGATGAATCACAGGGATGTTAGGAAGTATTTCTTCAGCCACAGAGTAGTCAGGAAGTGGAATAGTTTGGGAAGAGATGTAGTGGAGGCAAGATCCATACATAGCTTTAAGCAGAGGTATGATAAAGCTCATGGTTCAGAGAGAGTGACCTAGTGGCGACCAGTGAAGAGGCGGGGCCAGGAGCTTGGACTCGACCCCTGCAACCTCAACTAGGTGAGTACAACTAGGTGAGTACACACACACACACACACACACACACACACACACACACACCACACCACTACACACACACACACACACATCACCACACACACACACACACACACACACACACACACACACACACACACACACACCTGGAATGGAACAAGAGTATAAATGCCAACCAGCACAGTTTTATGGAAGGCAAATCCTGTGTCACAAACCTACTTGAGTTTTATGATAAAGTAACAGAAGGAAGACACGAGAGAGAGAGGGGTGGGTTGATTGCATTTTCTTGAACTGCAAGAAGGCCTTTGACACAGTTCCTCACAAGAGATTAGTGCAGAAGCTAGAGGATCAGGCGCATATAACAGGAAGGGTACTACAATGGCTCAGAGAATACCTGACAGGGAGGCAACAACGAGTCATGGTGCATGATCAGGTATCACAGTGGGCACCTGTGACGAGCGGGGTCCCACAGGGGTCGGTCCTAGGACCAGTGCTATTTTTGGTATATGTGAACGACATGATTGAAGGTATAGATTCAGAAGTGTCCCTGTTCGCAGATAATGTGAAGTTAATGAGGAGAATTATATTAGATGTGGATCCAGGACTTCAAAGAGACCTGGACAGACTGGACACCTGGTGTAGCAACTGGCTTCTCGAACTTAACCCCGCCAAATGGAAAGTCATGAAGATCGGGGAAGAGCACAGAAAACCGCAGACGGAGTATATAGGCTAGGTGGTCAAAGACTGCAAACCTCGCTCAAAGAGAAAGATCTTGGGGTGAGTATAACACCGAGCATGTCTCCGGAAGCACACATCAACCAGGTAACTTCTGCAGCATATGGGGGCCTGGCAAACCTGTGAACAGCGTTCCATAACTTAGTAAGAAATCGTTCAAGACACTGTACACCGTGTATGTCAGGTCCATATTGGAGTATGCAGCACCTGTTTGGAACCCACACTTGATCAAGCACGTCAAGAAATTAGAAAAATTGACATGATAACGGTATACAAAATACTGCGTGTAATAGACAAGGTGGACAGAGACAGGATGTTCTAGAGAGGGGACACAGAGACAAGGGGCCACAATTGGAAGTTGAAGACCCAGATGAGTCAAAGGGATGCTAGGTAGTATTTCTTCAGTCATAGAGTAGTCAGGAAGTGGAATAGCCTAGCAAGTGATGTACTGGAGGCAGGAACCATACATAGCTTTAAGATGAAGTATGATAAAGCTCATGGAGCAGGGAGAGAGAGGACCTAGTAGCACTCGGTGAAGAGGCGGGCCAGGAGCTGAGTATCGACCCCTGCAACCACAATTAGGCGAGTACAGTTAGGTGAGTACACACACACACACACACACACACACACACACACACACACACACACACACACACACACACACACACACACGTCAGGCCCATGCTAGAGTATGCAGCACCAGTTTGGAGCCCACACCTGGTCAAACACGTCAAGAAATTAGAAGTAAGGGGAATGTCCTACGAAGAGAGGTTAAGGCAACTCAACCTGACAACACTGGAGGACAGGAGGGATAGAGGGGACATGATAACAATATATAAAATACTGAGAGGAATTGACAGGCTGGATATGGAGAGGATGTCTTAGAGATGGGACACGGCAACATGGGGTCACAATTGGAAGATGAAGACTCAGGGGAGTCACAGGGAGGTTAGGAAGTATTTCTTCAGTCATAGAGGTGTCAGGAAGTGGAATAGTCTGAAGAGTGATGTACTGGAGGCAGGATCCATACATAGTTTAAGAAAAGGTATGATAAAACTCATGGTGCAGGGAAAGAATGGACCTAGTAGTGACCAGTGAAGAAGCGGGACCAGGAACTAAAACTCAACCCCCAGCAACCAAAATTAGGTGAGTACACAAACTTACAAGAGAGTGGAGCAGCCAGACACTGGTCAAGTACAGCATCGTGGAGGGGATGCAGGAGATCACTGGAGAATCCATTCCCAGCATCCACAGTTATATACCCCAGCCTGGGCAAGTTCCCTGGGTGCGATGACCCTCCACCCTGTCAATGCAGCCAGGGATGGTAGTACCTCCCTGGATGGTAGTACCTCCCTGTATGGTAGTACCTCCCTGGATGGTAGTACCTCCCTGGATGGTAGTGACACCCTGGATGGTAGTACCTCCCTGGATGGTAGTACCTCCCTGGATGGTA
The DNA here is from genome assembly GCF_026875155.1 of Cherax quadricarinatus. Taxonomy (NCBI): domain Eukaryota; kingdom Metazoa; phylum Arthropoda; class Malacostraca; order Decapoda; family Parastacidae; genus Cherax; species Cherax quadricarinatus. The sequence goes on along the minus strand of NC_069451.1, from coordinate 25,743,547 downwards.
GTACCTCCCTGGATGGTAGTGACACCCTGGATGGTAGTACCTCCCTGGATGGCAGTACCTCCCTGGAAGGTAATACCACCCTGGATGGCAGTACCTCCCTGGATGGTAGTACCTCCCTGGATGGTAGTACCACCCTGAATGATACTATCTCCCTGGATGGTAGTGACACCCTGGATGGTAGTACCTCCCTGGATGGCAGTACCTCCCTGGAAGGTAATACCACCCTGGATGGCAGTACCTCCCTGGATGGTAGTACCTACCTGGATGGTAGTGACACCCTGGATGTAGTACCACCGGATTGTAGTGACACCCTGGATGGTAGTACCTCCCTGGAAGGTAATACCACCCTGGATGGCAGTACCTCCCTGGATGGTAGTACCTACCTGGATGGTAGTGACACCCTGGATGGTAGTACCACCCTGGATTGTAGTGACACCCTGGATGGTAGTACCTCCCTGGAAGGTAATACCACCCTGGATGGCAGTACCTCCCTGGACGGTAGTACCACCCTGGATGGTAGTACCACCCTAGATGGTAGTACCACCCTGGATGGTAGTACCTCCCTGGATGGTAGTGACACCCTGAATGGTAGTACCACCCAGGATGGTAGTGACACCCTGGATGGTAGTACCTCCCTGGATGGTAGTACCACCCTGGATGGTAGTACCACGGTGGATAGCAGTACCACTCTGGATTGCAGTATCACCCTGGATGGTAGTACCACCCTGGATTGCAGTATCACCCTGGATGGTAGTACCACTCTGGATTGCAGTATCACCCTGGATGGTAGTACCACCCTGGATTGCAGTATCACCCTGAATGGTAGTACCACCCTGGATTGCAGTATCACCCTGGATGGTAGTAGCACTCTGGATTGCAGTATCACCCTGGATGGTAGTACCACCCTGGATTGCAGTATCACCCTGGATGGTAGTACCACTCTGGATTGCAGTATCACCCTGGATTGTAGTACCACCTTGGATTGCAGTATCACCCTGGATGGTAGTACCACTCTGGATTGCAGTATCACCCTGGATGGTAGTACCTCCCTGGATTGCAGTATCACCCTGGATGGTAGTACCACCCTGGATGGTAGTACCGCTGTTGCGAACACAGAAACAAATAAAGGGAGGTGGTGGTTGACTGATCACTTGGGTACTACTATGGTTGTTACCGGTCAGCAGTACCCTGTGTGACGTCAGCACACTCAATGTAGGGGGCTGCTGAGCCTGCCTCAGTGTCAGAGTTAGTTTAATATGTTTATTATGCACCCCATACCCATCCTGTGGGCGGTAGTCGAAAGATTACAGAGGTACATAATTGGTCCAGAGACTGGTCTCCAAAGTTTTGATAGCTGAGCAAGTTACAGAGGTGTCAGAAAGAGTGTATTCACCATTAAGCGTGTGTACCACTGCTTGAGGGTCCACTAAGTTCACTTGGCGGTCTCAGGCAGAGATAGAGCGTATTCACCAGAGTTTCACGACTGCTTGACACACGCCCCGGCTGGATTTAGTTCCCTGTTGGCTATTCCACGACGTTGAAGACAGGGTCGAGGTGGCGTCGTATGAAGACAGGGTCGAGGTGGCGTCGTGTGAAGACAGGGTTGAGGTGGCGTCGTGTGAAGACAGGGTTGAGGTGGCGTCGTGTGAAGACAGGGTCGAGGTGGCGTCGTGTGAAGACAGGGTTGAGGTGGCGTCGTGTGAAGACAGGGTCGAGGTGGCGTCGTGTGAAGACAGGGTTGAGGTGGCGTCGTGCGAAGACAGGGTCGAGGTGGCGTCGTGTGAAGACAGGGTTGATGTGGCGTCGTGTGAAGACAGGGTTAAGGTGGCGTCGTGTGAAGACAGGGTCGAGGTGGCGTCGTGTGAAGACAGGGTCGAGGTGGCGTCGTGTGAAGACAGGGGTGAGGTGGCGTCGTGTGAAGACAGGGTTGAGGTGGCTTCGTGTGAAGACAGGGTTGAGGTGGCGTCGTGTGAAGACAGGGTTGAGGTGGCGTCGTGTGAAGACAGGGTCGAGGTGGCGTCGTGTGAAGACAGGGTCGAGGTGGCGTCGTGTGAAGACAGGGTTGAGGTGGCGTCGTGTGAAGACAGGGTCGAGGTGGCGTCGTGTGAAGACAGGGTCGGGTGGCGTCGTGTGAAGACAGGGTTGAGGTGGCTTCGTGTGAAGACAGGGTTGAGGTGGCGTCGTGTGAAGACAGGGTTGAGGTGGCGTCGTGTGAAGACAGGGTTGAGGTGGCTTCGTGTGAAGACAGGGTTGAGGTGGCGTCGTGTGAAGACAGGGTTGAGGTGGCGTCGTGTGAAGACAGGGTCGAGGTGGCGTCGTGTGAAGACAGGGTCGAGGTGGCGTCGTGTGAAGACAGGGTCGAGGTGGCGTCGTGTGAAGACAGGGTTGAGGTGGCGTCGTGTGAAGACAGGGTTGAGGTGGCGTCGTGTGAAGACACGGTCGAGGTGGCGTCGTGTGAAGACAGGGTTTGAGGTGGCGTCGTGTGAAGACAGGTTGAGGTGGCATCGTGTGAAGACAGGGTTGAGGTGGCGTCGTGTGAAGACAGGGTTGAGGTGGCGTCGTGTGAAGACAGGATCGAGGTGGCGTCGTGTGAAGACAGGGTCGAGGTGGCGTCGTGTGAAGACACGGTCGAGGTGGCGTCGTGTGAAGACACGGTCGAGGTGGCGTCGTGTGAAGACAGGATCGAGGTGGCGTCGTGTGAAGACAGGATCGAGGTGGCGTCGTGTGAAGACAGGGTTGAAGTGGCGTCGTGTGAAGCCACGGTCGAGGTGGCGTCGTTTGAAGACACGGTCGAGGTGGCGTCGTGTGAAGACACGGTCGAGGTGGCGTCGTGTGAAGACAGGATCGAGGTGGCGTCGTGTGAAGACAGGATCGAGGTGGCGTCGTGTGAAGACACGGTCGAGGTGGCGTCGTGTGAAGACACGGTCGAGGTGGCGTCGTGTGAAGACAGGATCGAGGTGGCGTCGTGTGAAGACAGGATCGAGGTGGCGTCGTGTGAAGACAGGGTTGAAGTGGCGTCGTGTGAAGACACGGTCGAGGTGGCGTCGTGTGAAGACACGGTCGAGGTGGCGTCGTGTGAAGACAGGATCGAGGTGGCGTCGTGTGAAGACAGGATCGAGGTGGCGTCGTGTGAAGACAGGATCGAGGTGGCGTCGTGTGAAGACAGGATCGAGGTGGCGTCGTGTGAAGACACGGTCGAGGTGGCGTCGTGTGAAGACACGGTCGAGGTGGCGTCGTGTGAAGACACGGTCGAGGCTGTGTCGTGTGAAGACAGGATCGAGGTGGCGTCGTGTGAAGACACGGTCGAGGTGGCGTCGTGTGAAGACACGGTCGAGGTGGCGTCGTGTGAAGACACGGTCGAGGTGGCGTCGTGTGAAGACACGGTCGAGGTGGCGTCGTGTGAAGACACGGTCGAGGTGGCGTCGTGTGAAGACACGGTCGAGGCTGTGTCGTGTCAGTAATAACACAGGTGAAGGATATAACACAAATCATATACCATTAACAAGGTGTCGTATAACCCTGTACAAAAGATAGTGTCTTGTGACACGGGACTGTCATGACAGAGAACAGGGTATCTTGTGACACGGGACTGTCATGACAGAGAACAGGGTGTCTTGTGACACGGGACTGTCATGACAGAGAACAGGGTGTCTTGTAACACGGGACTGTCATGACAGAGAACAGGGTGTCTTGTGACACGGGACTGTCATGACAGAGAACAGGGTGTCTTGTAACACGGGACTGTCATGACAGAGAACAGGGTGTCTTGTGACACGGACTGTCATGACAGAGACAGGGTGTCTTGTGACACGGGACTGTCATGACAGAGAACAGGGTGTCTTGTAACACGGGACTGTCATGACAGAGAACAGGGTGACTTAAGAAATCGTAATGACTCGATTGCGGGTTCAATCCCGGCCGGGGGTATGGTTTAGAGAACAGGGTGTCTTGTAACACGGGACTGTCATGACAGAGAACAGGGTGTCTTGTAACACGGGACTGTCATGACAGAGAACAGGGTGTCTTGTAACACGGGACTGTCATGACAGAGAACAGGGTGTCTTGTGACACGTAGGAGTGTCATGACACATAGAGAAAGGTAGTGTTAAGTGACACAGGATAGGTGAGATCACGACGACATTTAGTGTAATGTGATAATAATACCAAAGAAAGAAAATACTCTGATGCTAAAAATATTACCAGTAAAGAATAAAAATTATTGCATGTGTTTTTGTACTCCTGGACTATATTTACATTGCAGTTTTGGTGACGGACAGGCAGACTGCTTTCATTCCCCTAGATAGCTTTATCACCAAAATTGTAGCATAGTAATAATCACCCTGGATGATAGACCCTGAATAGTAGTGCCTCCCTGGATGGTACCACCTAGTGTGGTACCACCTAGTGTGGTACCACCCTAGATGGATGTACCTCCTTGGATGGTAGTACCACCCTAGATGGATGTACCACCCTAGATGGATGTACCACCCTAGATGGATGTACCTCCTTGGATGGTAGTACCACCCTAGATGGATGTACCCCCTTGGATGGTAGTACCACCCTAGATGGATGTACCTCCTTGGATGGTAGTACCACCCTAGATGGATGTACCTCCTTGGATGGTAGTACCACCCTAGATGGATGTACCACCCTAGATGGTAGTACCACCCTAGATGGTAGTACGACCCTAGATGGTAGTACCACCCTAGATGGTAGTACCACCCTAGATGGTAGTACCACCCTAGATGGTAGTACCACCCTAGATGGTAGTACCACCCTAGATGGTAGTACTACCCTAGATGGTGGTACCACCCTGAATGGTGGTAAACGAGCCAAGAAATCGTAAGCTATGCAAAGCTCTACTGAAGTGAACTCTTTAAAGGTGTAAAGTGATACCTGTAAAGCTTCGAGCATCCCGAGTGACCCAAGATAACTGGTTCTTAATGAACAGTCATGAAGACCAGTCTGTCTGCTAATTACCATAAGTTATATTTGACTACGGATAACACTTGGATATCACCTCCATTAGCCTTAGTTTGGTTAATTGATAGTCGGGTAGACAGGTAAATGTATAATAGTAAAATGTACAGGCTGTCAGAAAACGGTCAGTCTGACAGTCAGACATGTTTACCTGGAGAAGGTTTCGTGGGTCTGACCGGGCCGCGGAGTCGTTGAGATCAGACCTCATGGTGGACCAGGGTCTGATCAACCAGGCTTTTACTGCTGACCGCACGCAAGCTAACGTAGGAACCACAGCCCAGTTGGTCAGGTACTGACTTTAGGTGCCTGTCCAGTGCCTTCTTAAAGACAGCCAGGGGTCTATTGGTAATCCCCCTTATGTATGTTGGGAGGCAGTTGAACAGTCTTGGGCCCCGGACACTTATTGTGTTGTCTCTCAGTGTACTCGTGGCTCCCCTGCTTTTCATCGGGGGAATGTTGCATCTCCTGCCGAGTCTTTTGCTCTCATATGGAGTGATTTTCGTGTGCAAGTTTGGTACCAATCCCTCCAGGACCTTCCAAGTGTATGTTATCATGTATCTTTCTCGCATGCGTTCCAGGGAATACAGATCAAGGACCTTCAACCGTTCCCAGTAGTTTAGGTGCCTTTATCGTACTTGTGTGCCGTGAAAGTTCTTGTACACTCTCCAGCCTTGAAGGGAGCCGTTAGTGTACAGCAGTATTCCAGCCTAGAGAGCACAAGTGATATGAAGAGAATCATGGGCTAGGCGTCTCTAGTTTTGAAGGTTCTCATTATCCATCCATCTCATTATCCATCCATCTCATTATCCATCCATTATCCATCCATCCATGAGGTAGATACAATGTTGTGATCTTTGAAGGCGAGATCCTCTGACATTATCACTCCCAGGTCCTTCACATTTCTTTCTCGCTCTATTGTGTGGTTAGAATTCGTCGTATACCCTGATACATTTTTAATTTCCTCAAGTTTCCCATATCTGAGTAGTTGAAATTTCTTCTCGTTGAACTTCATATTGTTTTGAGTGGTCCATTCGAAGATTTGGTTGATGTCCGCTTGGAGTCTCGCAGCGTCTTCGATGGAGGTCACTGCCATGGTGATCCGGGTGTCATCCACAAAGGAAGACACGGAGCTATGACTGACATCTGTCTGTCAGAAATGAGGATGAGGAAGAGAGTGGGAGCGAGTACTGTGCCTTGTGGAACAGAGCTTTTTACCATGGCTGCCTGGGACTTTACTGTTTACTATTACTCTGTGTTCTATTTGTCAGGAAGCTGTAATAATGTTGGTAGAATTACAGACAATATGTAAAGTAAAAGGACACAAGTACAACTGACATGACATTTTACTGTGGCAACGTTTAGGCTTAATAAAGCTTCTGGAGAGCTAAACGTTGCTCCAATAAAATGTCACATTAGTTGCACTTGTCCTTTTAATTTATATGTCAGGAAGTTGCAGATCCATCTACCAACTTTTCCAGTAATTTCTTTATCACGCATTTTGTGCGCTATTACACCATGGTCACACTTGTCGAAAGCTTTTGCAAAGTCTGTGTATACTACATCTGTGTTTTGTTTATCCTCTACAGCACCCATGACCTTGTCATAGTGGTCCAGGTAGACAGACAAGTAGACAGTGCTGTCCTTCTATTTACGGAGATGCTTAAATTTATCCTCATAGATCAAGTGTGTGTACCTCAGTGTATGTATACTGTACCTCAGTGTATGTATACTGTACCTCAGTGTATGTACACTGTACCTCAGTGTATGTACACTGTACCTCAGTGTATGTACAGTGTACATACACTGAGGTACAGTGTGCATGCACTGAGGTACAGTGTACATACACAGAGGTACAGTGTACATACACTGAGGTACAGTGTACATACACTGAGGTACAGTGTACATACACTGAGGTACAGTGTACATACACTGAGGTACAGTGTACATACAATGAGGTACAGTGTACATACACTGAGGTACAGTGTACATACACTGAGGTACAGTGTACATACACTGAGGTACAGTGTACATACACTGAGGTACAGTGTACATACACTGAGGTACAGTGTACATACACTGAAGTACAGTGTACATACACTGAGGTACAGTGTACATACACTGAAGTACAGTGTACATACACTGAGGTACAGTGTACATACACTGAAGTACAGTGTACATACTCAGGTACACACACAGTACTCGCCTAATTCACCTAATTGTGGTTGCAGGGGTCGAGACTCAGCTCCTGGCCCCGCCTCTTCACTGACCGCAACTGGGTCCTCCCTCTCCCTGCTCCATGAGCTTTATCATACCTCGCCTTAAAACTATGTATGGTTCCTGCCTCCACTACATCGCTTGCCAGACTATTCCACTTCCTAAGAACTCTGTGGCTGAAGAAATACTTCCTAACATTCCTTTGACTAATCTGAGTCCTCAGCTTCCAATTGTGACCCCTTGTTACTGTGTCCCATCTCTGGAACATCCTGTCTCTGTCAACCTTGTCTATTCCACGCAATATTTTGTATGTCATTATCATGTCTCCCCTAACCCTCCTGTCCTCCAGTGTCGTCAGACCGATTTCCCTTAACCTTTCTTCGTAGGACATCCCCCTTAGCTCTGGAACTAGCCTTGTTGCAAACCTTTGCACTTTCTCTAATTTCTTGACGTGTTTGACCAGGTGTTGGTTCCAGACTGGTGCTGGGTACTCCAGTATGGGCCTGACGTACAATGTATAAAGTCTTGAACGATTCCTTACTGAGGTACCAGAACGCTATTCTCAGGTTTACCAAGCGCCCATATGCCGCAGCAGTTATCTGGTTAATGTGTGCTTCTGGCGACTTACTCGGTATTATACTCACTCCTAGATCTTTCTCCTTGAGTGAGGTTTATAGTCTTGGGCCACCTAGCCTATACTCAGTCTGCGGTCTTTGCCCTTCTCCGATCTTCATGACTTTGCATTTGGCAGGGTTAAATTCTAGGAGCCAGTTGCTGGACCACTCATCCAGCCTGTCCAGGTCTCTTTGTAGACCTGTCTGGTCTGCATCTGATTTAATTCTCCTCATTAACTTCACGTCATCTGCAAACAGGGACATTTCTGAGTCTGTCCCTTCCGTCATGTTCACATATACCAAGAACAGCACTGGTCCTGGGACCGACCCCTGTGGGACCCCACTCGTCACAGGCGCCCACTGTGATACCTCATCACGGACCATGACTCACTGTTGCCTCCCTGTTAGGTATTCTTTGATCCATTGCAGTGCCCTTCCTGTTATATGTGCCTGATCCTCTAGCTTCTGTACTAATCTCTTGTGAGGAAACTGTGTCGAAGGCCTTCTTGCAGTTCAAGAAAATGCAATCCACCCACCCCTCCCTCTCATTTCTTACTTCAGTTACCTTGTCATAAAACTCTAGTAGTTTTATGACACAGGATTTGCCTTCCATGAATCCATGCTGGTTGTCGTTTATAATCTTGTTCCACTCCAGGTGCTCCACCACTCTCTTCCTGATAATCTTCTCCAAGACTTTGCATACTATACACGTCAGTGACACTGGTCTATAGTTTAGTGCTTCATTTCTGTCTCCTTTCTTAAAGATGGGGACTACATTTGCCATCTTCCACACTTCAGGTAGTTGTACAGTTTCAAGGAAAGTGTTGAAGATTTTGGTTAGTGGCACACAGTGTCTCTGCTCCCTCTCTAAGGACCCACTGAGAGATGTTGTTGTTAAAGATTCGCCGGTATTTTCCCGGCCCGGGCCCTTCCAAGTGGTGGCCCGGCACTGGCTCCCTGTCTAGGGAGTGTCTGAGACCTAAGTCTCCCATGGGAGGAGGCACAAGTACCCCCCTCATCTTGTAAGGTACAAACTCGGGCTCTGGCACCAACCATGCCCTAGAAGGGCAATGCATGGTGTCGATCGTGCTAGCGCTGTGCTCTCCTGTGTGGAGTGTCGTGTGTTGGTGTTCATTTTCATTCATGTTGATTCGCAGGTCCTTCTGGCCGGTTTTCCCCAGATGGTTGACCCGGCAGTGGCCCCCCGGGTGGGGGTGACGATAATCATCTTTCTTCTTTTTTTGGCCTCCGGTTGGAGGATGTCGTCTTCTTCTATCTTGCGCAGAGGCAGCAGTTACAGGGTTGATTGGAGCCACACCCAGCTTTAGCGGACAGCAAAGTGCGGGGGTGAATGGTCATGGATAGTCTTTGCTAGACGGGGTACCGTCTTCAAGGTCCCTATTCTAAAAGCATCCTGAATTTTCCTCTTTGAGGTGTACTTGACTTCCACAAGGTGTTGGGTGTTGGCCAGTGAGTAGTCTGGTCAGTCTTCAGTGGTGTATGTAGCAGTTTGGTCGTAGGTATACTTGACTGTTCCGTCCTGGGAGGTGAGATGGTTTCTGAAGACAGCATTGTGTTCTTATACTCCTTGGTTGTATAGAAGTATACGCCCTTCAGATATCGGACCCTTTGTGGTGCAGCAGTGTCAGTGACAGTGGCACGTGAGGTTGCATCCGCAGTGTCTTGTGTTTTTGCTTTCTTGGCTGGTGGCTGAACTGGTGAAGGCGAGATTTCCGACTGGGTTCAGTTGCTCTAGCAGTGGATGAAAGCGGTTAGTGGACTCTCATTGGTGGGTTTTGCCGCGTCTCAGAGGTCTCTAAATTGGTCCATCTCTGTGTCTAGTGGAGGTTGTGACAGCGGTGGAGCAGCGGGGGATGCTGGTAATATTTGCAGTAGATTTTGGGGATCTCAGTGGAAGGGGGTGAGGCAGGGAATGTGAGGCCAGGCATATTATTTAGTTTGAAAAGTTCATTGATGGTGGTGTTGAAGGAACCAGGCTCAGCTGCATTCTGTACATGAGCATACATAATGCAACAAAGAATCTTGGTGGAGTCGGCAGTAGGTGCTGGCAGGGAAGTGGTGGGAGAAAGCTTGCGTGGCATGTAGTATTTGGTAGTGTCTGCTTGAAGCTTGGCGATAGCGAATATGTGGTTGCTTGGGGGTTGGGTTTCTTTTGTTGTTGTTGTTTCTTGAGTATGTCTCTTCTGGTAGGGCCACCTGGCAGCAAGAGTATGGTGGTCATTCTTGCAGTTCAAGCTTTTAGGTGGTGAAGCAGTAGTGCAATTCTTGAAGTCATGACCCTCACGGCCACAGGTGGAGCAGAACTTCTTGTCTTGGTAGGAAAATCTTTTGTGGTGTGTAAGTATGGTAACAATTATAGCACTGTGAGATATGTTGGAATTTCTTGCTTCGATGAAGGCTGGTTGATGTGGAAGTAGTGAATAGCCAGGCCCTCAGCGAGAGCTTGGCTGCCATGTTGACGTCACTGAAGGTGACCTTCAGCATGGATGAAGCATTGGGTATTTTAGTAATGAAGTCCCCTTGGCCCAAGGGGTTCTTTGCTTCGATAGATGACTTGATTTTTCAGTGGCCTGTACGTGATAAGGTTGTCGAGTCGCTTGAGGAACACAGTTCTCCTGGCCCTCAGTGCTGGGGGAAGTCAAGACAAGAAATCCCTGGTCTCGTAGAGTGGTAGTAGCAGTGGTGGTAAGTAGTTTCTCAGCCTCTGTGTCGTCTGTACAGACGACAACAAAGGCCTCTTTGAGCGATAAAATCGCATTACATTTGACTTGCAGCCTGCCACTAACGACAGCTGCAAGTGCTAGTTTGGACGACTCATTGGTTGTGCCACTCGCTGGTTTGATCTTTACTCTGTTAGAGTAATGCATCGTGAGTAAGCAGTGCTCTGGTGTAGAATGAACTGTAACCCTACGTTGCACTGAGAGATGTCTGGTCCCATTGCCTTTGAGGTATCAAGGTCACTTAGGAGCTTCTTCACCTCAGTTGCAATTCATCCAACACTTGTTGGTATATCCCTTGTTGGTGTACCCCACTGTTTTGTCTTCCTAGAGTCCCTTCAGCCTCCACTGTAAATACTTCCCTAAATCTCACGTTGAGCTCCTCACATATTTCTTGGTCATTTCTTGTGAGCTCCCCACCTTCTTTCCTCAGCCTGATTACCTGGTCCTTAACTATTGTCTTCCTCCTGATGTGGCTGTAAAGTAGTTTCGGGTCAGACTTGACTTTCGATGTTATGTCGTTTTTGTTCTGTCGCTGTGCCTCCCTCCTTATCTGTGCATACTCGTTTCTGGCTCGTCGACTAATCTCTATTTTCCTGAGTCCTTTGCCTTCTGTACTTTTTCCATTCTCTAGAGCACTTAGTTTTTGCCTCCCTACACCTTCGGGTAAACCAAAGGCTCGTTTTGTTCTTCCCATTATTTCTGTTACCCTTGGGAACAAAGCTTTCCTCTGCCACCTTGCATTTTGTTATGAAGTCCATCATTTCGTTTACTGAGTTTCCTACCAACTCTCGTTCCCACTGAACCTCCTGCAGGAAGGTCCTCATACCTGTGTAGTCCACCCTTTTATAGTTTGGCTTTTCCCTTTCTACTCATGTTACCCTCTCCACTTGTAGCTCCACGATGTATTCAAAGTTTATAACCACGTGGTCACTAGCTCCAAGGGGCCTTTCATATGTGATGTGCTCAATGTCTGAGCTACTCAGGGTGAACACAAGGTCCAGTCTTGCTGGTTCATCCTCCCCTCTCTCTCTGGTAGTGTCCCTGACATGATGATGCATGAGATTTGCCAGCATCACATCCATCATCTTGGCTCTCCATGTTTCGGGACCCCCATGAGGCTCCAGGTTTTCCCACTCAGTCTCCCTGTGGTTGAATTCGCCCATAACCAGTAACTTCGCTCTACTCGAGTGAGCCCTTCTTGCCACCTTAGCTAGTGTGTCCTCAATGTATGTACAGTGTGTGTGTACCTCAGTGTATGTACACTGTGTGTGTACCTCAGTGTATGTACAGTGTGTGTGTACCTCAGTGTATGTACACTGTGTGTGTACCTCAGTGTATGTACAGTGTGTGTGTACCTCAGTGTATGTACACTGTGTGTGTGTACCTCAGTGTATGTACAGTGTGTGTGTACCTCCGTGTATGTACACTGTGTGTGTACCTCAGTGTATGTACAATGTGTGTGTACCTCAGTGTATGTACACTGTGTGTGTACCTCAGTGTATGTACACTGTGTGTGTACATACACACACTGTGTGTGTACATACACCCGGTCATGGACCTGGCCGCCCCCGCGGCCAGGTCCATGACCGGGCCTCTCGGTGGATCAGGGCCTGATCAACCAGGCTGTTACTGCTGGCCGCACTCCAACGTAGGAACCACAGCCCGCTCTTACACTTAGGTCTGGGGGGTTGGAGATGATTGATGACATGCATCACTTTTACACTTACCTGTGAGGGTCGATGATTGATGACATGTGTTACTCAGACAGTTATGGCCGGGGATGATTGACGGACCCCTCTTCTCCGCCTCCTGGTATGGCGTCCATCAGACCTGTTTACCTCTCTGTGTTCCCGTGAGCGTCGACCCCAGCAGTGGTGCAGGCAGTGTCAGGACCATGATGGACCATTTCTGTTGTCCCTGGACTACTGTAAGAGCACTGTGGTTCCAAGCAACATCACCGAGGTCCCTGAACCACTACTGTTGTCCCTGGACCACGACCATGATCTCTGGACCACCATCAGGATCCCTGGACCAACACCGTAGTGCCTGACCACCACTGTAGTACTTGGACCACCACCGTTGTCTCTGGACTACCCTCATGGTCCCTGGACTACTACCGTGGTCCATGGACCACCACTGTGATCCTGGACCACTATTATGGTCCTTGGACCACCCCTGTAGTTTCTGGACCACGACTGTAGTTTCTGGACGGACTACTACTGTGGTGCCTGGATCACCACTGTGGCCCCTGGACCACCACTGTGATTTATGGACCACCACTGTGGTCCTTGGACCATCACTGTAGTTTCTGGACCACCACTGTGGTCCCTGGACTACTTCTGTGGCCCTTGGACCACCACTATAGTTTCTGGACCACCACTGTGGTCCCTGGACCACTACTGTGGTTCCAAGACCACCACTGTGGTGCTTGACCACACTGTGGTCCCTGGACCAAAGTGTGATCCCTGGACCACCATTGTGATCCCAGAACCACCACTGTGATCCCTGGACCAAAGTGTGGTCCCTGGACCACCATTGTGATCCCGGAACCACCACTCTGGTCCCTGGACCACCACCGTAATTTATGGACCACCACTATAGTTTCTGGACCACCACTGTGGTCCGTGGACCACTACTGTGGTCCCTGGACCACCGCTGTGGTGCTTGACCACACTGTGGTCCCTGGACCACCACTGTCACGCTTGACCAAACTGTGGTCCCTGGACCACCACTGTGGTCCCTGGACCACTACTGTGATCCCTGGACCACCACTGTGGTGCTTGACGACACTGTGGTCCCTGGACCACTACTGTGGCCCATGGACCACCACTGTGATTCTGGACCACTATTGTGGTCCTTGGACGATCCCTGTAGTTTCTGGACAACTACTGTGGTGCCTGGATCACCACTGTGGTCCCTGGACCCCCACTGTGATTTATGGACCACCACTGTGGTCCTTGGACCATCACTGTAGTTTCTGGACCACCACTATAGTTTCTGGACTACTTCTGTGGCCCTTGGACCACCACTATAGTTTCTGGACCACCACTGTGGTACCTGGACCACTACTGTGGTCCCAAGACCACCACTGTGGTGCTTGACTACACTGTGGTCCCTGGACCACCACAGTGGTGCTTGACCACACTGTGGTCCTTGGACCAAAGTGTGATCCCTGGACCACCATTGTGATCCCAGAACCACCACTGTGATCCCTGGACCAAAGTGTGGTCCCTAGACCACCATTGTGATCCCGGAACCGCCACTGTGGTCCCTGGACCACTACTGTGGTCCCTGGACCACTGCTGTGGTGCTTGACCACACTGTGGTCCCTGGACCATCACTGTCGTGCTTGACAACACTGTGGTCCCTGGACCACTACTGTGATCCCTGGACCACCACTGTGGTGCTTGACCACACTGTGGTCCCTGGACCACCACTGTGGTCCCTGGACCACTACTGTGATCCCTGGACCACCACTGTGGTGCTTGACCGCACTGTGGACCTTGGACCACTACTGTGGCCCCCGGACCACCACTGTCGTGCTTGACCACACTGTGGTCCCTGGACCACCACTGTGGTCCCTGGACCACTACTGTGATCCCTGGACCACCACTGTGGTGCTTGACCACACTGTGGTCCCTGGACCACTACTGTGGTCCCTGGACCATCACTGTTGTGCTTTGCCACATTGTGGTCCCTGGACCCCCACTGTGGTCTCTGGACCACTATTGTGATCCCTGGACCACCACTGTGGTGCTTGGCCACACTGTGGTCCCTGGACCACCACTGAGGTGATTGACCGCACTGTGGTCCCTGGACCACCACTGTGGTGCTTGACGACACTGTGGTCCCTGGACCACCACCGTGGTGCTTGACCACACTGTGGTTCCTGGACCACCACTGAGGTGCTTGACCGCACTGTGGTCCCTGGACCACCACTGTGGTGCTTGACGACACTGTGGTCCCTGGACCACCACTGTCGTCCCTGGACCACTACTGTGATCCCTGAACCACCACTGTGGTGCTTGACCACACTGTGGTTTCTGGACCACCACTGTGGTCCCTGGACCACTACTGTGGTCCCTGGACCACCACTGTCGTGCTTGACCACATTGTGGTCCCTGGACCACCACTGTGGTCCCTGGACCACTACTGTGATCCCTGGACCACCACTGTGGTGCTTGACCACACTGTGGACCCTGGACCACTACTGTGGCCCCTGGACCACCACTGTCGTGCTTGACCACACTGTGGTCCCTGGACCACCACTGTGGTCCCTGGACCACTACTGTGATCCCTGGACCACCACTGTGGTGCTTGACCACACTGTGGTCCCTGGACCACCACTGTGGTGCTTGACCACATTGTGGTCCCTGGACCACCACTGAGGTGCTTGACCGCACTGTGATCCCTGGACCACCACTGTGGTGCTTGACGACACTGTTGTCCCTGGACCACCACTGTGGTGCTTGACCACACTGTGGTCCCTGGACCACCACTGTGGTGCTTGACCACACTGTGGTTCCTAGACCACCACTGTGGTGCTTGACCCCACTGTGATCCCTGGACAAAAGTGAGGTCCCTGGACCACCATTGTGATCACGGAACCACCATTGTGGTCCCTGGACCATCATAGTGAATCCCATCTCCACCATAGTGCACACTGGACCACGCTGGACCACGCTGGACCACGCTGGACTACGCTAGACCACGCTGGATTACGCTGGACCACGCTGGACCGCGCTGGACCACGCTGGACTACGCTGGACCACGCTGGACCAAGATGGACCACGCTGGACCACGCTGGACCACGCTGGACCACGCTGGACCACGCTGGACCACGCTGGACCACGCTGGACCACGCTGGACTACGCTGGACCACGCTGGACCACGCTGGACCACGCTGGACCACGCTGGACCACGCTGGACCACGCTGGACCACGCTGGACAGCTCTAAAGGGCCATTCAACCAGCAGTCATGTTCCTCCATACTTCAGGAATTTTCTTATCAGTCAGTGTTCCCCTGTACTCACCTAGTTGTACTCACCTAGTTGTACTCACCTAGTTGTACTCACCTAGTTGTACTCACCTAGTTGAGGTTGCAGGGGTCGATACCAAGCTCCTGGCCCCGCCTCTTCACTGGTCGCCACTAGGTCACTCTCCCTGAACCATGAGCTTTATCGTACCTCTGCTTAAAGCTATGTATGGATCTTGCCTCCACTATATCTCTTCCCAAACTATTCCACTTCCTGACTACTCTGTGGCTGAAGAAATACTTCCTAACATCCCTGTGATTCATTTGTGTCTTCAGCTTCCAACTGTGTCCCCTTGTTCCAGTGTCCAGTCTCTGGAACATCCTGTCTTTGTCCACCTTGTCAATTCCTCTCAGTATTTTGCAAGTCGTTATCATGTCCCCCCTATCTCTCCTGTCCTCCAGTGTCGTGGGACATACCTCTTAGCTCTGGGACTAGTCTTGTGGCAAACCTTTGCACTTTCTCTAGTTTCTTTACGTGCTTGGCTAGGTGTGGGTTCCAAACTGGTGCCGCATACTCCAATATGGGCCTAACGTACACGGTGTACAGGGTCCTGAACGACTCCTTATTAAATTCGGAAGCCGCGATCCATTGCCTTTAGCCTCTGCAAGCAGTCACGGTTGAAAGGTATTTAGTTGTTTATTGCTGGCTTTAGACCCTGTATATTTTGCAAAGAAGAATGTTATCGGGATGGTGGTAGTGTTGGTACTGGGGGGGGATTTTTTTCCGGCTTATATCTGTATCTGTTGGTTTGGAGTGGGAGGCATCGACTGTTGTTCCACTCAGGAATGACTGGATTTGGTGTTCGATTTCTGCCATTTCCTGCAGCACTTTTTTTTTCCTTCCTGGCACTAAAAAACCTCTCCCTCTTGGAGTGGCTGTGGCTACCAGGTTTTCCCATGGCCTGGTGTTTTGTATCTTTTTGTCCCCTTTAGATGGTATGCCTGGCATTTAAGTTATAGCACAGTCTTTCTGTACTGAAGAGTACACATTTCAGGGGAAAAAGCTTACAGGACGGGAGTTTGCATTTTCCTGTTGTCATATGGGCATGACAATTTAGGGTGGTCATAGTTGCATTGTTCCATCTGTTTTTCCAGATTTCCATGCAGCAGATACCAGTGCATAGTATGTGCACAGGCTTGGTTTCGTTTGCCTTGGGTTTCTGTGACTGTATTCCTGTTTGGTGCATGTTTCCCTGTCGTATTCCTATCCTCCTTATCACCAAACCAATGGAGCTCCCACAGTTGTTTTTGGTAATTTTTACTCACTATTGCTATTCGGGAGTCCTTCTTGTTTGCTATTCTGCGGTATTTCTGGTTAGCAATATTGGTTTTATCTTATCTTTGACTACACTTGTTTCCTACTATGGCTCCGGTCCTCTATGAGGTTCATATATATGTACTTCTTCCTGCCGTATAATTCCGACTACCTGGACAAATCTCCAGCTTCCCCATTACTGTCTACCAGGATACAGTATCGCAGCTTCACCATTTCTGTCTCCCAGGACAGCACCTCCAGCTTACCATTACTGTCTCCCAGGACAGGATCTCAGCTTCACATTACTATTCCAGGACAGCACCTCCAGCTTCACCATTACTGTCTCCCAGGGACAGCACTATCAGCCTACTCATTTTGACTACCAGGGACATCTCCTCCAGCCTTACAGTTTGTGCTACATGGGCCAGTATCAAGGGGCAGTTCCATTTCAGCCGGACTTTTTATGTTCCCTCTGTTGTAGAAAGCTTCAGGTTTTTCTATGAAAGCAGGCTTTGATGCTTATCTCTTTTATTTCCCTTGAGATTTTAGTCCACAGATTTTCCTCATTTGGGAATACCCCCCCAAAAACCACTTCCTCTGTTTTAATACTGCGTGTAGTAGTTCTGGGATATCTGCACAAGGAGCGTGGACACCAATCCCACAAAACTGACAATTTATCCATTTGTAGCACGTTTGTTTGACTGACCACAGATCACACAGTTATAATGATTTGAATGGTTTGATTTACTGCAAGTCTACTAGCAACTCTTGAATATTATATTAATAAACCTTAACTGAAGCTCTAGTATTTGTATTTATGTTTATAACTCTTTGTGTTATATTGGACAGCTACCGTTCTCGTTCTGATTTTAATGTTGTGGTTTATAAGGGCGCATACAAACCATCCGTTTACAGTCTGCTTTAGTGTCAAACGAAAAACTGTTTGAAAACCAGTCCGGGTTCGGGACAGTCAGGGTTCGGACCAGTCAAGGGTTCGGACCAGTCGATTGCTCTGTTCAGTGGGTCACTTATTTATAACATACTGGTCGGTGATTTGAGCTAACACATGAAAGATCTCTGGAAATTATTACCCGAGAATATGTGAATTTGACTGCTACAAAAGTAAACTTGGTGTTGAAGAGCGGTGATACTCTGGCAGCTCCTACAATGACGTTACAGTCGACCCTCTTTGTTTATCAATCGCTGTATCTGGCTTTTCTATTTTTGTTTTTCCTGTCTCCACCACTATAAATGCTATATTATCACTATAGGTTGATGGTGCAAATTTTGGAGGAAGTACGCTTTTTCTGTAGAATAATTGCTTTCGTTGGTGTATATTGCGACGCTGAGTAGCTACAGTTATATGAATTCACAGTAACGCTCGTATTTCAGAAATGAAACTAATGAATGATCACTCCACTCATAAAGTCCATTATAACCAATGGTTAGTTGCTACTACAAAACTGTATTCTGCTATTCACTGGTATCACTAGATATATGCGGTACACTAGCAGGCAGGAAGATTATAAAAAAAACAGCTGACCTTTGGTAAGTTTCTGGCGACTTCTGGCACTGCCTCTATAGGCTTATCACTTCCTTTACAAATTCACTGTTTTCAAATGACACTTTAGCCTTTATCATCAATATACTAGGGAGCCACGTAGTATACAATATAACTATGTATACTCAAGCTTTCAGGGAGACTTTCTTTGCCTCTGACACAACGTTCCAATTATTATTATTTTTTTTCACACGGGAAACAGGCTATGAGATTCCCCTCTGGCAGTAAACTCTGTAGGTAATGCACACTAATTTCTTTTTTGACTCAGTATATAATGTTTTCCGCCAAGATTGGTTCCAGGCGCTAGAGGGATGTATCGTATTAGTTAAAAAAAAATGATTGATGACACAAATTAAAGTTCTAGACGTAAGGAGCGACGTGAAAACACCAGAAAGCGGGAGCACAACGAGGCACTGCTGACGGTTGGTTAGTGGTGAGTTGGCCCTTCAGAGTCTATTCCTTCCATCATGTCGTTCACATATATCAAAAATAGCACTGGTCCTAGAACTGACCCTGTGGGACCCCGCTCGTAAAAGGCGCCCACTGTGATTACCTCTTCAGGTACCTGACTCGTTGCTGCCTCCCTGTCAGGTATTCCCTTATACCATTGCAGTGTCCCTCCCTTTTACTGTGAGCCTGATCCTCTGCTTTTGCACGAATCTCTTGTGGGGAACTGTGTCAAAGGTCCTTCCTGCAAGTTCTAGGAAAAGCAATCTACCACCCCTCTCTCTCGTGTCTTACTTCTGTTACCTTGTTCATAAAACTCGCCAGGGAAGGTTTGTGATACAAGATTTTGCTTCCATGAAACATGTGTTGTCATTTATAATCTTGTTCCTTTCAGGTGTTCGACCACTCCTCCTCCTGATAATCTTCGCATGACTTTGCACACAATTACATGTCAGAGACACAGGTCTGCAGTTTAGTGCCTCGTTTCTGTTTCCTTTCTTAAATATGGGGGACTACATTAGCCAGTCTTCCTTTTTCAGTGTAGTTGCCCAGTTTCAAGGGATGTGTTGAAGATTGTGGTTAGAGGCACGCACAGCATCGCTGCTGACCTTCTCTAAGGACCATGGGGAGATGTTATCCTGGTCCCATCGCCTTTGAGGTGTCAAGGTCACTTAAAAGCTTCTTCACCTTCCTCAGTTGTTCGTATGGTCATCCTACACTTGTTTGTATATTCCCTCTTGATGTTCCCTTCTGTGCTGTTTCCACAGCCCTTCCTTGTCTCTACTATAAATACTTCCTTTTTCTTAAATCTCCTGTTCAGTCTCACATACATCATGATCATTTTTTGTGAGTTCTCCAATTCTCTCGTCCACATTAAATATCGACTCCAACATCACCCACGGCTCTTGCCCGCTGCAAGACGCCTTTGTCTTCCCTGATGTGGATATTACAATCAGTTTCGGGGTTCAGTCTTCATTCTCGATGCTATGTCATTTTCATACTGTCGCTGGCTCCTCCTTACCTGTGCGTACTCCTTTTCTGGCCTCGCGACTGATCTCCCTATTTTTGTGTGTTCTCTGCCTTCTGTTACTTTTTCCATTCTCTATTGCCATTTTTGTTTTTGCCTCTTACACCGTCTGGGTAAACCAGGGGCTCGTTCTAGGTCTTCCCGTTGTTATGTTGCCTTTGTGGAATAAACCTTACCACTGCTCCTTGCAGTTTTTTGTTACATATTCCATCATTTCATTTTACTGGCTTTCCTGCAGTTCTCGTCCCACTGGACCTCAGCAGATAAGTTCTTCAACCCTATGTAGTCCCTCTTTTATAGTCAGGCTTTTCCCATTCAACTCCTGATATTCTCTCCACTTGCAGCTCTACTATATATTCAAAGGGACGAACCGTGGTCGCCTAGCTCTATCGGGATCTCAGCCTATACTTGATGTCCTCGCAATATCTGAGTCCCCAGGGTGAAAATGTTCAAATCTTGTGGTTCAGCTGCACATAACAGCACTCCTTCTCAAGCAGTGGTGAAATTGCCGACTAGAATATGTACAGAGAAACTTTTCACCCCCCCCCCCCCCAAAAAAAACGGGGGCCCCCCAAAACGCATAACGGAGATTAAAACACCTCAATTACTGGGAAGCGCATGAGGTTCCCTAAACCTCTGTATACCTGGGGTACGCAGCCCGCAGGGAGAGATACGTGGATTATATACACTGAAAATCCTAAGGGATAGTACCGAACTTGCTACACCGAAATCTAACTTGCACTACGAATGCAAGAACGACTTGCCCTGAACGATGCACCATCCCACAATGAAAAGCAGGGGTTGTCTAGCCGTTAAGAGACAATACAATAATTGGTCCGGGGCCGAGGACCTTTTCAATCCCTCAGCACACATAACGGGAGTTTACCAAACAGACCTGGCAGTTTCAGCTGGGCACTGGACAAGCACTCATCCTAAAGTCAGTTCCTGATCGCCGGGCTGTGGCTCGTTACGTTGGTTTGCGTGCAGCCAGCAGCAACAGCTGTTGATCAGGCTCTGATCCACCAGAGGCCTGGTCACTCCCGACCGGGCTGCGGGGGCGTTGACCCCGGAAAGAAACTCTCTCCAGGTAAACTAGTATTATGAGTGTCAACGAGAATAAAGTCAGTTGTCAGATGAAAAATGCTGGCCACAGATGGCTACAACTTCATTCCTGTTCCCTAACTTGTTTGTTCATACAATAAAAATGCTTTCCAAATGGAGCTGATGTAGGTAACAGCTCTTAGCTTGTCATTAAATTTAGGAATCTTAACTTGTAAATAGCTTGTCAATAAAGTAGAAGAGAGGAGAGAGAGAGAGAGAGGGAGAGAGAGAGAGGAGAGGAGTGAGAGAGAGAGAGGGAGAGACGAGAGAACGAGAGAGAGAGAGAGAGAAGAGAGAGAGAGAGAGGGGAGAGAGAGAGAGAGAGAGAGAGGAGAGAGAGAGAGAGGAACGAGAGAGAGGACGAGAGAGAGGAGAGAGGGAGGGGAGAGGAGAGTGATGAGATGAGAGTGAGAATTGAGAGAGAGAGAGAGAGAGAGAGAGAGAGAGAGAGAGATGAAGAGAGAGAGAGAGAGAGAGAAATTCTTACTTTCAGTTGAGTTATGAAAATTATGAAAAAATTTATTCATAGACGGATCTTTTCCTACCTCGTCTCACACGAATACTAAAAAACTCTTGGTCAGTTGGGATTCAGGAATAATAAAAGCACAAATGACGCTTTCTTACACATGCTTGTAATCTAATATATACCACACTTGAAAAGAAAGAAGTCCCGCTGGGTATTTTCAGTAATTTACGTTAAGTTTTTCGATACAGTCGACCAAAAAACTACTGTACTCCAAATTAATGCCCTTTGGTATCTGAGGCACTCCCTCACTACCCTAAAGTTTCATACCTTAGTAGCAGAATTCAATATGTGTATGCAAATGCTGCAAAACTCTTCTCCCACCAATCTCAGTAGGGTCCCACAAGGAAGTGTCCTTGGACCACTCCTCTCTCCTTACATCAATGACTACCAAAGCATAACAGCTACTCCAAACCCATATTATTTGCAGATGACATTACATATGTGTTTTCCCACCCAACGCAGTCATACTAGCAAAAACATAGTCAATGGCTGAATTACAGGAAAATATCTGCTGGGTGTGGATAATTAATAAACTACCTGAACACTGATAACACCTATTTCATCAGTTTATGGAAACAAGAGCTTGCAAATGATCCGTTATCTTAACGCTTAAATGGATAATCAGTCACAAGACTCACAGAGGGATAATTCATAGGTATTCCACCTTGACAGTAGCCTTAAGTTCGGACAATCCAATCAACAATCACCAAGAAAATCTCTAATGACTGTAGGCATACTATCAAAGATAAGGTACTACGTTTCAAATCAGCTCTCCTGCTTGTACCATTCACTCATATACCCTTATCTTACATATGGAATTTAGGTGCATGGGGATCAACAAAATCAAATCACCTAAAACCCCTAATACCAGCAAAAGGCAGCAGTAAGAATGATAACAAATTCCACTCCAGCCAGCATACTCACAACCCAATGTTCAAAAGTTGAAATCTGCTCACCATTAAGAAATAATACTTATCATGTGCAACTACCTACACAGAAAATACACGCAAATATCAAGCTCACTCAAACTTTTCTCAACAACTTAAACAGGACATAGACCCCAACACAAGGACACACAGATCTCTTTTTGATATACTCGTGTCCATATACACTGTGTAAAAACTCTGTGCAAATAAAGGGCCCCAAAATATGGATTCATTACCAGAAGATATTAAAGTAACCCAGTCTGAAAAACAATTTAAGATCTTCTCAAAAGCCACTTAATCACCCTAGACTAAATGCTAAATAATCAGTTCAACATACTCAATTATGTCCTCCCACATCATAACTGGAAACAGCAAATTGCAACTTTTATCCATTGTTGCAGGAATATAATTGAATCATTGTTTTACAAAAGCATTTTAAAATATAAATAACGTGTAACTTTGATTATACTATTTTGAATTCATTTATAATTGATTTTTATGTAAACATGAATAAATTCACTATACTATGTACAATATGAGAAGGGAGCATGGACACGAGGGGTGTCCACAGTTACTAAAAACAACAGACATAGCCCATCCCAAAGGGGGGGCAGATAAAGGCACAGCAAAGAACTCAGACGCTATAGCACTAACATCCAATATCATAAAACTCTTTTTTGAAAGGGTCTTAGAAGCAGATCACCACGCAATCTAGAAGAACCATCAGTTACACAACCAGCCCCGGCAACAGGTTTAGGACAGTGTCGCTCTGTCTGTCTCAAACTATTGGACCCACTACGACAAGGTTAAATGCACTAGAAGACAAAAAGAATGCAGATGTATATATACAGGACTTTTGCAAAAGCCTTCGACAAGTGTGACCAAGGCGTATAGCGCACAAAATGCGTGCTAAAGGAATACAGGAAATGCGGTCGATGGATCAATAATTTCCTCACTACGAACACAGAGAGTAGTCGTCAACAGAGTAAAGTCGATGCCAGCCGTACCGGTGAAAAGCTCTGTTCCACAGGCACAGTACTCGCTCCCATCTTGTCTATCCTTATATCCGACATTGCCAAGGATGTCCGCACCGCATTGTCTTCTTTGCAGATGACACCCGAAATCTGCATGACAGTGTCTTCAATGCAGGACACTGCAAAGCTCCAGGCAGACATCAACAAATTCTTTCAGTTTTTTCCTCTCCAACCAATATAATTACCCCTATTATCATTACACTAACCACATAATCTTTAACATTCTTAATAAACCCTTCATCATCTTACACCCCCAAAACATTCCCCCACTATCCCCACCCTACCCTTCCCATTTCTATCACCATTCTTTTCAACCAAACCTTCCAACCCATAAACCCTCACATACTCCCTCATTATTAACATCTCCAACCCCCATTTCTTCCCCTTAATAATCCATACTTCAATAAACACACTTTTTCAACATATCCACAAATCCAAACCTTCTTATCCCAATTCATCCCAATACCTCTTCAAACCTTTTCACCTTCTCACCCCAACAATTTCTCTCTATCTTAAACCCCATAAAATTCTCTTTTTCTTCACATCAACAAACCATTCCCAACTTTTCACTACTCCAATCCCCTCCCACCACTCCTCCCCTCAATTCTCTCATCCCACTCCTCCTTTATACCCATCTAACCTCTCACCCACTATACTTTTCTCATAACATACTCCACCTTTTTCACCCCTATTCTAAACCTATTCATTCCTCCACCTACTAATTACTTTTATACCCCCCCCCCCCCCCCAAAAAAAAAACCCCAAAAAAAAAAAAAAAAAAAAAAAAAAAAAAAAAAAACCCCCCACCCCCCCCCCCCCCCCCCCCCCCCCCCCCCCAAAATAAAAAATATATATATAAACCATATAATATATTTATTTATTTTTTTTTCCCCCCAATTATATTAACCCCCCCCCCCCCCCATGTCGTTTGTTGGTTTGCGTGTGCAGCCAGCAGCAACAGCCTGGCTTGTCAGGCTCTGATCCACCAGGAGGCCTGGTTCAGGACCGGGCCGCGGGGGACGTTGACCCGGAACTTTCCAGGTACACTCCAGGTTAGTATTAAGTAGAACTGTAAGCCAATAATGTTAAGTTGGCCCATAATGCCTAGGCATAATAGAGCTCTTTGCATTGCCAAACCACTATTGTAAATACACCAATCTAAGTACTGTGGCAAAGACATTTAAATACATAATAAATTAAATAAATAAATAAAATGGTTACAATCCTAATGGCACTAAAGCTAACCTATCAACACTGAACTTGACTCTATCATCATTCTGATTCTATGTCATCATGAAGCTATTTGACTCATATAATAACTACAACAACAAGCTAATTGGAGAAGTTAGTTTAGTTTAAAATGTTTTAATTATCACCCCATACCCATTCCTGTGGGCGGTAGTCAAAAGATTACAGAGCGTACATAATGGGTCCAGGGACTGGGCCTCAAGTTTTGATAGATGAGCAAGTTACAAGGTAATGAATTCACAATTTTACAAAGGTAATGAACTCAACCCAATTTCAAAGGTAATGAACTCAGGTAGGTATAGTCACAATCATGACAAGTTACAAAGGTACCATCTTAACTTAACGATAAACGGGATACCTATAACAAAGCTAACAGAGGGAAAATTCTTAAGAATCACCTCGATAATAGAATCAAATTTCATACACATATACAACAAATTTTCTAAGAAAATTTCCAAGACTGTAGGCATACTATCTAAGATAGGTACTATGTTCCCATTCAGCCTTCCTGGCCCTTATCTCACTCTCTTATTTACCCCTATCTCACCTATGAATTTGTGCATGGGGCTCACCAACAACTAACCATCTCAGAACCATCTAACTTACCTCAACAAACAGTTGAGAATGATAACAAATTCTCACTACCGCAGCACAGTCCACCAATATGCAAAAAACACTCAACCTACTCACCATACAAAACATTCCTACTTATTACGCCTTATTACATACATAGAACACTTCACTCTGATATTAACCCTCCCCTCAAACATCTCCTTGCCAACCTCAACAGAACACATGACCATAACACAAGGCCAGATCACTATTTGATGTTCCTGTGTCCATCTCCACTATGCAAACTCAATGCACATAATAGGCCCTAAAATCTGGAATTCATTACTGTAAATATAAAGAAACACTACCTGATTTATAAATTCAAGTCTCTTCTCAAAGTTCACTTACTCACTCAAAACCAATAAATACTGATATACTGAACATATAAATTGTTATCCTAAAATGTTACTCACAATTATATCACACAAATGTAAACCTAACTTTGTTATTTTTTTTTTTAAATACACTACCTAACAGAATATCCATTTTACATGAATTTACAACAATGCAAGCAACCATATGACCTGTCTTTTGTAAATACTATTTGGTATTTTATAGTTATCTGTTTACCTATGTTTTATCACTGATTTCCTCAATTGCTTAGTTATTTAAGTTAATTTTTAAGCCAGCCCGTAATGCTATGCAAATAAGAGGCTTTGGAATGTGCTCTTACCTTTAATTTTTTGTTTTACCTGGAGTTTTACCTGGAGGAGTTCAGGGGTCACCGCCCCGCGGCCCGGTCTGTGAACCAGGCCTCCTGGTGATCGCGCTCTGATCAAACAGGTGTTGCTGCTGGCTGCACGCAAACCAACGTACGAAGACTCCACAGCCGGCTGATTAGGAACTGTCTTTAGGTGTTGTCCAGTGCCAGCTTGAAGACTGCCAGGGGCTGTTGGTAATCCCCCTTACTGTGTGCTGGGAGGCAGTTGAACAGTCTCGGGCCCCTGAACACTTATTGTATGGTCTCTTAACGTGCTAGTGACACCCTGCTTTTCATTGGGGGGGATGGTGCTCGTCTGCCAAGTCTTTTGCCTTTCGAGTGAGTGATTTTCGGTGTGCAAGTTTGGTACTAGTCCCTCTAGGATTTTCCAGGTGTATATAATCCATGTATCTCTCCCTCCTGCGTTTCCAGGGAATACAGGTTTTTTTAGGAACCTCAAGCCTCCCAGTAATTGAGGTGTTTTTATCTCCGGGTTATAGTACTGCGCGCCGTGGAAAGTTCTCTGTACATTTTTCTAGGTCGGCAATTTCACCTGCTTGTTGGAAAGGGGGTGCTGTTAGAAGTGCAAGCAATAATTCAGCTAGATAGAAACAAGTACCTCTTGTTTTGTTTTATGCTCTAACTAATTTTTCCTAAAAAAGTTCTAAATAAATAAATAAATAAATTAAAAAAACTTAATTATATTTTTGCATCGTCGAATTTACATGAAAGTAAAAAAAAAAAAGGGGGGAAAATAATTGCCTTATTAATATACATTTTTCTTTCTTGAGTTAGAAAGGTAAAGTGTTTGCCACAGGTTTTTTTTTTTTTTTTTTTTTTTTTTATATTTTTTTTTATTTTTTTTCTTTTTTTTTTTTTTTTTTTTTTTTTTTTTTTTCCTTGAGAGAAATAAATGTTGCGTTTTATATATCAGATTTACAGACCAAAATTTAAGCACTAAACATCCATTCATAAAAATCTTTGAAAGGGTCTAAGAAAAAGCAGATCCTCCACCCAACTAGGAAACATCAGTTACACAACCCAGAGGCAACATGGGTTTTTTTTTAGAACAGGTCGCTCCCTGTCTGTTTTCAAACTAATTGGATCACGACGAAAGGTCCTAAATTTGCCACTAGAAGACAAAAGAATGCAGATGTCCTAAATATATTAAATATACAGACTTTGCAAAAAAGCCTTCGTCAAGTGTCTGACCATGGCGTAATTGCGCAAAAACAAAATAAAATCTAATGCGTTGCCTTTAAAGGAAATACAGGAAAAATAGATAAAGTCGGTCGAAATGGAGTCTATAATATTTATTTTTACTTCACTAAACCAGATAACACAGAGAGTAGTCGTCAACAGGTAAATGGTCCGAGGCAGCTACGGTGAAAAAAGCTCTTGTTTTTCCACAAGCACCAGTACTAGCTCCATTTTTCTTGTTCCTCATCCTCATTCTGACTAGGACAAGGAATGTCAGCCACAGCACTCGTGTCTTCCTTTGCTGCAGCAGATGACACTCCGAAATCTGCATAAATAATAAGGAAAAATTATAAAAACAATATATAATAATTAAAAATGCTAGTAGTGTTCCTTCCATTTTTTTTTTGCAGACAACTTGCAAGGCTCCAGGCGGGACATCAACCCACCCCCCAAATCTTTCAGGTGGGCTGAAGAAAACAATATGACAGTTCAACGATGAAGAGAAATAAAATTTCAATTACTAGATATGTGGGTAAAACATGAGGAATTTAAATTTCATCAGAGTACAAAACAAATGCTGGCCCAAAAATAAAGAGCGAAACACAACTGTCAAAGACTCCTGGGAATGAATTATTGTTTCGGCGTTCGGAGGATCTCACTTCAAGGACCATTACCATTGTAGCACTTCGGCCATCTTGCCTAAAAAAAAATGACAGGAAATGGATAATGAGAAGACCTTAAAACTAGGGATTTGCCAGCCAATGATGTCACCTCTTCAGGTCACTTGTTCTATCTAGGCTGCGAATATTGCTGCACTCTAACAGCAAACCTTTCAAGGCCCAGGGGAAATTGCTGACCTTAGAGAAAAATTACAGAGAAAACATAAAACTTCACGGCGGCATAACGGAGGATTTATAAAACACTCAATTTACTCACGCCCGGGAGCGCTTTTGAGGGTTCTAAAACCTGTTTTCCCTGTAGAAAGAGGGGGTGGGGGGGGGGAGGGGGCGTGGGGGGCTGGGGAGGGGGTGGAGGAGCGGGGGGGGGGGGGAGGGGGGGAGTGTGGGGGGGAGTGGTGGGGGGGGGGGGGGGGAGTGGGGGCGGGGGGGGGGGAGGAGATGTGATGTGTTACAATGATTATCACATAACAACCTGGAAAATCCCTAGAGGGACTTAGTACCGAACTGGAACACCGAAAATCACTCAATACGAAAGCCAAAAGACTTGGCAGACGGATGCACCATCCCCCCAATGAAAAAGGGCAGGTTAGCCGGGTGTCACTCAGACGGTTAAGAGCCATACAATAAGTGTCAGGTGGCCCCGAGGACTCTGTTTCACTGCCTGCCCCAGCACACCATTAAGGGGGATTACCAACAGACCCCTGGCATAAGTCTTCAAGCCTGGCATGGAACAAGCGCACCTAAAGTCAGTTCTGATCTGCCGGGGCTGTGGCTTAAGTACGTTTGGTTTGCATTCAGGCAGCACAAGCAACAGCCTGGTTTGATCTAGGCGAGGATCTCAGGGAGGCCTGGTTCACCAGAAGGGGGGGCCGGGCCCGCCCTCCCGCGGGGGCGTTGGAAACCCCCGATAACGAAAAAAACTCTCTCCAGGTAATTGTTATTAAACACCACATCCAGGTAAATATATAATTAACATATAATCCCCAAATATTGTTTGGGCTTCTAGGGGATTTTATATCAGCGGTAAATTGATGATGTGGCTAGAGATGTATATTTATTGTTAGGTTATTTTAATCGAGTTATGAACGGATGTTTGTCTACATTTTTTTCCTTGTTTTGATTAAATGTTTTGTTTTTATTAATTTCAGAATAAATACACACATTATTATGTAAATATAGAAATATTTTTTTTGAACTTCATGATACATATTAATGGGTTTAATATGGTAATATGTTGGGTTCTTTTTTATTATTTGAGTTATGAAGGTTTAGTTTGTTTTTTCCTTGATGGATGAATAAAGGTTGCAATTTTAATAGGATTAAGAAAATAAATATAAATTATTTTTTAAAATAAATTATTTTCTGGGCTTCGAGGATTATATAAGAATCTACACAATGATGTAGATTGATGTATATTTATATTGTTTTATGTGTTAACCCCCTCCCTTAGTTGAGTGGGACGATTGAACAGATTGTTGTTTACCTGGAGGTTAGCTGTAGTGATGATGTGACGGCTCCTGTCCTGCTGCTGTTATTATGCTCCTCCATGGTCTCATACCTGCGCCTTTTGCTTTGACTGCTACTGCTTCCCTCTACTCCTCGGAGACGACCCACCTTGTCCTATCCACTCCTATGTAGTAGGACTCTACTCCAGGTCGCTGTGCATGGAGTGGTGACCAGCATGGGTGTTTTTTGTGTGTGTTTGTTCTTGTGGTGGGTGTAGTATGGTGGAGTTCTACAGCTCATGGTGTCGGGCCATTTGTATTAACTTATTTGCTCCACCTTCTAAGGACTTTGCTTTCAAGACCTTAGGGGTAAAATTATTTATTACCTTTTGGGGGACAGTTTTTGTTTTTATTGGGTTTTTGTTTTTTGTTTCTCTTGTGTTTTGATGGGCTTGTCGCCCCCGCTGTGGCCCTTACAGGGTTTAATTCTCTTCCCCTGCATTAATGTAATGCATTATTAATTGTTATTTTTAATTTTCATTGCTATCCAATATCATTATTTTTGTCCTCTTATCCTAATTATCATCATCATTTCCCTTTTCTTTTCTTTAATTTTCTTGCTCCTTTTTCCACTTCCTCTTCTTCCTCTTTCCTTCCCGCTTCTTCCTCTCTTCTTCATTTTCCTTCCTATTCATCTGTTTCACTATCTGTAATTTTCCTTCTATTCCTAGTTTTCTTCATTTTCCTTTTCTATTCCTTCTTTTTCCTCTTCATTTTCTTCTATTCCTATTTTTTCCTTTTCATTTTCCTTCTATTCCTCTTCTTCCTCCTTTCCTTTTTATTCCTCTTCCTCTTCTTCTTTAGCTTCCCTTCTATTCTCTTCTTCCTCCTCTTCATCTTCCGTCTATTACTTTTCTTTTCCTTGCCTCTTCTTTCTTTCGCCTCTTCCTCTTTTTATTTTTTTCCTCTTATAATCTTTCTCCTCTTCCGCCTTTTTCATCTTCTTCATTCTTTATTCTTCTTCTCCTCCTGTTTTCATCTTCTGTTCTATTGATAAATTTTTTCCCTTCTATTTCCACCCTCCTCCTCTCTTCATTTCCTCTCTATTCCTTCTTTTTCCTACCTCCTCTTCTTCATCTTCTTCTACTTGCCTGCAGTGTCTGCAATGGAAGACACTGTCATGCAGATTTCGGGTGTCATCTGCAAAGGAAGGACACGGTGCTTGTGGCTGACATCCTTGTCTATGTCGGATATGAGGATGCGGAACCAAAGATGGGAGTCTAGTACTGTGCCTTGTGGAACAACGAGCTTTTCACCGTAGCTGCCTGGACTTTACTTGTTGACGACAACTCTCTGTGTTTCTGTTTAGTGAGGAAATTATAGATCCATGACCATCTTTTCCTGTTTTTCTTTAGCGGCCTTTTGTGCGGCTATTAGCCATGAGTCCATAGTCGAAGGCTTTTGAAAAGTCTGTATATATTACCTCTGCATTCTTTTTTGTTTCTAGTGCATTTAGGACCTTGTCGTAGTGATACAGTAGTTGAGACAGACAGGAGCGACCTGTTCTAAACCCATGTTTCATGGGTTGGGTAACTGAGTGGGTTTCCTAGAATGGGTGGTGATCTTGCTTCTTAGGGACCTTTTCAAAGTTTTTTATGATATGGGAGGATTGTTAGTGCTATTGGTCTGTAGTTTCTTTGCTTGTTGCTTTACTGCCCTTTGTGGAGTGGGCTATGTCTGTCTGTTTTTAGTAACTGAGGGACGACCCCCGTTGTGGTCATGCTCCCTCTCCATAGGATGGAAAAGGCTCTTCCGTGATAGGGGCCTTCTTGCCAGTTTTGATGAAACACAGAGTTCATGAGTCTTAGGCCCTGGGGCAGAAGTGGGCCCAGAGTGCATGGGCATGTCATTTATCGCCTGTTCGAGTATTTGAGCGTCAGGATAACATCGGATAGCTTGTGTTTAATCCATTTTTGTGGCTCTCTCATAAAAAAATTCATTTTGATCTTCGACTCTCAGTTGGTTAGCGGCTTGCTAAAAACTGAGTCATATTGGGACTTGGAGTAGCTCACTCATTTCCTTGCTGTCGTCTGTGTCGGGACCATCCTGTTTAATAGGGGCCAATACTGGACGTGTTCTCGATTTTGCATTTGGATAGGGGAAGAAGAAATACTTTGGGTTTTCTTTCGATTTCATTTATGGTTTAGTTTTCCCGCGATTCCTGACTCCTAAAGGATTCTTTTAGTTAAAAGGGTTTTCGATGGCTTGCTATTTTCTCTGTCCAGTGTCTCCCTGGCATTCCTGTATATTTGACCTCTTTTAGCCGCTCTGTTATCTTTTCCGTCGCCTGTAAAGGGAGCCTGTTCTTTTCTATTTTACATCTACTCCTCCTTTTTCTTAGGAATAAGCCTTGTGCATACATCGAGTGCACCGACGTTAATCTGTTTCTAGGGAAGACATAAGTCTTTGGGTCTGTGTGCTTAGTATATCTCTTCCCAGCTTATATCGGTTAGGACTTGGTTTACTTGGTTCCCACTTTATGTTTTTGTTATTGAAGTTGAATTTGGTGAATGCTCCTCGTGATAGTCTCATTTTGTCGGTTGAGGCTCCACGCATATGTCTGAACCTCATTTATGTTTTGTGAATCGAGCTTTATGTTTTTGATATGGGACATTTTCTTATCAGATTCATCTTGTTAGTGAAGATTGAGGTCTAGTGTATTCTCCAGTTCTAGTAGGCTCTATTATTTGCTGGTTTAATTGATTTTGTGCAGAGATTTAAAAGCTCGTGTGAGTGCTGCGTTTTCATCAGAGCTGCCTCCTGGTGTTATTACTGCAACAATATTTTTGCTTTATTCCTCCATTTTAGGTGCCTTAAGTTTGAAAACCCCAGGAGCAAGTGTTGTGTGCAGGGAGCTGGAAGATTTTCCAGACACGTGGTCAATTTTTAACAGCGTTCTGAATTGCTGGATGTTGCATCCGGAGGTTGTAGATACACATGGACTAGGTTTTTGGTTCTCGACCTTTACTGCTAAAACTTCCACTAGTCTTTGAGGCATTAAGCAGTTTCTGTGCAAACAAGTGACTCTGCAATGTACAGGCCAACCCCCCCCTTTGCCTGTTCACTCTGTCACTTTGTATAGGTGTAAACTGGGATCCATATTTCGTTGTCCAAGTGAATCTTTTGTGGGTCTCAGTGAAGCCGCGATCCATTGCCTTTAGCCTCTGCAAGCAGTCACGGTTGAAAGGTATTTAGTTGTTTATTGCTGGCTTTAGACCCTGTATATTTTGCAAAGAAGAATGTTATCGGGATGGTGGTAGTGTTGGTACTGGGGGGGGATTTTTTTCCGGCTTATATCTGTATCTGTTGGTTTGGAGTGGGAGGCATCGACTGTTGTTCCACTCAGGAATGACTGGATTTGGTGTTCGATTTCTGCCATTTCCTGCAGCACTTTTTTTTTCCTTCCTGGCACTAAAAAACCTCTCCCTCTTGGAGTGGCTGTGGCTACCAGGTTTTCCCATGGCCTGGTGTTTTGTATCTTTTTGTCCCCTTTAGATGGTATGCCTGGCATTTAAGTTATAGCACAGTCTTTCTGTACTGAAGAGTACACATTTCAGGGGAAAAAGCTTACAGGACGGGAGTTTGCATTTTCCTGTTGTCATATGGGCATGACAATTTAGGGTGGTCATAGTTGCATTGTTCCATCTGTTTTTCCAGATTTCCATGCAGCAGATACCAGTGCATAGTATGTGCACAGGCTTGGTTTCGTTTGCCTTGGGTTTCTGTGACTGTATTCCTGTTTGGTGCATGTTTCCCTGTCGTATTCCTATCCTCCTTATCACCAAACCAATGGAGCTCCCACAGTTGTTTTTGGTAATTTTTACTCACTATTGCTATTCGGGAGTCCTTCTTGTTTGCTATTCTGCGGTATTTCTGGTTAGCAATATTGGTTTTATCTTATCTTTGACTACACTTGTTTCCTACTATGGCTCCGGTCCTCTATGAGGTTCATATATATGTACTTCTTCCTGCCGTATAATTCCGACTACCTGGACAAATCTCCAGCTTCCCCATTACTGTCTACCAGGATACAGTATCGCAGCTTCACCATTTCTGTCTCCCAGGACAGCACCTCCAGCTTACCATTACTGTCTCCCAGGACAGGATCTCAGCTTCACATTACTATTCCAGGACAGCACCTCCAGCTTCACCATTACTGTCTCCCAGGGACAGCACTATCAGCCTACTCATTTTGACTACCAGGGACATCTCCTCCAGCCTTACAGTTTGTGCTACATGGGCCAGTATCAAGGGGCAGTTCCATTTCAGCCGGACTTTTTATGTTCCCTCTGTTGTAGAAAGCTTCAGGTTTTTCTATGAAAGCAGGCTTTGATGCTTATCTCTTTTATTTCCCTTGAGATTTTAGTCCACAGATTTTCCTCATTTGGGAATACCCCCCCAAAAACCACTTCCTCTGTTTTAATACTGCGTGTAGTAGTTCTGGGATATCTGCACAAGGAGCGTGGACACCAATCCCACAAAACTGACAATTTATCCATTTGTAGCACGTTTGTTTGACTGACCACAGATCACACAGTTATAATGATTTGAATGGTTTGATTTACTGCAAGTCTACTAGCAACTCTTGAATATTATATTAATAAACCTTAACTGAAGCTCTAGTATTTGTATTTATGTTTATAACTCTTTGTGTTATATTGGACAGCTACCGTTCTCGTTCTGATTTTAATGTTGTGGTTTATAAGGGCGCATACAAACCATCCGTTTACAGTCTGCTTTAGTGTCAAACGAAAAACTGTTTGAAAACCAGTCCGGGTTCGGGACAGTCAGGGTTCGGACCAGTCAAGGGTTCGGACCAGTCGATTGCTCTGTTCAGTGGGTCACTTATTTATAACATACTGGTCGGTGATTTGAGCTAACACATGAAAGATCTCTGGAAATTATTACCCGAGAATATGTGAATTTGACTGCTACAAAAGTAAACTTGGTGTTGAAGAGCGGTGATACTCTGGCAGCTCCTACAATGACGTTACAGTCGACCCTCTTTGTTTATCAATCGCTGTATCTGGCTTTTCTATTTTTGTTTTTCCTGTCTCCACCACTATAAATGCTATATTATCACTATAGGTTGATGGTGCAAATTTTGGAGGAAGTACGCTTTTTCTGTAGAATAATTGCTTTCGTTGGTGTATATTGCGACGCTGAGTAGCTACAGTTATATGAATTCACAGTAACGCTCGTATTTCAGAAATGAAACTAATGAATGATCACTCCACTCATAAAGTCCATTATAACCAATGGTTAGTTGCTACTACAAAACTGTATTCTGCTATTCACTGGTATCACTAGATATATGCGGTACACTAGCAGGCAGGAAGATTATAAAAAAAACAGCTGACCTTTGGTAAGTTTCTGGCGACTTCTGGCACTGCCTCTATAGGCTTATCACTTCCTTTACAAATTCACTGTTTTCAAATGACACTTTAGCCTTTATCATCAATATACTAGGGAGCCACGTAGTATACAATATAACTATGTATACTCAAGCTTTCAGGGAGACTTTCTTTGCCTCTGACACAACGTTCCAATTATTATTATTTTTTTTCACACGGGAAACAGGCTATGAGATTCCCCTCTGGCAGTAAACTCTGTAGGTAATGCACACTAATTTCTTTTTTGACTCAGTATATAATGTTTTCCGCCAAGATTGGTTCCAGGCGCTAGAGGGATGTATCGTATTAGTTAAAAAAAAATGATTGATGACACAAATTAAAGTTCTAGACGTAAGGAGCGACGTGAAAACACCAGAAAGCGGGAGCACAACGAGGCACTGCTGACGGTTGGTTAGTGGTGAGTTGGCCCTTCAGAGTCTATTCCTTCCATCATGTCGTTCACATATATCAAAAATAGCACTGGTCCTAGAACTGACCCTGTGGGACCCCGCTCGTAAAAGGCGCCCACTGTGATTACCTCTTCAGGTACCTGACTCGTTGCTGCCTCCCTGTCAGGTATTCCCTTATACCATTGCAGTGTCCCTCCCTTTTACTGTGAGCCTGATCCTCTGCTTTTGCACGAATCTCTTGTGGGGAACTGTGTCAAAGGTCCTTCCTGCAAGTTCTAGGAAAAGCAATCTACCACCCCTCTCTCTCGTGTCTTACTTCTGTTACCTTGTTCATAAAACTCGCCAGGGAAGGTTTGTGATACAAGATTTTGCTTCCATGAAACATGTGTTGTCATTTATAATCTTGTTCCTTTCAGGTGTTCGACCACTCCTCCTCCTGATAATCTTCGCATGACTTTGCACACAATTACATGTCAGAGACACAGGTCTGCAGTTTAGTGCCTCGTTTCTGTTTCCTTTCTTAAATATGGGGGACTACATTAGCCAGTCTTCCTTTTTCAGTGTAGTTGCCCAGTTTCAAGGGATGTGTTGAAGATTGTGGTTAGAGGCACGCACAGCATCGCTGCTGACCTTCTCTAAGGACCATGGGGAGATGTTATCCTGGTCCCATCGCCTTTGAGGTGTCAAGGTCACTTAAAAGCT
Source organism: Cherax quadricarinatus (assembly GCF_026875155.1). NCBI lineage: Eukaryota > Metazoa > Arthropoda > Malacostraca > Decapoda > Parastacidae > Cherax > Cherax quadricarinatus. The sequence continues at coordinate 25,707,636 of NC_069451.1, read as the reverse complement.
TCTTCACCTTCCTCAGTTGTTCGTATGGTCATCCTACACTTGTTTGTATATTCCCTCTTGATGTTCCCTTCTGTGCTGTTTCCACAGCCCTTCCTTGTCTCTACTATAAATACTTCCTTTTTCTTAAATCTCCTGTTCAGTCTCACATACATCATGATCATTTTTTGTGAGTTCTCCAATTCTCTCGTCCACATTAAATATCGACTCCAACATCACCCACGGCTCTTGCCCGCTGCAAGACGCCTTTGTCTTCCCTGATGTGGATATTACAATCAGTTTCGGGGTTCAGTCTTCATTCTCGATGCTATGTCATTTTCATACTGTCGCTGGCTCCTCCTTACCTGTGCGTACTCCTTTTCTGGCCTCGCGACTGATCTCCCTATTTTTGTGTGTTCTCTGCCTTCTGTTACTTTTTCCATTCTCTATTGCCATTTTTGTTTTTGCCTCTTACACCGTCTGGGTAAACCAGGGGCTCGTTCTAGGTCTTCCCGTTGTTATGTTGCCTTTGTGGAATAAACCTTACCACTGCTCCTTGCAGTTTTTTGTTACATATTCCATCATTTCATTTTACTGGCTTTCCTGCAGTTCTCGTCCCACTGGACCTCAGCAGATAAGTTCTTCAACCCTATGTAGTCCCTCTTTTATAGTCAGGCTTTTCCCATTCAACTCCTGATATTCTCTCCACTTGCAGCTCTACTATATATTCAAAGGGACGAACCGTGGTCGCCTAGCTCTATCGGGATCTCAGCCTATACTTGATGTCCTCGCAATATCTGAGTCCCCAGGGTGAAAATGTTCAAATCTTGTGGTTCAGCTGCACATAACAGCACTCCTTCTCAAGCAGTGGTGAAATTGCCGACTAGAATATGTACAGAGAAACTTTTCACCCCCCCCCCCCCCAAAAAAAACGGGGGCCCCCCAAAACGCATAACGGAGATTAAAACACCTCAATTACTGGGAAGCGCATGAGGTTCCCTAAACCTCTGTATACCTGGGGTACGCAGCCCGCAGGGAGAGATACGTGGATTATATACACTGAAAATCCTAAGGGATAGTACCGAACTTGCTACACCGAAATCTAACTTGCACTACGAATGCAAGAACGACTTGCCCTGAACGATGCACCATCCCACAATGAAAAGCAGGGGTTGTCTAGCCGTTAAGAGACAATACAATAATTGGTCCGGGGCCGAGGACCTTTTCAATCCCTCAGCACACATAACGGGAGTTTACCAAACAGACCTGGCAGTTTCAGCTGGGCACTGGACAAGCACTCATCCTAAAGTCAGTTCCTGATCGCCGGGCTGTGGCTCGTTACGTTGGTTTGCGTGCAGCCAGCAGCAACAGCTGTTGATCAGGCTCTGATCCACCAGAGGCCTGGTCACTCCCGACCGGGCTGCGGGGGCGTTGACCCCGGAAAGAAACTCTCTCCAGGTAAACTAGTATTATGAGTGTCAACGAGAATAAAGTCAGTTGTCAGATGAAAAATGCTGGCCACAGATGGCTACAACTTCATTCCTGTTCCCTAACTTGTTTGTTCATACAATAAAAATGCTTTCCAAATGGAGCTGATGTAGGTAACAGCTCTTAGCTTGTCATTAAATTTAGGAATCTTAACTTGTAAATAGCTTGTCAATAAAGTAGAAGAGAGGAGAGAGAGAGAGAGAGGGAGAGAGAGAGAGGAGAGGAGTGAGAGAGAGAGAGGGAGAGACGAGAGAACGAGAGAGAGAGAGAGAGAAGAGAGAGAGAGAGAGGGGAGAGAGAGAGAGAGAGAGAGAGGAGAGAGAGAGAGAGGAACGAGAGAGAGGACGAGAGAGAGGAGAGAGGGAGGGGAGAGGAGAGTGATGAGATGAGAGTGAGAATTGAGAGAGAGAGAGAGAGAGAGAGAGAGAGAGAGAGAGAGAGAGAGAGAGAGAGAGAGAGAGAAATTCTTACTTTCAGTTGAGTTATGAAAATTATGAAAAAATTTATTCATAGACGGATCTTTTCCTACCTCGTCTCACACGAATACTAAAAAACTCTTGGTCAGTTGGGATTCAGGAATAATAAAAGCACAAATGACGCTTTCTTACACATGCTTGTAATCTAATATATACCACACTTGAAAAGAAAGAAGTCCCGCTGGGTATTTTCAGTAATTTACGTTAAGTTTTTCGATACAGTCGACCAAAAAACTACTGTACTCCAAATTAATGCCCTTTGGTATCTGAGGCACTCCCTCACTACCCTAAAGTTTCATACCTTAGTAGCAGAATTCAATATGTGTATGCAAATGCTGCAAAACTCTTCTCCCACCAATCTCAGTAGGGTCCCACAAGGAAGTGTCCTTGGACCACTCCTCTCTCCTTACATCAATGACTACCAAAGCATAACAGCTACTCCAAACCCATATTATTTGCAGATGACATTACATATGTGTTTTCCCACCCAACGCAGTCATACTAGCAAAAACATAGTCAATGGCTGAATTACAGGAAAATATCTGCTGGGTGTGGATAATTAATAAACTACCTGAACACTGATAACACCTATTTCATCAGTTTATGGAAACAAGAGCTTGCAAATGATCCGTTATCTTAACGCTTAAATGGATAATCAGTCACAAGACTCACAGAGGGATAATTCATAGGTATTCCACCTTGACAGTAGCCTTAAGTTCGGACAATCCAATCAACAATCACCAAGAAAATCTCTAATGACTGTAGGCATACTATCAAAGATAAGGTACTACGTTTCAAATCAGCTCTCCTGCTTGTACCATTCACTCATATACCCTTATCTTACATATGGAATTTAGGTGCATGGGGATCAACAAAATCAAATCACCTAAAACCCCTAATACCAGCAAAAGGCAGCAGTAAGAATGATAACAAATTCCACTCCAGCCAGCATACTCACAACCCAATGTTCAAAAGTTGAAATCTGCTCACCATTAAGAAATAATACTTATCATGTGCAACTACCTACACAGAAAATACACGCAAATATCAAGCTCACTCAAACTTTTCTCAACAACTTAAACAGGACATAGACCCCAACACAAGGACACACAGATCTCTTTTTGATATACTCGTGTCCATATACACTGTGTAAAAACTCTGTGCAAATAAAGGGCCCCAAAATATGGATTCATTACCAGAAGATATTAAAGTAACCCAGTCTGAAAAACAATTTAAGATCTTCTCAAAAGCCACTTAATCACCCTAGACTAAATGCTAAATAATCAGTTCAACATACTCAATTATGTCCTCCCACATCATAACTGGAAACAGCAAATTGCAACTTTTATCCATTGTTGCAGGAATATAATTGAATCATTGTTTTACAAAAGCATTTTAAAATATAAATAACGTGTAACTTTGATTATACTATTTTGAATTCATTTATAATTGATTTTTATGTAAACATGAATAAATTCACTATACTATGTACAATATGAGAAGGGAGCATGGACACGAGGGGTGTCCACAGTTACTAAAAACAACAGACATAGCCCATCCCAAAGGGGGGGCAGATAAAGGCACAGCAAAGAACTCAGACGCTATAGCACTAACATCCAATATCATAAAACTCTTTTTTGAAAGGGTCTTAGAAGCAGATCACCACGCAATCTAGAAGAACCATCAGTTACACAACCAGCCCCGGCAACAGGTTTAGGACAGTGTCGCTCTGTCTGTCTCAAACTATTGGACCCACTACGACAAGGTTAAATGCACTAGAAGACAAAAAGAATGCAGATGTATATATACAGGACTTTTGCAAAAGCCTTCGACAAGTGTGACCAAGGCGTATAGCGCACAAAATGCGTGCTAAAGGAATACAGGAAATGCGGTCGATGGATCAATAATTTCCTCACTACGAACACAGAGAGTAGTCGTCAACAGAGTAAAGTCGATGCCAGCCGTACCGGTGAAAAGCTCTGTTCCACAGGCACAGTACTCGCTCCCATCTTGTCTATCCTTATATCCGACATTGCCAAGGATGTCCGCACCGCATTGTCTTCTTTGCAGATGACACCCGAAATCTGCATGACAGTGTCTTCAATGCAGGACACTGCAAAGCTCCAGGCAGACATCAACAAATTCTTTCAGTTTTTTCCTCTCCAACCAATATAATTACCCCTATTATCATTACACTAACCACATAATCTTTAACATTCTTAATAAACCCTTCATCATCTTACACCCCCAAAACATTCCCCCACTATCCCCACCCTACCCTTCCCATTTCTATCACCATTCTTTTCAACCAAACCTTCCAACCCATAAACCCTCACATACTCCCTCATTATTAACATCTCCAACCCCCATTTCTTCCCCTTAATAATCCATACTTCAATAAACACACTTTTTCAACATATCCACAAATCCAAACCTTCTTATCCCAATTCATCCCAATACCTCTTCAAACCTTTTCACCTTCTCACCCCAACAATTTCTCTCTATCTTAAACCCCATAAAATTCTCTTTTTCTTCACATCAACAAACCATTCCCAACTTTTCACTACTCCAATCCCCTCCCACCACTCCTCCCCTCAATTCTCTCATCCCACTCCTCCTTTATACCCATCTAACCTCTCACCCACTATACTTTTCTCATAACATACTCCACCTTTTTCACCCCTATTCTAAACCTATTCATTCCTCCACCTACTAATTACTTTTATACCCCCCCCCCCCCCCCAAAAAAAAAACCCCAAAAAAAAAAAAAAAAAAAAAAAAAAAAAAAAAAAACCCCCCACCCCCCCCCCCCCCCCCCCCCCCCCCCCCCCAAAATAAAAAATATATATATAAACCATATAATATATTTATTTATTTTTTTTTCCCCCCAATTATATTAACCCCCCCCCCCCCCCATGTCGTTTGTTGGTTTGCGTGTGCAGCCAGCAGCAACAGCCTGGCTTGTCAGGCTCTGATCCACCAGGAGGCCTGGTTCAGGACCGGGCCGCGGGGGACGTTGACCCGGAACTTTCCAGGTACACTCCAGGTTAGTATTAAGTAGAACTGTAAGCCAATAATGTTAAGTTGGCCCATAATGCCTAGGCATAATAGAGCTCTTTGCATTGCCAAACCACTATTGTAAATACACCAATCTAAGTACTGTGGCAAAGACATTTAAATACATAATAAATTAAATAAATAAATAAAATGGTTACAATCCTAATGGCACTAAAGCTAACCTATCAACACTGAACTTGACTCTATCATCATTCTGATTCTATGTCATCATGAAGCTATTTGACTCATATAATAACTACAACAACAAGCTAATTGGAGAAGTTAGTTTAGTTTAAAATGTTTTAATTATCACCCCATACCCATTCCTGTGGGCGGTAGTCAAAAGATTACAGAGCGTACATAATGGGTCCAGGGACTGGGCCTCAAGTTTTGATAGATGAGCAAGTTACAAGGTAATGAATTCACAATTTTACAAAGGTAATGAACTCAACCCAATTTCAAAGGTAATGAACTCAGGTAGGTATAGTCACAATCATGACAAGTTACAAAGGTACCATCTTAACTTAACGATAAACGGGATACCTATAACAAAGCTAACAGAGGGAAAATTCTTAAGAATCACCTCGATAATAGAATCAAATTTCATACACATATACAACAAATTTTCTAAGAAAATTTCCAAGACTGTAGGCATACTATCTAAGATAGGTACTATGTTCCCATTCAGCCTTCCTGGCCCTTATCTCACTCTCTTATTTACCCCTATCTCACCTATGAATTTGTGCATGGGGCTCACCAACAACTAACCATCTCAGAACCATCTAACTTACCTCAACAAACAGTTGAGAATGATAACAAATTCTCACTACCGCAGCACAGTCCACCAATATGCAAAAAACACTCAACCTACTCACCATACAAAACATTCCTACTTATTACGCCTTATTACATACATAGAACACTTCACTCTGATATTAACCCTCCCCTCAAACATCTCCTTGCCAACCTCAACAGAACACATGACCATAACACAAGGCCAGATCACTATTTGATGTTCCTGTGTCCATCTCCACTATGCAAACTCAATGCACATAATAGGCCCTAAAATCTGGAATTCATTACTGTAAATATAAAGAAACACTACCTGATTTATAAATTCAAGTCTCTTCTCAAAGTTCACTTACTCACTCAAAACCAATAAATACTGATATACTGAACATATAAATTGTTATCCTAAAATGTTACTCACAATTATATCACACAAATGTAAACCTAACTTTGTTATTTTTTTTTTTAAATACACTACCTAACAGAATATCCATTTTACATGAATTTACAACAATGCAAGCAACCATATGACCTGTCTTTTGTAAATACTATTTGGTATTTTATAGTTATCTGTTTACCTATGTTTTATCACTGATTTCCTCAATTGCTTAGTTATTTAAGTTAATTTTTAAGCCAGCCCGTAATGCTATGCAAATAAGAGGCTTTGGAATGTGCTCTTACCTTTAATTTTTTGTTTTACCTGGAGTTTTACCTGGAGGAGTTCAGGGGTCACCGCCCCGCGGCCCGGTCTGTGAACCAGGCCTCCTGGTGATCGCGCTCTGATCAAACAGGTGTTGCTGCTGGCTGCACGCAAACCAACGTACGAAGACTCCACAGCCGGCTGATTAGGAACTGTCTTTAGGTGTTGTCCAGTGCCAGCTTGAAGACTGCCAGGGGCTGTTGGTAATCCCCCTTACTGTGTGCTGGGAGGCAGTTGAACAGTCTCGGGCCCCTGAACACTTATTGTATGGTCTCTTAACGTGCTAGTGACACCCTGCTTTTCATTGGGGGGGATGGTGCTCGTCTGCCAAGTCTTTTGCCTTTCGAGTGAGTGATTTTCGGTGTGCAAGTTTGGTACTAGTCCCTCTAGGATTTTCCAGGTGTATATAATCCATGTATCTCTCCCTCCTGCGTTTCCAGGGAATACAGGTTTTTTTAGGAACCTCAAGCCTCCCAGTAATTGAGGTGTTTTTATCTCCGGGTTATAGTACTGCGCGCCGTGGAAAGTTCTCTGTACATTTTTCTAGGTCGGCAATTTCACCTGCTTGTTGGAAAGGGGGTGCTGTTAGAAGTGCAAGCAATAATTCAGCTAGATAGAAACAAGTACCTCTTGTTTTGTTTTATGCTCTAACTAATTTTTCCTAAAAAAGTTCTAAATAAATAAATAAATAAATTAAAAAAACTTAATTATATTTTTGCATCGTCGAATTTACATGAAAGTAAAAAAAAAAAAGGGGGGAAAATAATTGCCTTATTAATATACATTTTTCTTTCTTGAGTTAGAAAGGTAAAGTGTTTGCCACAGGTTTTTTTTTTTTTTTTTTTTTTTTTTATATTTTTTTTTATTTTTTTTCTTTTTTTTTTTTTTTTTTTTTTTTTTTTTTTTCCTTGAGAGAAATAAATGTTGCGTTTTATATATCAGATTTACAGACCAAAATTTAAGCACTAAACATCCATTCATAAAAATCTTTGAAAGGGTCTAAGAAAAAGCAGATCCTCCACCCAACTAGGAAACATCAGTTACACAACCCAGAGGCAACATGGGTTTTTTTTTAGAACAGGTCGCTCCCTGTCTGTTTTCAAACTAATTGGATCACGACGAAAGGTCCTAAATTTGCCACTAGAAGACAAAAGAATGCAGATGTCCTAAATATATTAAATATACAGACTTTGCAAAAAAGCCTTCGTCAAGTGTCTGACCATGGCGTAATTGCGCAAAAACAAAATAAAATCTAATGCGTTGCCTTTAAAGGAAATACAGGAAAAATAGATAAAGTCGGTCGAAATGGAGTCTATAATATTTATTTTTACTTCACTAAACCAGATAACACAGAGAGTAGTCGTCAACAGGTAAATGGTCCGAGGCAGCTACGGTGAAAAAAGCTCTTGTTTTTCCACAAGCACCAGTACTAGCTCCATTTTTCTTGTTCCTCATCCTCATTCTGACTAGGACAAGGAATGTCAGCCACAGCACTCGTGTCTTCCTTTGCTGCAGCAGATGACACTCCGAAATCTGCATAAATAATAAGGAAAAATTATAAAAACAATATATAATAATTAAAAATGCTAGTAGTGTTCCTTCCATTTTTTTTTTGCAGACAACTTGCAAGGCTCCAGGCGGGACATCAACCCACCCCCCAAATCTTTCAGGTGGGCTGAAGAAAACAATATGACAGTTCAACGATGAAGAGAAATAAAATTTCAATTACTAGATATGTGGGTAAAACATGAGGAATTTAAATTTCATCAGAGTACAAAACAAATGCTGGCCCAAAAATAAAGAGCGAAACACAACTGTCAAAGACTCCTGGGAATGAATTATTGTTTCGGCGTTCGGAGGATCTCACTTCAAGGACCATTACCATTGTAGCACTTCGGCCATCTTGCCTAAAAAAAAATGACAGGAAATGGATAATGAGAAGACCTTAAAACTAGGGATTTGCCAGCCAATGATGTCACCTCTTCAGGTCACTTGTTCTATCTAGGCTGCGAATATTGCTGCACTCTAACAGCAAACCTTTCAAGGCCCAGGGGAAATTGCTGACCTTAGAGAAAAATTACAGAGAAAACATAAAACTTCACGGCGGCATAACGGAGGATTTATAAAACACTCAATTTACTCACGCCCGGGAGCGCTTTTGAGGGTTCTAAAACCTGTTTTCCCTGTAGAAAGAGGGGGTGGGGGGGGGGAGGGGGCGTGGGGGGCTGGGGAGGGGGTGGAGGAGCGGGGGGGGGGGGGAGGGGGGGAGTGTGGGGGGGAGTGGTGGGGGGGGGGGGGGGGAGTGGGGGCGGGGGGGGGGGAGGAGATGTGATGTGTTACAATGATTATCACATAACAACCTGGAAAATCCCTAGAGGGACTTAGTACCGAACTGGAACACCGAAAATCACTCAATACGAAAGCCAAAAGACTTGGCAGACGGATGCACCATCCCCCCAATGAAAAAGGGCAGGTTAGCCGGGTGTCACTCAGACGGTTAAGAGCCATACAATAAGTGTCAGGTGGCCCCGAGGACTCTGTTTCACTGCCTGCCCCAGCACACCATTAAGGGGGATTACCAACAGACCCCTGGCATAAGTCTTCAAGCCTGGCATGGAACAAGCGCACCTAAAGTCAGTTCTGATCTGCCGGGGCTGTGGCTTAAGTACGTTTGGTTTGCATTCAGGCAGCACAAGCAACAGCCTGGTTTGATCTAGGCGAGGATCTCAGGGAGGCCTGGTTCACCAGAAGGGGGGGCCGGGCCCGCCCTCCCGCGGGGGCGTTGGAAACCCCCGATAACGAAAAAAACTCTCTCCAGGTAATTGTTATTAAACACCACATCCAGGTAAATATATAATTAACATATAATCCCCAAATATTGTTTGGGCTTCTAGGGGATTTTATATCAGCGGTAAATTGATGATGTGGCTAGAGATGTATATTTATTGTTAGGTTATTTTAATCGAGTTATGAACGGATGTTTGTCTACATTTTTTTCCTTGTTTTGATTAAATGTTTTGTTTTTATTAATTTCAGAATAAATACACACATTATTATGTAAATATAGAAATATTTTTTTTGAACTTCATGATACATATTAATGGGTTTAATATGGTAATATGTTGGGTTCTTTTTTATTATTTGAGTTATGAAGGTTTAGTTTGTTTTTTCCTTGATGGATGAATAAAGGTTGCAATTTTAATAGGATTAAGAAAATAAATATAAATTATTTTTTAAAATAAATTATTTTCTGGGCTTCGAGGATTATATAAGAATCTACACAATGATGTAGATTGATGTATATTTATATTGTTTTATGTGTTAACCCCCTCCCTTAGTTGAGTGGGACGATTGAACAGATTGTTGTTTACCTGGAGGTTAGCTGTAGTGATGATGTGACGGCTCCTGTCCTGCTGCTGTTATTATGCTCCTCCATGGTCTCATACCTGCGCCTTTTGCTTTGACTGCTACTGCTTCCCTCTACTCCTCGGAGACGACCCACCTTGTCCTATCCACTCCTATGTAGTAGGACTCTACTCCAGGTCGCTGTGCATGGAGTGGTGACCAGCATGGGTGTTTTTTGTGTGTGTTTGTTCTTGTGGTGGGTGTAGTATGGTGGAGTTCTACAGCTCATGGTGTCGGGCCATTTGTATTAACTTATTTGCTCCACCTTCTAAGGACTTTGCTTTCAAGACCTTAGGGGTAAAATTATTTATTACCTTTTGGGGGACAGTTTTTGTTTTTATTGGGTTTTTGTTTTTTGTTTCTCTTGTGTTTTGATGGTCTTGTCGCCCCCGCTGTGGCCCTTACAGGTTTTATCTCTTCCCCTGCCATTAATGTAATGCATTATTATTGTTATTTTTAATTTTCATTGCTTTCATTATCATTGTCCTCATTATCCTAATTATCATCATCATCCCTCTTCCTTTTCTTAATTTTCTTGCTCTTTTTCCACTTCCTCTTCTTCCTCTTCTTCCTCTTCTTCCTCCTCTTCTTCATTTTCCTTCTATTCATCTTTTTCCTCTTAATTTTCCTTCTATTCCTCTTTTTCTTCATTTTCCTTCTATTCCTCTTTTTCCTCTTCATTTTCCTTCTATTCCTCTTTTTCCTCTTCATTTTCCTTCTATTCCTCTTCTTCCTCTCTTCCTTTTATTCCTCTTCCTCCTCTTCTTTAGCTTCCCTTCTATTCCTCTTCTTCCTCCTCTTCATCTTCCTTCTATTCCTTTTTTCCTCTTCCTCTTCTAATCTTTCTCCTCTTCCTCTTTTTTCCTCTTCTAATCTTTCTCCTCTTCCTCTTTTTCCTCTTCTTCATCTTCTATTCTTCTTCCTCCTCCTGTTCATCTTCTATTCTTCTTTTCCTCCTCCTCCCCTCCTTCATTTCCTTCTATTCCTCTTTTTCCTCCTCCTCTTCTTCATCTTCCTTCTACTCCTCTTCTTCCTCCTCCTGCTCTTCATCTTCCTCCTCTTCCTCTTTATCCTCTTCATTTTCCTTCTATTCCTCTTTTTCCTCCTCCCCTCCTTCATCTTCCTTCTGTTCCTCTTCTTCCTCCTCCTCCTCATCTTCCTTCTATTCCTCTTCCTCCTCCTCCTCCTCTTCATCTTCCTTCTATTCCTCTTCTTCCTCCTCCTCCTTTTCATCTTCCTTCTATTCCTCTTCTTCCTCCTCCTCCTCTTCATCTTCCTTCTATTCCTCTTTTTTCCTCCTCCTCATCTTTCTTCTATTCCTCTTCTTCCTCCTCCTCTTCTTCATCTTCCTTCTATTCCTCTTCTTCCTCCCGGAAGGCACCTTTACTCCGACTGGGAAGGCCTTTAGTGCTGACCCTAGAGTAGATTTACTCTTAATAAGATGAATCTTTGACCCATACAGGCTTTGCACTTCCCCACAAATTAATAATGGTGAGCCCACAATTTACCAGACTAATGGGGAGGGGGAGGGAGAAGGTTATCCATTAAGACCAATTGACAATTAATTAAAATTGAAAAGTCCATTTTAAAAGCTAAACCCACGTGGGTCCTTCATCTCAAGACACAGTGGAGGCTTGATCTTCCGTCTGCTGAGTGCGAGACAGATGCACTTCCTATTGGCACTCGCCTTTTTGCGATCATAACAGCAATGAAAAATTTTTGGATTAAGCAGATTTACTTGTCTGACTGCAGCAATTATTAATCTTGAGAATTAGCGGACTTTGTCTATTGCTTCTCAATGCTGCCCAGCTACAGGTGTTGCCCATTAAATCTGAAAATTATTGAATTGGGGTCTTTAAAATTGGTTGCAATTAAATTGGGGACAGTTAAATTGGGGGCCAATAAAATGGAGACAGTTAAAGTGGGGGAAGTTAAATTAGGGGAAATTAAATTAGGGCAAGTTATATTAGGGATAGTTAAATTAGGGATAGTTAGATTATGGACAGTTAAATTGGGGGGGAGCAGTTAAATTTGGGTACTTGTATTGGGCAGCAGTTAAATTGGGAACCACTAAATTGGACCATTAAATTGAGGGCTGTTAAATTGACATCTGTAAAATTTGTGTCCATTACAACAGTGTTCAGTAAAATTGTCTCTTAAATTGGGGTCCATTGCATTGGGGTTTGTTACATTGGGGTCAGTTACATTGTTGTCAGTTACTTTGGGGTCAGTCATGTTGGGGTCCATCGTGTTAAGGAACGTAAGACAAAGATCACGACAGCCAGGAAGATGACGTGGTGGGTATTGAGAACTTTCAAAACGAGGGAAATAATGCCGATGGTGACACTCTTCAAATCAGTAGTGCTCCCTCATTTAGAATATTGCTCAGTGCTGATGGCCCCATTCAAAGCAGGAGAAATATCAGAGCTGGAACAAACAAAGATTGTTTACGGCTCGCATTGAGCCAGTAAAGCACCTAAATTACTGGGAATGACTTGAACATGTACTCATTGGAGTGGAGGAGAGAGAGATACATGATAATATACACCTGGAAAGTACTAGAGGGCCTTGTCCCAAATCTGCTCACTGCCATAAAAACATACCAGAGTGAGAGATATGGGAGGAAGTGTAAAATAAACCCAGTGAGGAACAGGGGTGCAGTGGGGACAGGAAGGGAACACAACATTTGGGGTCCCAGACTATTCAACATCTCGCCAGAACATATTAGAAACATGGCTGGAACAAGCCTTTAACCCTTTGAGGGTCGACAGGCCCTCTCCGAAACTTGTTCTCAGGGTCGGCCAAATTTCAAAAAAAAAAAAAAAATTTTTTTCTTATGAAAAAATAGTTTTTTTTTTTTCTAAACATTATAGGCTAAACAAAAAAATTTTAACGTCAATACTTACCGAGATATGGAGGCGTGAAATTTGCCAAAATTGAACAACATATGGTAACATCGCCGACTGCCGTCACCCGGTATTTTTCTATTTACTTTTTTATGTACTATTTTCAATTATTTTTTAATTTTTCTTTTTCTGAGTAACTTTTATGGCCTCTGAGGCCAACATGATCAGTATTTTGTAAGTTATTTCTTTTTCAATACTACACAATAAGGGCGAAAAACACTGTTGTCATTATTTTGTTTACAGAAAATATTTACACAAACAAACGATATGAAATGTTGTTTTATTACTATTTTTCTATATATTTTATATACACATATACAGTCACAGGGAATGTTTCTAGAAGTTCTGCAGCCTGTGGAACTCTTTGAAACATGGTGTCATGCACAGTGGAGTTTTGCACTCCTCACACCTAAAACGAGTGTCTCTGCGTTGTTGTGTGCGTTTTTTTGTATGTGCACAGACGTAACACCTCTTCTGAGCCTTTTTCTTCAAAGCAGTAGCAGGCAGTTTTACCAGGAAGTGATCACCATGCTTCAGACGAGCAGGTAGTTGTTGATAATTTGGTGGGCGGTCAATTGCAGGTGCTGTTCCTTGGTACTTGAATACTATTTGTCTGATGACAGACAAACAGAATTCGCCGTACTGTGGTTTGTTTCTGGTGCTCATCTTATACATATTATAAGCATTGAGCATGGAAATGTCCAGAAGATGGAAAAACAGTTTGATGTACCACTTATAACTCTTGCGAACACAATCAGCAAACCCAATCTGCATGTCACATTTGTCCACTGAACGCATGTTGAAGGTGAAAATCAATCACGGCTGCAGGTTTTAGAATGGGTTCATTTCTCTCTCTATGCTGCCTGCCACTGTCTGCCATTTCATTAGGGTGATTGATGACAAAGTGTGACATTCTCGTTTGTCATGCCCCCGAAATGCCATGATGTCATTGGCAGCAAAACGCCTGCACCTCACCTCTACGAGTGCCAGCGTCAAACCTGGGCATATGTTTTCGATTTGCACGCACTGTGCCACACACATCTGTCATGTTCACTCGCAAAAAATCACTGAGTGAGGGGCTTGTGTACCAGTTATCTGTATATAATATATGCCCCTTACCAAGGTATGGTTCTATCATTGTTCGAACCACATCACCTGAGATGCCCAATAACTTCCTGGTATTTTGCAATGTATAACTTCCAGTGTACACAATAATATCCAATACCAGACCACTGTAACAATCAGAAAGCACAAACAACTTTATACCAAAGCGTTTCCTCTTGCTTGGTATGTACTGCTTGAAAGAGAGTCTTCCTTTGAACAGAATCAAAGACTCGTCAGTTACAAGCTTCCTGAAGGGATAAAAATGCGTACTGAATTTCTGTTTCAGATACACAAACACATTCCTAATCTTATATAACCTGTCAGTTCTGTCAGGCCTGGTTTTATCTGAGAAGTGAAGCATACGTAACATTAGCACAAATCGATTCACTGGCATTATATCACTGAAACCTGGTGTTGCAATCAGGGGGTCTGTTGACCAGTATGATTTCACTTTGTGCTTATACACATGTGGCATAAGCATTATTGTGGTATAGAAAAGATACATCTCAGCCACAGTTGCCTCCTTCCACTGGTGTAGACGTGATTTTGGTGAAAGTAATGTGTTTGCCATGGTGTACTCGTAGTATGTGTTGCTTTCCATGACAATACTTTTCATCAGTGGTTTGTCAAAGAATAACTCGAAACATTCCAGTTCAGTGGCATTGTTCCCAAGTGCACAAGATGGCCGTATTCCACTTTGGCTGTCATCAAACTGGTGGGGATTTGGAACAAAATTGACAGCTTCCTGCCAATCCCAGGTGCGGTCTGCTGGTGGGTACTGGACAATGACAGGTGGTTGTGGTTGTGGAGGTTGTGGTTGTGGAGGCTGGTGTGGTGGGTGAGTGGGGGATGGTGGCCTTTGTTCTAGATCAGCTGAGGCAGCGGCGTGGGTGGCAGCGTGGGTGGCAGCATGGCCCACTGCTGGTGCCTCACCGCTGTCACCACTACCACCACGCACATTTTCCATCCCAATTGCAACAGTATCTTCGTCATTTTCACTGTCTGTTCCTGTTGTACAGCCACGGGATGTACTCCGAGATACACTCCTTCCCCTTGGTATAACATATGGCACACTACCAGAGCGCATATATCGTCGTATATACTGACGCTTCACTGGGGAATATTGCACTTCACTATCACTACTGGAACTAGTTTGAAGAGCTTGTAGTTCATATTCACTATCACTATCATCACCCATGCTCTCATCTGAGTCTGGGATTTGGGAAAATAGAAGTTTCCTCTTGGATTCTGGAACAACTGAACGTGAACACGAGGGCCCAGCACCAGAGGTGGAAGGCTGAGGGTCGTCTGGGTTTTCTTCACTATTACCGATATTATGGTCATTAGTTTCGGTCAAAACCTCACTAAAACCACGAAACTCATCTTCACTGGCACTTCCATCACTATTAGAACTGTCACTGGGGAACAAAAGTGTCCCAATTCGCCGAGGAGTGAGGAGCTTCTTACCGCGAGGCATGGTGGACATTGTTTACTAAGAGGGCATTCCCACAATGCACCACTGGGTCCCAGATTTTTTTTCTACCGCGCACACCGACCACGCAGACCCATTCTCTCACACCTAGGCCTACCAGCCTTTTCGCGTGAGATTTGAGGCCGCTAGAATTTATGCGTACTAGTACGTCAAAAACCCCTACGCGTAAGACGTACTAGTACGACCAAAACCCTCAAAGGGTTAAGAGGAAACTGGACAAGTATCTTCACCAGGTGCCAGATCAACCAGGCTGTGATAGATATGTGGGGTAGCAGGCCTCCAGCAGCAACAGCCAGGTTGATCAGGCAAGCACCAGACAAGCCTGGCCCATGGCTGGGCTCTGAGAGTAGTTAAACTCTCGAAACTCTTCAAAGGTATATCAAAGGGGTCCGTTGCATTGGGGTCTGTTACATTGGGATGTGCCACATTGGGGTGCCCCACATTGGGGTGCCCCACATTGGGGTGCGCCACATTGGGGTGCGCCACATTGGGGTGCGCCACATTGGGGTGTGCCACATTGGTGTGTTAAAATGGAGTCTGTTAAATTGGTATCCATTAAGTGAGGTCCATTAAACTGGGGACTACTAAATTAGTGACATTAACCTCTTGACTGTCGCAGCCCCCAATCCTGAGGTGTCTCCTGGTGTCGCAAAATTTAAAAAAAAAAAATATTTTTCTTATGAAATGATAGAGAATCTTTTCCCGATTGTAATGACACCAAAAGAATGAAATTTGATGGAAAACTGACGGAATTACGCTCTCTCGAAGTTAGCAACCTCGGTGATATTTACAAATCGGCGATTTTTGCCCACTTTGAGCCCCATTTTCGGCTAATTCCATTGTTCCAGTCGACCAAACTCATAGCTATTTCTTTAGAACTCCGTTTTTTTTCTATCGATTGAGTACAAGAAACTGCCCATTATTCCGATTTCAACTACCCAACAACGTGGTCAGAAATTTGCAATTTGGCTAATTTCACAAAAATTAAAAAATATGACAATTTCAAAATAAGGTCCAGAATGAACAATGCAGACATTCCTGGCTCTAAAATAACATTTTCTTTTTTCATCAGTCATGTCTCCAGGTGCCTCTGATATTACTCTTGCTTTCTATTTTGAATTTTTATTCAAACAAAAAATAGAAGATTTACTGTTATGCAGACTACTGCAATACTGTAATAATTGCACAGATAATGTCAACCCATTCATGACTGCATATTAGAATGGCTAGTTGGACATTTATTGAACAATGACATCATTTGTTTACTTTTGAACATCGGCAAAAATCACACATTTCCCCTACTTTTGAGCTCCATTTTCAGGTTCTTTTTATAGTAAAAACCAATCAAAATCACCTCTATTTCTATAATATGTTTTCTGTCAAATGAGACCATGAAAATTAATAGACCACAAAGTCAGCATTTTAATTAAAAAAAAACGGTCGTAGTTTTTTTTTTCTCATTATACACTGCGTGCTCCAAGATTTTTTTTATATGGTGCACACTGACCACACAGACCCATTTTCTCACATGTGGGCCTACCAGCTTTCTCCTGGTTGATTTGAAGCCGCTAGAATTTATGAGTATATGTACGTCAAATAAGGTGGCTCGTAAGACGTATATATACGACCAAAACAGTCAAAGGGTTAAATTATGGTCCATTAATCAAGGTTTTACTCTAATAACTGTGAATTGGTTTCCTGGTCATAGGACACACTTCCCACATAGGCCATTTATTTTTTATAAGCCTTCCAAAGAAGTTATAGTTGTCATTTTGCATTCCTGTCGATTATGTTATTATTTTGATATGATAATAATAGGAATATCATTGATAAAAACGAAAGCTCCGACAAAAGCCACTTACTATGAAGTGCATTTTAGGTAAACTAATCGTAATACTACTAAAATGAAGACCCAGCATATAATTTTAGTCATCGTGCATTGGTACATCTTGTGTAATTCATTACAGTCATAAGTAGAGGTGCTTCTTGATTTATGATGGGTTACGTTACGACGAACCCATTGTAAGTCAAATTCAAATTCAAATTCAAAGTTTATTCTCTATAAGGATTACAATGTTGAGTTTACAGAAATTTGGTTATTGTTTGGTTTAACATGTAGTAAAATTGAGATTACAGAGTGTACCACTAGAACGCTTAGCATGGCTAGGCATTTCGGGCATAAATATGAATATGAATATGATATGCTAAATAAATAAGTAAATAACTAACTATTGTCACTGAATAAATAATATTACTGTAACTAACTACCAGTATTGAAATGTAAAAAAATGAATATAAATTACAGAGAGTGAGAGTGATTGAGTGCTGTGTATACCTATAACTTTGCCAGAAATGCTGTACAGTGGACCCCCGGATTAAGTCATCGGAATAAGTAATATTCGGAATAAGTAACTTTTTTTTTTTGTCAAAATATTGGCTTGGTGAACGTTACTGAACTCAGAATAAGTCATTTGTCTGGAACGTGTCCGCATGGCCTGAGCGGCCCAGACACTCCATGTGCAGCCAGTGTGCCATTGTTTACCAGCCAGTGAGGAGGATCTCACGAGTCCATACAATACATTTTGTATTATTTCATTCTTTTTAGTGCTTGTAACTGCTAAATAAACCACCATGGGCCCAAAGAAAGCTTCTAGTACCAGCCAGCCCTTTGGTAAAGGGCAGAGAGAGAGAGAGAGAGAGAGAGAGAGAGAGAGAGAGAGAGGGGGGGGGAGGGGAGAGGGGAGGAGGGGAGGGGGGAGGAGGAGGAGAATGTGCCTTTTTCAGTGATTCTGCAACATGTACGATACTAAAGCAGCATGAGTTGATAAAGGCTCTAGCGCCAGCCAGCGATAAAGTGTAGCATTAACAGTGTAGCAAGTAAGTTAAGCGATTAATCAATAGAAAAAGGACAGCATGAAAGCGACTCCTCCATTGTTGTTGGAGGTATATAGGGCAACTGACAAGACTGCTGCCTCTGCTGCCTCTTGCTGCCACCATCACCACCACTATATAAGGCTCATCTTTCAGTGGCCCTTATACGTACACCCAAAAACAAACAACACGCCACCACTTGTGACGTTCTTAATGCCATATTTTATTCATTCTGGAGTATCCTGTTTCTATGTTATTAATACAGTGGACCCCCGCATAACGATTACGTCCGAATGCGAATAATTATGTAAGTGTAATTATATAAGTGCATTTGTACGTGTATGTTTGGGGGTCTGAAATGGACTAATCTACTTCACAATATTCCTTATGGGAACAAATTCGGTCAGTACTGGCACCTGAACATACTTCTGGATTGAAAAATTCGTTAAAGGGGGCCCATGTTTGTTTTTTAAATGCATACTAATGAATTGTGCTAGATAAAAAAAGCCGTAGGCTGATATTTGTGTCATTTTAAAGGGACTATCTTGTCCTTTTCCCCCAAACACAATTCCTAACGTCCCGCCGGAAACGGACCTTTGGAACATTTTTTTTTGAGCGAGGGGTCCAGGACTCTCAAGCTGGTCTAGTGGCTTTAAAAAACAAAAAGGGGGAAAGTCCCCCAGGATAAGGATGGTCCTGAAGTTTTATAAAGGGGGATTCCCCTTCCAAACAGTTGAAAACTCTTCCACCCCTTCCCCTCCTCCATCTTCCATCTCACCATGTCTTCAAAAAGGGCAAGTGTGATGGTTATTGTTTTATTTTTCATTATCATTGTTTTCTGTGTAGGTAAATGTATTCATGTAGAAAACATTTTTTTAATACTTTTGTGTGTCTGAAACGGATTAATTGGATTTCCATTGTTTCTTATGGGGAAAATTATTTCGGAATAAGTCAGATTCAGGATAAGTCACTCTTTCTGAAATGGCTTAATTACGTAATCCCGGGGTCCACTGTACATACTTACATGTTTTCTAGTTCTTTATATTTTTGTCCGCATATAGACTTCTCTATTTTGAAGGTCCTCTAAATAGAATAAGGTTTTGTAACCGATTGAAAAAGTCATCTTGAAACTCATCAAAGGTAAAGGTAAGGTATCCAGAATTGAATAACACATACATGTAAGACTTTTTCACTCACTGTTCAATTTTGGATACACTTTTACAATCACATATACAAAAAAAAAAAAAAATGCACCATTTAGAGTAGTTTAACATGCTTAGTTGAGATTGATATTTTTGCACTTGTGAATAAGCAGAAAAATAGATGGGAAGTTGAACAGTGTTCTTGGCATGTAGCAAGCTCAGTGCTGTCAATTCAACGACACTCATTTATTATGACTTGCCTCGAGTTTTTGTACACAAAATGTTTGTTAATTGATTTCAGTTTGGGAACACACGGTGAAGGTTGGTGTCCTGGACTGTGCGGTCGATGAGAATGTCCCAGTCTGTCGAAAAACATGAAGTCATGGGCTACCCAAACAATCAAGTTGTTTGCTGCTCGTGCTAGCAAAGGTGTTTACACTCGCCATTTTTTTTTTATACACTAATCAATTTTACAACCCAAAAGAGCTGTTATCCTACCCCCGGTTCACTTAAAGGCCCGGGCCCAATCTAAGGTATACTACCACCCCTAGGATCTACCCACAACAGTTGACTAATGCCCAGTACCTACTTTTTGCTAGGTGAACAGGGACAGCAAGAGTAAGGAAACACCCAGCGTTTCCTTCCGTAAACGGGCACTGAACATGGACACTTGGTGTGTGAGCTAAGTAAACTACCAACCCAGCTGCTATAACAAGGAGATGGGGTGTAGTTCAGAGGTTTAGGAAGGCATTGCTGAATAAGACGCATGCACAACACCTGGGCATCTTACTGTGGCGACATTGTACCAACCAGGTGTTATCAATCCATTGAAGAGTTTATTAATCCTTTCACTGTCCAGATTAATATTGCTCTGTGTCCACTTTTTAAAAAAGAAAATCTGAAATGGTAGAGAATCTCTTTCCCCGAAGGTAATACTGTACTTGTGGTTGACAAACCACTAACTTGCAACTATTTTAGTGGCAGTAACAGAAGTGTGAAGCACACTGTGATAAATGGTGCAAGCAACACTATCTCACTCTCACAGCTTTTCACAAGACTTCACAATTTTTCACTACCCTCCACAACAGTTTTTCACAACCCATGACAACTTGACAACAACTTGCAAGCCTTTTCTACTTTTCACAGAGCTCACAGCCTTTCAAAGCCTATCATAAATTTTACTGTGCCTACACTGAAGGATAGGTGAGGATGTTACAGTTCTGGAAGTGGAAAATAGTGTCTGCA
Source organism: Cherax quadricarinatus (assembly GCF_026875155.1). Taxonomy (NCBI): domain Eukaryota; kingdom Metazoa; phylum Arthropoda; class Malacostraca; order Decapoda; family Parastacidae; genus Cherax; species Cherax quadricarinatus. The sequence goes on along the minus strand of NC_069451.1, from coordinate 25,686,985 downwards.
CTCTGAAGGATGGGTGAGGATGTTACAGTTCTGGAAGTGAGAAGTACAGTGCCTACACTCTGAAGGATGGGTGGTGATGTTACAGTCCTGGAAATGGGAAGTACAGTATCTGCACTCTGAAGAATGGGTGATGAAGTTAGTCGTGGAAGTGGGAAGTACAACGCCTGCACTCTGAAGACTTGAGTTAGAATATCACAGTTCAGATTGTCCTCGGAACCATTAAACCAACAGTGACTGAATAATGGTGAATGCATTTCCTCTAATTTCTGCCTCAGTACCATGGTGTTTGATAAGTGCATAAGAAAACCCAGTATAAAGCAATTTATCGTGCGCTTTCTTCTCGCAGGGAGATGTGGGCACTGACATGCAGCGGTCGTCCACGGTGGATGACATGGGCAGATCTGTCATTGACTTCCTGGTAGACAAACAAAAGGCCAATAATGGCTCATTATCGTGGGTAAACCTGCAACCTTTTCGGTAAGAAGAAACTGTACTTCGCCCGAAGTAGTTGCAGTAGTGGTAGTTGTAGTAGTAGAGGTGGTGGTGGTAGTTGTGCTACTAGTAATAACAGTGGTAGCAGTGCTACCAGTAGTACTATAGTGGTGGTGGTTGTAGTTCTGCTAGTAATAGTAGTAGTAGTAATGCTACTAGTAATAGTAGTATTGGATCATTCCATGTCAAGTGGACACATTTTGAAATCATCCCCACCTGACCATCTCCAATTTCAGTAAAATTTTATATGAAGGTTGGCGTGTATATCAGACTAACTTTGGGAAAATTTTAGTTCACGATATGCAATAGTAGTAATGCTGTGACCCTCAGAGTGGAGGCAGGTGAAAATTTCGCTAACCCACGGCACACAATCGACAATGTTCAGATTATTGCTGTGGCAGATCTAGAAGAGTAAAAGTTGTGTAAGTAGACATGTCTCTACAACTTTTGGAGCTGATTTAAAAAATTGCAGTCCTAAAACTTGCATACTTTTACTTTTTTCACAGTATGAAGCCAAAATAGAGAAAAAATTTGTCGTGTAAAATTGATCAAATCTTGAATTCATCTGCTTATATCTCTAGAGGAAAACATTATTTTAGTATGACAATATTGTAGGCAGCTAAGTGGACATCGTCACACTTCTAAAATATTAGACTCCAAACGTTTATAGTTCCTGTGCTAATGGTACCTAAAAATGCCCTCACGGTGAATTTTAGGCCATTTTTGAAGACCAACAACAAAAAAGAAGTTTAGTTTTTTTTTTTTAAACCTTCATTAGAAAGAGCAGATTCTAAACTACAAGATATGTATTTTTTAGACAGGCATTTTACCCTTGAAGGGAAAAAACAGGCCTTAAAATAAGGTGATTTTTGGCTTGCGCAATGTTATAATAAAAACCAGTCAATTTTTCAGTCGCTGTTGTTGTAGAGCAACAACAACTAGACCCTCAGACTTAGTTGTCCTTGTACAGTTTTCAGTGGCAATTTCAGAAGTTATCAGAACTGATATGGACCCATATAAAATAAACAGAGGATACTACCCAAATATTACAGCCACGTTTTTTCAGGATTGCTGCAAAGTGATATAAAAGTGGGGATGTCACAATGCACAGTGTCATCTGAACTGTGACATCATCAAACTTTACCAACACAGTGATTGAATGAACGATGGTGAATGTGTTCTTCCCCCCCCCCTTTTTTTTTTTCTTTTCCCAAGGGAGGGGTCACCCTACCTCAGTGACAGACTATTGGTGTGTTAAGGAAAAAATATTTAATTTTGGTTGCATGTCTGTAATTATGTTTTGTGGAATTGATGCTGGTTGCGTTTGGCTCATTCGTGTGCATTTTGCTATGCTGTTGGTGTTCAGCAAATGTTGTACACTGACAGTATACTGTTGGTGTTATATAAGAGAACCCCATGTATTCGGCACCCTCTTTTCGGTGTTCTACGTTTTTGGTATTTTTCAATTGAACCATTGTTGAGTATGTTCAGTTTTTCACACAACAGTTGCATAAAGGAAGGGCAACTGGTGCCATTTTTAAAGGTAAGTACAGTATTGTATTCACATGAGGTCTTTGCTCTACAGCACTTTGCTTTATGGGTTTTTGCTAATTCAGTGGTTTTCAGTTAAACCTATTCTTCATTTATTCAGACTTCCTACAATAAATGCATTCATCACTCACTTTAACCCTTATACTGCCCAAATGTAGAACAACATTCATGTGTGTACCGCTCTGATTTTTTTTAAATGAAGAGTGCATTTTTCCTGGCATCCCCAAATTTTGTCATACTGTGCACACTGAGTGCACTCTCATTCTCTCATGTCTATGCAACTCAGACTTATCGTGCCAAGGTTGAAAGCACGTAAAATAAAACGTAGATATATGATCGGAGCGCTACGCACGTGAACGTTGATCTCCATTTGGATGGTTTAAGGGTTAAGGATGAAAATATTTTAAGGTAAGTAATATGTGTACTGTATACGTATTTTTTAGGCCAAGCTCTATTGCTCACTTAATATACGATAATGTAAACATGTTATCAGCTTTTTATGTGAATTTGTAAGTGAGAGAAGAAAAAAAAAGCTGTTTCACTTTACAGTGATTTCTGCTCTACAGCAGTAGACCAGATGCTAACATGCTGTATAAGCGAGGCCCTCCCTTACTATGTATTTATTTTGCTTTTATATCTTTTTTTTTATGCCTAGCTTTATTGAGCCCTTAATATATGATAGTGTAAACACATTATCAGGCATTTTGGACACATTTGATAATGAAAAATTGCTCTTTTCTACCCTCGGTGATTTTCGCTTGCAGCACTGGGTCGGGAATCTAAGAGCTGTACAAACGAGGCTCTCCTGTACTTTAGTGTTTTACTGTCAGTCTTATATTTGTGCTGTTCTGCCAGTGTTATGTGTAACATTTTATTATACTTTCAGATTTGCATATTAATGTGTGATGGTTGGTTACAGAGGAGCAGCTGCAGACGCCTGGTCGGAGGTGCGGGACTACGGCATCGTGGAGCATGTTGTTGTTATTGTTGACACAGCCAAGTCTTACATCAGCTGGCGTACCATACTAGACCTGGGAGGATACTCCACTGTGAGTACTCCCATTCATTCTTAACCCCCATTATTTCCATCCATTCATTCTTCACCCCAATTCCTTCCTTCCATTCATTCTTCACCCCCATTCCTTCCTCCCATTCATTCTTCACCCCCATTCCTTCCTCCCATTCATTCTTCCCCCCCATTCCTTCCTCCCATTCATTCTTCAACCCCATTTCCTTCTTCCCATTCATTCTTCCCCCCATTCATTCTTCACCCCCATTCCTTTTTCCCATTCATTCTTCACCCCCATTCATTCTTCATCCCCATTCATTCTTCACCCCCATTCATTCTTCATCCCCATTTATTCTTTTACCCAATTCCTCCTCCCATTCCTTTCCCCCATTTCCTCTCAAGAGCTTGTGGGTTCAGCTGTTTAAGGGGGGGGCCCTTTTGTACAGCATTCCTGGAACCTAACCTCGTAAAAAGGGGCCCTCCTGTATAGCATTGCCGGACCTAACCTGCTGTAAAATGGGGCCCTGCTGTACAGCATACCGGAACCAACCCTGCTGTATAAGTGGGGCCCCCTGTACAGCAACCGGGACCCAAAACCGCTAAAAAGTGGGGCCCTGCTGTACGCAGTAGCCTGAACCTAACCTGCTATAAGGGGGGCCCTGCTGTACAGCAGTACCTGGAACCAACCTGCTGAATAAGGGGGCCCTGCTGTAAGCAGTAGCGGAAACCCAACCTGCTGATAAGTGGGGCCCTGCTGAGCAGTACCGGGAAACCAAACCCTGCTGAATAAGTGGGCCCTGTGTACAGCAGTAGCCTGGAACCTAACCTGCTGTATAAGGGGGCCCCCTGCTGTACAGCAGTACCCGGAAACCCTAACCTGCTGTAAAAAAGGGGGCCCCTCCGTATAGCTTTAGCCTGGAACCTAACCTGCTGTAAAAAGTGGGGCCCTGCTGTACGCAAGCGGAAACCCCCCTAACCTCTGTATAAGTGGGGCCCTGCTTACAGCATTACCTGGAACCCTAACCTGCTTAAAAGTGGGGCCCTGCTGTACCAGTAGCCTGGACCTAACCGCTGTATAAGTGGGGCCCTGCGTACAGCATAGCCGGGAAACCCAAACCTCGTATAAGTGGGGGCCCTCTGTGCAGTAGCCTGGAACCAACCGCTGTTAATGGGACCCTGCTGACAGCAGTACCGGAACCAAACCTGCTGATAAGGGGGGCCCTGCTGACACAGTCCCCTGGAACCTAACCTGCTGATAAGGGGGACCCTGTGTACAGCAGTACCCTGGAACCAAACCCTGCTGTAAAAGGGGGGCCCGCTGTACAGCGACCCTGGAACCTAACCTGCTGTTAATGGGACCTGCTGTACAGCGTACCCCCTGGAACCAAACCCTGCTGTATAATGGGCCCTGCGTACAGCATGCCGGACCAAACCTCGAAAGTGGGCCCCCCTGCTGTACACAGTAGCCTGGAACCTAACCTGCTGTATAAGGGGGCCCCCTGCTGACAGCAGTAGCCTGGAACCTAACCTGCTGTAAAAGGGGGGGCCCGCGTACACAGTACCTGGAACCTAACCTGTGTATAATGGGACCCGCTGTCACAGTAGCCTGGAACCTAACCTGCTGTATAAGTGGGCCCCTGCTGTACGCATTTTCCTGGAACCAAACCCTGCTGTATAGTGGGGCCCCTTACAGCATAGCCTGGAACCTAACTGTGTATAAGTGGGGCCCCCCTGTACAGCATACCGGGAACCAACCTGCTAATAAGGGGGCCCCCTGCTGTACAGCAGTGGGCCTGGAACCTAATTCTGTATAAGGGGGGGCCCTGGTACGCAGTAGCCGGGAACCTAACCTGCTTTTAAAAAGGGGGGGCCCTGCTGTACAGCAGAGCCTGGAACCCCAAACCCTCTGTATAAGGGGGGCCCTTTCTGTACGCAGTAGCCGGGAAACCCTAACCTGCGTAAAGGGGGCCCCTGCTGTCAGCAGTAGCCTGGAACCTAAACCTGCTTTTAAAAGGGGGCCCCCTTGTACAGCAGACCGGGAAACCTAACTGCTGTAAAAGTGGGGCCCGCTTACAGCGTAGCCGGAACCAACCCCTGCTGTATAAGGGGGGCCCTGCTTACACCAGTAGCCGGGAAACCTACCTGCGAATAAGTGGGGCCCTGCTGTACACAGTAGCCTGGAACCAAACCTGCTAAATTAAGGGGGCCCTGCTGACACAGTAGCCTGGAACCAAACCGCTGAAAAAGGGTGGGGCCCTGCTGTACAGCAGTAGCCTGGAACCCTAACCTGCTGAATAAGTGGGGCCCTGCTGTTACAGCAGTAGCCTGGAACCTAACCTGCTGTATAAGTGGGGCCCTGCTGTACAGCAGTAGCCTGGAACCTAACCTGCTGTATAAGTGGGGCCCTGCTGTACAGCAGTAGCCTGGAACCTAACCTGCTGTATAAGTGGGGCCCTGCTGTACAGCAGTAGCCTGGAACCTAACCTGCTGAATAAGTGGGGCCCTGCTGTACAGCAGTAGCCTGGAACCTAACCTGCTGTATAAGTGGGGCCCTGCTGAAACAGCAGTAGCCTGGAACCTAACCTGCTGTATAAGTGGGGCCCTGCTGTACAGCAGTACCTGGAACCTAACCTGCTGTATAAGGGGGGCCCCTGCTGAAACAGCAGTAGCCTGGAACCTAACCTGCTGTATAAGTGGGGCCCTGCTGTACCTGTAATGATCAGAGATGCGTAGGTTAACCTTCTAATATTCTGTCATGGAAATAATGAAGGATTTTGAATTATGTTTCTAGTATATTATAAGATCTTTTACTCTGGTGACTTTTGTCATGACTTCTAGTGTTTGAATTTTTGAAAGTAAGGCCACACAGTCATTATTGTTACTTATGAATAATTGTGAACATATGAGAACTAGTATCTGCTGTGTAGAACTGCACTTGTTCATTCTTTCCCATGTCTAGAATTATACTGCATCACCCTCTTTCCTGTCTAGAACTTCACTGCCTCATCCTCTTCCCAGTCTAGAACTATACTGCATCACCCTCTTTCCTGTCTAGAACTATACTGCCTCATCCTCTTCCCAGTCTAGACCTACACTGCTTCACCCTCTTCCCAATCTAGAACTACACTATACACAAATAACCTTCACATAGAAGAGAGAAGCTTTCGACGATGCTTCGGTCCGACTTGTGACCATTTACAAAGTCACACGGGGTTATTTGTGTATCTTTCCAGTCACGGTATTGTGCCTTTTTTTTTTTTGTTTTTTAAATACACTTCTTCACCCTCTTCCCAGCTAGAACTAAAAACTGCATCACCCTTTTTCCCATCAAGAACACATTTCACCCTCTTCCCCCCATCTAGACTACACTTCACCCTCTTCCCATTTAAACTACATGTTTTCACCCTAAAAACAGTCCTGACACCCTGAATCCCACCAGGCTTGGAAAACCACAACACAGAATCATACAAACTTTTAAAATATGTACCTTGGGGAAGCCTAAAATTAGATATAGAGAGCATAGAAATTGTGCAGAAAAATTACTTAATCGGGTGAGTACTCAAAAACAAGGAAACAAGACTACTGAGAAAATCATCGACATAGAGCAACAACTTATTTTGTTGTACCAAACAGAAAAGCACAAGGAACAAAACGCATCCAAGGTATTGCAAGAAACACAGATAATTTTTATTCATATGCAAAATCCAAGCTAAAAACTACCTTAGAATTGGGCTCTTAATGAGGGGAGGTTTGTATGCTGACAATGAACGGGAAATAACAAATTCTTAAAGAATTTTAAATTTATGTTAAACAACTTGCTAAGATAGAAGGTAGAGAATGCAAAATTTTTTTTTTTTTATTCCATCAAAAGTCAGGCAACGACAAACGACAGTACTAATCCCATAAAATTCAAAAAAGAAACTGAAAACATTCCCACTCACCCAGCACCGGGAAAAGATTCATGGAAATTCCAAAGGGGATTGGGGAATTATAAATTTCCCTGAAGGGATCAGGGAAACGGAAACCCGGGAACTTGAGCCCCGGGAAGGGAAAAATACAATACTGCACTCTGAGGGGGGTTTAATTTTGCATTTTTATAACCGTAGTGTAACATGCCCGGGCAAGACAGTGATGGAGTGAATGAGAAGGTTTTTTTTTTTTTTTTCCACCCGCCTTGGTGGGAAAATTTCCGATTTTTTAAAAAAAAAAAAAAAAGGTCCCAATACCACTACATGAACCCTTAGATTCTTTGGGGAAAAAAGCCAGATCTAGGGGAAATACCAAAGACCTTGAAAAGGGGGAGTTTTTCTCTCCATTTGGAATATTTTTCACTGTCAATGGGGCCCTTTTTCGCGTAGGGGGAAAATTCATAGCGGAACATATTGTTTAGTGATGACACCTCATTTAGGAGAGATATCAAGCTGGAACAGTTAAGGTCATTTTAAAACCCCCTATTACCCAAAAAAGCATTTAATTTTCTGGGAAAAACCTTTAAAAGGGTTTAAAATCGTACTCTGTACGAGAAGAGAGGATAAAGATTAGAAAATTAGAAAGAAAAATAGATATAGGTATAGATTAAAAATAGATAAAATATAGATAGATATAGATAAATAGATAGATAGATAGATATAGATAATATAGATAGATATAGAAGAAATAAAGATAATATAGATAGATATAGATAAATAAAAAAGTAAATAATAGAATAGATAAAGATATAGAAAGAATAGATGATATAGATATAGATAGAAAATATAGATAGATATAGATATAAAATAGATATAAAAAAGATAATGATATAGAAATATAGATAGATAGAAATTTGATATAATAGAATAGATAGATAAGATACGAAAAAATAACAGTATTCCCCCCCTATCTGTGGGGATATTTCCAAGACCCACCATGGATTCTGAACTCCGGGTAGTAGCAAAACCCATATTGTCATTTTTTCATTTACATGCATAAACCTCTAATTATGATTTTAATCTGTTCCATGACCCCTTTCTCGCAACTGGATTTTTCCGTTTGCAAGTCGATTTTCCCCATTTAAATTAAATTTAAATGTAATTAATTCTTCCAGTGGAAAATTTCCCGGAACGAGAAAAATACTTTTAAAATTTCCCTAAATCAACTCACAGCTTATTTTATCTATCAAATTCATTAAATATACTAATAAAAAATATTAATAAAATAGAACATGATATATCACTAGAATAATAAAATACATGTCTTGGTATGTGGGCAGTGGGGGTGACAGCACCATTGTTGTTGGGTTTAAAGGGCCCCCACAGCGGGGATTCCTGCTCCTGACTACATGCTGACATGTCTGCAGTGGCAGACATCATGCTGCCTCATGATGTCTGCCACTGCTACCTCATGATGTCTGCCACTGCTACCTCATGATGTCTGCCACTGCTGCCTCATGATGTCTGCCACTGCTACCTCATGATGTCTGCCACTGCTACCTCATGATGTCTGCCACTGCTGCTTCATGTTGTCTGCCACTGCTGCCTCATGATGTCTGCCACTGTTGGTTCATGTTGTCTGCCACTGCTGCTTCATGTTGTCTGCCACTGCTGCCTCATAATGTCTACCACTAATGTCACCAAAGAATCGAACATTTCTGCTATTTTGAGCTCAATTTCAAGGTACTTTTCATCGTGAAACCAACTAAAATCATATTTATTTCTGTAGTATATCTTCCATTCTATCACACAAGACCAAATAAAATGAAAATACAACAATAAAAAACATACGAAAATGTGCCACTAAGGGGAGGCTAATGGCTGAGAAGTGAACTCCGTTATTTATGGTCTGATTTCTTTCATTTTTGGTGTATGTTAAGAAGCATCTTTTCATCATACATTGCCCAAGTTTCAATTAAATAGTCCAACAAACAAGTGAGATCCAATTCAAGAGCAAGAGCCCCCTCACCAGGGTCAATTAACCTCCCTTGAGGCCCACTCGCATCTGGAAATTTTGCTCGCGTCTGGAAGCAAAAAAATCGACCGAGCAGCTGCTCGTATCTAGAAAAACTTGCACATGGATGCACTCGTAAGTAGAGGTTCCACTGTATATCTATGATAAAGTTTAATTGATAAATTATGCAAAATAAATCTAAAATTAGCCCTTTTTCACTGATGGGAAGCACTTCACAGCTACTCTGAGGCTTTGAAGAACTGACAGCATCTTTCTATTATGTTTTGGGGGCTATTAATTTTTTAAGAAAAAATTGTTTTTTTTTGGGCCACAGTAAACATGGATAACCAAAACCGCGGATACAGAATTCACGGGTTCTACTGTACCTGGAAGATCCCTGGGGACCTGGTGCCAGACCTGCACACTGCCATAACTATACTGCAGTGAGAGAGTTTAAAAACACACACTGCTAACCTGTTATCCAGTCTGGCAATTATACCAGGTTCTTAATATTGTCACCATAACATTCACAATAACATTGTTCATAACTGTCACTATAACATTGCTGACCAAAAACATTGTTCACCATAACATTGTTTTTACCATAACATTGTTCACCATAACATTTTTCACTATAAAATTATAGGCCATAACATTGGGGACCATAATTGCTTGCAGGTTGCCGCCGCTACAAGGAAGTAGACAACTTGACGCCACAGAGGTTCTCATCTGCTGACTTACCCACTGTGATCTTTCGTGGATAAGGCGCTGAAGGAAGAGGTGTGAAAGGTGCACCCAAAACCCGTGAAGGATTGAAAAAATGATTGCCAAGAAGCTCGGTCTGAACGTGGGGATGCTGCCGTACAAGACAGTGTACTCGGGTGTTTGGGGCGATAGTGGTGTTTTGTTCGGCAGGAAAAAAGTGGGCCAGTTTCTCCACTATACTTTCCAACCTCTTGTAAAAATCTATTAGCCTAATTTTAAATTTGTTATCATTCTAAAAATACTTAAAAATTTTACCTTGACAACCTGGTGTCGCCATTTTCAACCTTTAAACCTGGTGTCGCCATTCCAACCTTGACAACCTGGTGCACCATCTCAACCCTTTACAACCCGGTGTCAGCCATTTTTCAACCTTTACAACCCGGGGTCAGCCATTCTCAACCCCTTTAAAAACCTGGTGTCAGCCATTCTCACCTTTACAACCTGGGGTCGCCCTTTTTGGCCCTTTACAACCTGGTGTCAGCCCTTTGAGCCTTGACAAACCCGGTGTCAGCCTTTTTGAGCCTTTCAAACCTGGTGTCAGCCGTTCTCGCCTTGCAACCCGGGGTCACCGTTTTCGCCTTTACAACCCGGGTCACCTTCTCAGCCTTGACAACCGGTGCAGCCATTCTCAGCCCTTGACAACCCGGTGTCAGCCTTTTTCCCGAAACCTGGTGTCACCAATTCCAGCCTTTACAAAAGGTGTCCCAAATTTTCAGCCTTGCAACCTGGGGCGCCATTCTCAGCCTTTACAAATGGGGGTAGCCATTCTCAGCCTTTCGGCCCCGGCGTCGCCATTTTCCCCCCTTGACGGGCCCGGGTAGCCTTCTCAGCCTTTCGGCCCGGCGTCGCCCTTCTCAGCCCTTGACGGCCCGGGGTCAGCCTTTCTAGCCTTGAGGCCTGGCGTCAGCCATCTAGCCTTGACGGCCGGGGTCAGCCATTCTCAGCCTTTACGGGGCCGGCGTCAGCCCTTCTCAGCCTTGACGGCCCGGGGGTCAGCCCCTTTCCCCACCTTTACGCCTGGGTGCCCTTCTCAGCCTTGACGGCCTGGGGTCACCATTTCAGCCGGGGTCAGCCATTCTCACCCGGCGAGCCATTCCGCCTTGACGGCCCGGCGTAGCCCATTCTCCCTGGCGTAGCCATTTTCACCCTGGCGTCAGCCCTTCTCAGCCCGGGCACCTTCTCAGCTGGCTCAGCCCTTCCACCCGGCTCGCCATTTTTTCCCGCCTGGCGCAGCCATTCCCCCTTGACACCCGGTGTCAGCCATTTCCCCCTTGACAGCCGGGGTCAGCCATTTAGCCTTGACAGCCTGGTGTCACCCTTTACAGCCTGGGTCAGCCATTTTTTAAACCCTTTACAACCTGGTGTCACCTTGAAGCCTGGTGTCAGACTTCTCAGGCTTGAAGCCCGGGGCAGCCTTGAACCTGGTGTCAGTTGAAGCCTGGTGCAGCCTGACAACCTGGTCAGCCCTTTACAGCCTGGGTCAGCCCCGACGCCACTCAGCCTTGAACCTTCTCAGCCCGGGGTCGGCCATTCTCAATTGCGCCTGGTGTCGGCCATTCCAGCCCGACGCCTGGGGTCGGCCCTTCTCACCTTGACAGCCTGGTGCGGCATTCTCAGCCTTGACAGCCTGGT
>NC_069451.1:25592802-25675114 GCF_026875155.1 Cherax quadricarinatus | reverse complement strand
AAACTCGTAAGTTGGGACACTCATAAGTCAGGGTTCCACTGTATGTAGTATATGAGCAAAATCGAAGACAAGCAACACAAAATTCAAAACAACCGCAGGGAAGTTAAATGATAGCTCCAGGCCTTTCATGTTGCAAGCAATACATCAGAAGCTTGCAAAGTTGCTTGCAACACAAAAGGCCTAGAGCTATCATTCAACTCCCCCTGTGGTTATTTTGCATATCTGTATGATTGTGTATGATTATTACTCTACTCCACGATTCTCTGAGTCCAGTGTATAATTCTCTATGATTCTACTATATAATTCTCTATGAATGTCCTGTATAATTCTCTAAGATTTTACTGTACAATTCACTATGATGCTACTGTATAATTCTCAATGATTCCATTGTATAATTCTCTGATTCTTCTGTATAATTCTCTATGATTCCACTGTATAATTATGATTCTACACCATCAGTGGAAGGGATAGTTGGAGAGCTAACCCAAAGGGCTGAAACAGCTCCTGGGCAATGGGTAGTTACCTAGGATGGAATAGGTCCAATTCCTGAGATCAAGAGCCCCCTCCACCCTGATGGCACACTTAAGGAAATTGAAAAAAAGCAAGACATCAATGACTTCATTACCAATACGTGATAAGAACTTGTATAAAGGATACAGCGGTAGAAGTATACAAGAGTTATACACGTTCATACACGATGCTAACATATACAGCATTGGATGTGAATGTTTCTTTATGTACAGTACAGGTCAAGACCCAGGTCAAGATCCTGGTCAAGACTCAAGGTGACTTCAGTTCTATGCCACTCTAAGGCGTTATAATACTATCAGTGTGAGGGCAGGTGTGGTACTATCAGTAGGAGGGCAGGTATGGTACTATCAGTGAGAGGGCAGGTGTGGTACTATACCTGCTGTGGTGGTCAGGGTTGATGAATGACACTAAGTATGTCAACAATACCTAGTTGATCAATCCACTGTCACCACGACCCTCCATCAACCTTCCTTCAACCAAGCAACACACTCAATACTTTCTATTGCAACTTGAAACATCTGACCTTTCAACTGCAATGACTGAATATCTTACACCTGTCAAGGTACAACACATCTGTACCATCACATATAGACCACTTGTACATGTCCAGTGTACACCACTGTACCTCAACATCTGTGTGTGTATATATATAGTATCATTATTTAGCAAACTGCAGCAGGCCTTGATTCGACCCCACGACACATTGTCCAGCCTCAAGAGGCCAAACACTGTACATGTCACCCTACCACCTGAGCCATCGAACAGGAGGTTGAAATTAATTCTTGAGCATACATCTGCCATGAGTGTCCTTGCAACATGAAACAAGTCTAGTGTGCTAGGCTCATGCTGTTTGTAGGATTGATGGCTCGGATGGCAGGGTGACATGTATAATGTTTGGTCTCTCGAGGCAGGACAATGTGTCATGGGGTCAAATCCTGGCTTGCTGCAGTTTGGTAAATGATTCAAAACGACTTGTTTTGTGGTTTCATATATAGTATATGATCCAAGGGAGAACAGATCCACTTCCTCGGATCAAGAGCTTAGCACCAGCATCAAGACACCTCCCTAGACATCTCTGTAAGAATCGCCCACCTAAATTATTATTCTTATTCCGTTCATGGGGAAGGGCTAGACCCATGTGGGTCATGCAGAAGCCAGTTTGATCCAAGGAAAAGAAGGCGGTAGCCTCTAACTCCCTGGATTAAGAGCCTTGGACTGTCGACCGCATCCTTGTAGGTTTAACACGCATTGTGTGTGTGTGTGTGTGTGTGTGTGTGTGTGTGTGTTGTGTGTGTGTGTGTGTGTGTGTTGGTGTGTGTGTGTGTGTGTGTGTGTGTGTGTGTGTACGTACTCGCCTAAATGTGTGTGCATGCACCTACATGCATTTGCATACACACGTGCGTGTTATACCATCAACACGAACAAGATCAGCCAGGTTGTTGTGTATGTCAGCTGTGGTCAGCTGGTAGCAACAACCTGCTTGACCAGCCAGCCAATAAGTGTGTAAAACTGAGCCAGAATTCAACACAAACACACCAGTTACTTACAAGCAGAGATCAGTTACAAGGTAAAAGTTACAGCACAGTGGTACGTACTGTGCAAGTTACAGCACAGTGGTACTGTACAAGTTACAGCACAGTGGTACTGTACAAGTTACAGCACAGTGGTACGTACTGTGCAAGTTACAGCACAGTGGTACTGTACAAGTTACAGCACAGTGGTAGTATGTGCAAGTTACAGCACAGTGGTACTGTACAAGTTACAGCACAGTGGTACGTACTGTGCAAGTTACAGCACAGTGGTACTGTACAAGTTACAGCACAGTGGTACGTACTGTGCAAGTTACAGCACAGTGGTACGCATACTGTACAAGTTACAGCACAGTGGTACGTACTGTGCAAGTTACAGCACAGTGTGGTACTGTCAAGTTACAGCACAGTGGTGCTGTACAAGTTACAGCACAGTGGTACGTACTGTGCAAGTTAACAGCACAGTGGTACTGTACAAGTTACAGCACAGTGGAGTACTGTACAAGTTACAGCACAGTGGTACGTACTGTGCAAGTTACAGCACAGTGGTGTACTGTACAAGTTACAGCACAGTGGTGCTGTACAAGTTACAGCACAGTGGTACGTACTGTGCAAGTTACAGCACAGTGGTACTGTACAAGTTACAGCACAGTGGTACTGTACAAGTTACAGCACAGTGGTACGTACTGTGCAAGTTACAGCACAGTGGTACTGTACAAGTTACAGCACAGTGGTACTGTACAAGTTACAGCACAGTGGTACTGTACAAGTTACAGCACAGTGGTACTGTACAAGTTACAGCACAGTGGTACGTACTGTACAAGTTACAGCACAGTGGTACTGTACAAGCTACAGCACAGTGGTACGTACTGTGCAAGTTACAGCACAGTGGTGCTGTACAAGTTACAGCACAGTGGTATGTACTGTGCAAGTTACAGCACAGTGGTACTGTACAAGTTACAGCACAGTGGTACTGTACAAGTTACAGCACAGTGGTACGTACTGTGCAAGTTACAGCACAGTGGTACGTACTGTGCAAGTTACAGCACAGTGGTACTGTACAAGTTACAGCACAGTGGTACTGTACAAGTTACAGCACAGTGGTGCTGTACAAGTTACAGCACAGTGGTGCTGTACAAGTTACAGCACAGTGGTACGTACTGTACAAGTTACAGCACAGTGGTACTGTACAAGTTACAGCACAGTGGTACGTACTGTGCAAGTTACAGCACAGTGGTACGTACTGTGCAAGTTACAGCACAGTGGTACGTACTGTGCAAGTTACAGCACAGTGGTACGTACTGTGCAAGTTACGGCACAGTGGTACGTACTGTGCAAGTTACGGTACAGTGGTACGTACTGTGCAAGTTACGTTACAGTGGTACGTACTGTGCAAGTTACGGTACAGTGGTACGTACTGTGCAAGTTACGGTACAGTGGTACGTACTGTGCAAGTTATGGTACAGTGGTACGTACTGTGCAAGTTATGGTACAGTGGTAGTAATTCACAAAGTACACTAATACAGAGGGAGCGCTAAGCCCACAGGGGTAGCACAGCGCCCATGGGAAGTGTTTACATTCAATATAAACAAAAGGTTTATATTGAAAAGATGATCGTAAGAGCAACATTTCGCTCACCTGAGATTTTCGATGTTTCACCCATATGTGGCTTTAGCGAGGCAGAGAATATCACAAAACTAAGGTAGTGAACACCTCGAGGGCTGAGGGACAGATTACCTTTTCTCTACTGTCTCTACTTTCAACACCTTGAATCCTGAGGGACTGTTTGCCTCATCTACCATTGTCTGCAGTACACAAGCTCTGATGAAGACACTGACGGGCAAAATGTCTTCACAATAAAGATACACAAGTGTTGTACATGCGTCTTATTCATCACATAGAGCAGCCTGACTCTTAGTTAAGAACCCATGATGAGGATGGGCGAGTGGGGGAGGTTAGGCCCAGCCTCAAGGCAGTGCGAGTCACCAGGTTTAGCTTTAATAAACAACAAGGCACAATACTGTTACTGGAACAATATACAAATAACCCGCACACAGAAGTTTACGACGACGTCTTGGTCCCACTTGGACCAGTTACAAGTCGCACTAACACACGAGAGTGAGGGAGCCAGTATATATATACCCAGACTGAAATGTCTTAATGAGCTTCTCTCTCCTATGTGCGGGCTGTGTTCAACTCTAATGTTTCAGGGAATGGGTGGGGTTTGAACCCGCGGCAAGCGAGTCCTAAAACTCTCAGGCCAGTGCATTAACTGCTGAGCCACCTGGCTACAATAAGACTGATCCAACTAGGTGTATTTCAATACAACATAGGGAGGTTAACATGGGCCACATACTGTAACCACAAATGGAGTCCACGAACAGGTCAGACACAGGGTTTACGGGACTGGTGGGGCACACTGAACACCATGGAAGACATACACAATGCTCTGTTGCTCGTTACACTGTACATAAAAACACAACTATGGTATAGCTGTGACAGGAATGTGTATAATGTAGGATTTTGTCAGGAGTGATGCTACTGGTGATGGTGGTATAAAACAAGGGACATTTCAAAAGGTTTACCTCTGCAGAATAAGAGGAAGAGCTTAGGTTAGAGAGCTAGGAGTAGAGTATTAGAAGCACAAGCATGAAGATTAAAAGAGGTTGAGATGGTTATGATGGCATCATCTAGGAAGGTAGTCAATTCTTGTTCTCTTGAGTATGTCAAGCTACCTGTCACTGAACTACAATCCTGAAGATGTCGAGTGCCGGGATGACGACAGTCCTGAAGCCGATGGCTAGTGTCCAGTGCCAAAAGCAATGCCTGGTTCTGGATTTACAGCAGCTTTAAGGCACAAGTCCCAACACTGAGAGAGAGAGAGAGAGAGAGAGAGAGAGAGAGAGAGAGAGAGAGAGAGAGAGAGAGAGAGAAGAGAGAGAGAGAGAGAGTGAGAGAGTGAGAGAGTGAGAGAGTGAGAGAGTGAGAGAGTGAGAGAGTGAGAGAGTGAGAGAGTGAGAGAGTGAGAGGAGAGTGAGAGAGTGAGAGAGTGAGAGAGTGAGAGAGAGAGTGAGAGAGTGAGAGGAGTGAGTGAGTGAGTGAGTGAGTGAGTGAGTGAGTGAGTGAGTGGAGTGAGTGAGTGAGTGAGTGAGTGAGTGAGTGAGTGAGTGTGTGAGAGAGTGAGAATGTTTAGGTGATTAGGGGCTGTGTGAGGAATGTATAGAGGAGAGGTGAATTTGAGACAGCCTATGAGTCTGTACAGATGACTGAATTACCTGCCATCGCTCGCTTGGTGATGATGTGCGCGCTCAGCTGAAGTTTAGAATTGAGGGTAACTCCAGGTACAGGTATAGTAGTGTTGGTGGAGTTCAGCACTGGAGTTCGACTGGAGGAGGGGTTTGCCTGTTGCAATGAAAATACATGATCTTTAACTTGTTGGCATTTGTAGAAATGCAACGCTGTTTCCCAAGCAATGATCTTGTTTATCTCACATTCAGTGTGAAGGGACATATGTTTGGGTGTGGATGGTGGCGTAATGTCTGCATATGCGATAATGAAAGCGTTTCAGTGGGCTGGTAGGTTCTGACATGT
This sequence comes from Cherax quadricarinatus, assembly GCF_026875155.1. Taxonomy (NCBI): domain Eukaryota; kingdom Metazoa; phylum Arthropoda; class Malacostraca; order Decapoda; family Parastacidae; genus Cherax; species Cherax quadricarinatus. The sequence continues at coordinate 25,669,463 of NC_069451.1, read as the reverse complement.
CATTAGTGTAATGAGAAGGGGAGGAGAGAGGACAGGGGCTTAAGAGACTCCGTCATAGTGTGTGAAATAGTCAAAGATGCAGTTTCTGAAGTTAATCGACATCCCAGGACCATATACCTGGAGTATATTCTAGGAGGATCTTCAAGGGGTCAATGATCAAGCCTCACGGTGAATCAGGAATTGACCAACCAGGCTGTTATTACTGGCCACACGCAAACCAACATACGAACCACAACTCAGCTGGTCAGGCACTGACTTCTGTCAAGGAAGTTGCAGAACAATTTTTTCGAGTTAGTCTGCTGTTCATGTGTAAATAAAAGAAACACACACACACACACACACACACACACACACACACACACACAATTGCTGCAGCATATGGGCTCCTGGTGAACCTAAGAATAATGTTTCGACACCTCAGTAAGAAATCGTTCCAGACTTTGTACACCATGTACATCAGGCCCATATTGGAGTATGCAGCACCAGTTTGGAACCCACACCTGGTCAAGCACATCAAGAAATTAGAGAAAGTGCAAAGGTTTGCAACAAGACTAGTCCTGGAGCTAAGGGGTATGTCCTATGAGGAGACATTAAGGGAAATTGACCTGATGACACTGGAGGACAGGAGGGATAGAGGGGACATAATGACATAAAATACTGAGAGAAATTGACAAGATGGACAGGGACAGAACGTTTCAGAGATGGGACACAGCAACAAGGGGTCACAACTGGAAGTTGAAGACTCAGATGAGTCACAGGGATGTAAGGAAGTATTTCTTCAGTGATAAAGTTGTCAGGAAGTGAAAAAGTCTGGAGAGTGATGTAGTGGAGGCAAGATCCATATAAAGCTTTAAGAAGAGGTATGATAAAGCTCATGGAGCAGGGAGTGTGTGAACCTAGTACCAACCAGCATAGAGGCATGGCTAGGAGCTATTAATCGACCCCTGCAACCACAATCAGGTGAATACACACACTCCCCTGAAGTACAAAGAAGCACATCTCTAATACCAGGAGAGCAAGAAAGAGTGAGTTACCGATTCAGCAGCTGTACTTTTTCCCTCTAACACCATCTCACAGCCAAAAATATTATAATAAAACCCACAGCTAAACCAATTCTAAAACATAATACAGACCGTAACCTTGTGACCCAGGTCACATGCCATGTTACCTGGCCTCGCTATGACATTACCCGAGAGGTGACCTACACTGACACCTTAACCTGCCCCAGCACCTGACTCTGCCACCAGTCACCACAGTATGTGTTACTTACATCTGCATGTGAAACACTTGCATTCCTGTACTGTGGAGACATTTCACCCACCAGAGCTTATGTATACCAGCGACAGTACCAGATGACGTTATCAGTTGTAAGGCTTGACTAAAACATTCACCACATTTCATCCCTTTCCCCATGTAGGCAAAATGTTGCATTAACAAACATCTTTTCCCTACACGTTGTTTCACCAAGCTTCAAGCCAAGATTGAGAGACTACTGCTCAACCTTGTAACAATTGTCAGAGATCAAAGCTTGAGAGTGACCTCTTCCTGCACCTTGAGACGATCATCAACACTTGCAACAGATTCTTCATCACTTTTCTGCTCAACCTCGTCTCTCCTCTTGCTGCATGTCAGACAAAATGCAAATTAGTCATTTCAACAATGTATCCTTGTGATATTATCAACACAGCTAGAAGATATTACAGAAAGGAATGTTACACTGTAGGAGGATTACATCCCCTGGGGTATAGTAGGTGATATGCTCTCATCCAGGGAAGGAATGGGTACCTTCAATGGCAGGTTACCATCAATGGCAGGAAATGGGTACCTTCAATGACAGGAAATGGGTAACTTCAATGGCAGGAAATAGGTTTCATCCAGGGAAGGAATGGTTACCTTCAATAACTTGAACAAAGAGTCTTAATGTCTACCTTTCAAGGGTAGAAATTAAAGCTACATTTGTCAAAAAGCTTTAAATCTGTATAGATGATAAATCAATACATGGTAAAAAAAAAGTTCTGACACCAGGTTAGGGTGCATAGGGGAGAGGAGGAAGATTACTGGCCAGTAAAAGTAAGCTTCAGACAGGGATGTGTGATGTTACCATTGTTGTTTAACATACTTGTAGATGGTGTTGTAAGAGAAGTGAATGCTCAGCTGTTGGGAAGTATGGGATTAAAAGATAAAGAATTTAATACAAAGTGACAGTTGTCACAGTTGCATTTTGCTGATGACACTGCTTTTGGGAGAGACTGAATAGAAGTTGCAAAGGTAGGTGGATGAATCTGGCAGGGTATGTAAAAGAAAGAAATTAAAACTGAACATAGGAAAGAGTAAGAAGAAGAGAAAAAAAAACAGGTAATGATAGTAAATATCAAAATGGAAGGAGGGAGTACTGAAGAAGTGAATGTGTTTGGATATTTGGAAGTGAACTTGTCGGTGGAAGGGTGCAAGATGAGGCGAGCCATAGAAATGATGATGAGGGGGGGGGGGTAGGTAAGGCAAGTGGTACACTAAGGCATCTGTGGAGACAAAGAACATTATCCATGGAAGCAAAATAGGGAATGTTTAACATTATAGTATTAACAACATTGTGAGTAAAGCATGGATTTTAAACACTGTACCAAGGAGGAGGCTGGTGTGGAGGATTCTAGATGTAGAATAAGATTGAATAAAAAGACCACTGTTGGTCTTGGGGTACTCATCTTTCTCGTTCTGCAGTGGTTTACTTGCTCACTCCTAATTGTCTGTAATTATTCACAGCAGGGAGAGTTTCTGGTGCTCATGCACAAGGGATAGCTATGTATTTGTGGTATTTCTTCCACAGTTCTTCCTGGAGATTGTCAGTGCACAACTCGAGTTTCATGAAGTACACATGGATATGACCACGAATATTTCTACATTTCAATGTGGCCTCACCAGTGACACACTGTCACTCACTACATCACTGGTCAAGTCATTTGTTGTGATCACAATCACAATCTAGCTCTTGGTGCTCCCAACACCTTTATTTACAGTTGACTTTCTGCTGACAATGTCTAGGGGTGTAGGTGCCAGCTCTGACAACTTAAATGAATCAAAGAGTGCGAATTCCTTGACTCCTCCAAGGTGCTGGTTATTGTATATACTGCCACTAGCTATGACAACAGGTTAGAGGCATGTTACTATTAATTTTTACTGGTCTTAGGAAAAAGAAGGTTCCTCAGACAAACATGTTGACTGTATGGACCCGGGATGGCTGTAGTCTAACCAAGCTGCCCGGCTTCCACACGAGGGCGTATTCGCTTGGTAGGGTGGAAACTGTTCGTTCAGTGTTGTTTACACTGTTGTTCCTTGTAATTCCTAGTGCAAATAGGTACTGGGTGTTAGTGCTGGTTTTGGAGGTCTCACCTGAGGGGGACAATCAGTTAAGGACATAGTGGAAATTATAAAGAATTGAAGTTCTGATTGGAAGCACTGACGTTTCTTGAGTTTATCCCTGGGTGGACTAAGTCGGGGTAAAAATCGAAGGGAAATTTATTTATTTACTTAGCAGATTCTCTCGCAAGAGAGGAGGTCTTAGTCAAGCCCAAGTCTGGCACGTGCATCTCGTCTGACCAGCGAAATCTAATTCTGCTTGGTAAGGAACACATGCAAGATGAGAGCTGTTGCTTCAGTGTATGTATTTGATGTTCAAAACATCCTTGTTCCATATGTAAATTTCCAGACGTTGAAATGAGAGAGGGGTCACAGCCCCCCTTATGCTGCTCGCCCCCAGTTGGAGAAAATTTCTTCACAGCTGGAGGCAGTGGAAAAATCATGTCTGAAGGCAGTGTGTAGTGTGAATATTATACAGAGAATTTGTAGTTTGGAAATTAGGAGATGCAGAGTTACTAAAAGTATTATCCAGAGAGCTGAGGAGGATGACTAGGAGTATGTATATAAATCTGGGATAAGGGGAAGGAGAAGTTGGGATGAGGGGAAGGAGAGGTTGGGATGAGGGAATGTTGGGATCATCCCAAGAAGGGATGGAGGAGTGATTAAGGGAATTTTATTTTTATGGTCTTAAACTCTCCTATTGGAGTATGAGCAAGGTAATATTTATGAAGGGTTTAAGAACATAAGGAACACTGCAGCAGGCCTACTGGCCCATGCAAGGCAGGTTCGAGTCTCCTACCGGCTTAAGCCAGTGACCCAACCTAGGTCAGGTCACATCCACTTAAGGAAGGAGCATGGCATCAGACTTGCTAGCACAAGCTAGTAAGGTCCAACTCACACTCACTCACTCATGTATTTATCTATTTTTAAAACTACACAATGTTTTAGCTTCTATGATAGTACTCGGAGTTTGTTCCACTCATCCACAACTCTATTACCAAACCAGTGCTTTCCTATATCCTTCCTGAATCCAAATTTTTCCAACTTAAAACCATTGTTGCAAGTCCTGTCTTGGCTAGATATTTTTAGCATGCTATTTACATCCCCTTTATTTATTCCTGTTTTCCATTTATACACCTCAATCATATCTTCCCTAACTCTTTGCCTTTCTAGAAAGTGCAGATTCAGGGCTCTCAGTCTATCTTCATAGGGAAGATTTCTGATACATGGGATCAACTTTGTCATCCTCCTTCACACGTTTGCCAGTGCATTTATATCCATTCTGTAATATGGTGACCAGAACTGTGCAGCATAATCTAAATGAGGCCTAACCAAAGATATATAAAGTTGAAGAACAACCTGAGGACTCCTATTATTTATGCTTCTTGATGTGAAGCCAAGGATTCTGTTCCCTTTATTGCGAACACTTATGTACTGTTGTCTTGGTTTTAGATTCCTGCTAACCAGAACTCCCAAATCCTTTTTGCAATCAGTAATACTAAGATCTACATTATTTATTTTATATGTGGCATGGTTATTTTCCTGTCCAATGTTTAGAACTTTGCATTTGTCTATATTAAACTGCATCTGCCACTTCTCTGACCACAGCATCAGTCTATTTAAATCTTCCTGAAGTGCTCCAATGTCCTTGTCAGAATGAATTCAACAGCCTATTTTGGTGTCATCGGCAAACTTGCTTATGTCTCTATTTATTCCCTCATCTATGTCGTTTATGTAGACTGTGAACAAGGGGCCCAACACTGACCTCTGTGGAACACCACTCATGACACTTCCCCACTCGGATTTCTCCCCATTTATGCAAACGCACTGCTACCTATCTGTCAATCATGCCTCTATCTGGAAAAAGATTTCTCCTCGTATTCCACGTGTCTTCATTTTTCTCGATAGTCTCTGATGTGGGACTATCAAAAGCCTTACTGAAGTCCATATACACTATCATATTCATTACCATGATTTACCTCCTCAAATACCTTAGTGAAAAAAGATAATAAATTTGTAAGGCAGGAACACCCTTTTGAAAATTGTGCTGAGATTTATTCATCAATTTATGCTTCTCAAGATGGCTACGAATTGCCTCGGCAATTAGTGATTCCATAAATTTTCCCACGATAGAGGTTAGGCTTATTAGTCTATAATTTGAAGCTGAAGACCTGTTGCCTGCTTTGAAAATAGGTATCACATTTGCCATTTTCCACTTTTTTGGCACTATGTCAGTTTGTAGTGATATGTTGAAAAGATTAGCCAAAGGTTTGCTAAGCTCCTCTGTACATTCCTTTAGAACCCTTGTGTACAGCTCATCAGGGCCTGGGGATTTGTTAGGTTTTAATTTACCTATTTGTCCAAGGACCATGTCACTTGTGACCCTAATCATGCATAGTTTATTATTGTCCTATTTTACATAATTTATTTTTGGAATATCACTAGTATCTTCCTATGTAAAAACTGAGGAAGTGTTAAAAATTTACACATTTCCTTATCACTGTCAGTGAGCTGACCCGAGTAACTTTTGAGTGGGCCTATCTTGTCCCTAATCTTACTTTTGTATACCTGAAAAAAACTTTTGAATTAGTCTTCGATTCCCTTGTGACTTTAACCTCATAATCTCTCTTTGCTTTTCTTATTTCCTTTTTTATTTCTCTCTTTAACTGAATATATTGATTTCTTAACTGCCTCTCTCCTCTTTTGATTCACCTATATATGCCTCTCTTTTCACTAATGAGATGTTTTAATCTATTATTTATCCATTTAGGATCATTTTTGTTTGATCTGATTTCCCTATTCAGAACATAAGTTGTCTGAGCAACTAGAACTATGCCCTGGAAAACATCATATCAGCAACCACCACCACCTACCTGACCCATAGTCAGGTCATTTCAGTTCAGCCCACCCAGGTAATCTCTCAGTCCTATGAAATCTGCCAAGCAGAAGTTAGGGACAGAGACTTGATTGCCATTATTAGGGTAATTCCATGATATATTAAAACTGAGTGATTTGTGATCACTTTCCCCAAGCTCATCATTAACCTCAAGTTTATTAATTAGCGATTCCCTACTGGTAAGGTCCAAGTCAAGCAGGTTATTTCCTTCAGTTGGTTCTGTCACAAACTGTTTTAAACAATCCTGAATTGTATTAAGAAAGTCACTTGACTCTAAATTTCCTGTCAAACTGCTCCAGTCAATTTATCTAAAGTTAAAATCTCCCATTAGAACAACATTTTCATATGGAGATGCCTTACGAATTTCATCCCATAGAAGTTTACTGCACTCCCTATCAAGGTTTGGGGGCCTACAAATCACATCCAAGATTAGTTTTTCACAGCCCTCGAGAAGCTGTAACCAAACAGATTCAGTGGCTGACGCTTCTAATTTTATATCTTGTCTAACTCCACCACCCTTCCGGTTGACCCTATCAGTGTGGAATAATTTACAGCCTTGTATGTGGTATTCAGAAGGCATTTCTCTATCTTTCAGATTGAACCAGATCTCTGTTATAGCAATAATATCTATGCTTCCTGCAATTGCAATTAATCTTAGCTCATCTATCTTATTTCTTACACTCCTGCTATTAGTACAGTAAACATTAAGGGAGCTAGTCTCTCACTGCCTTCTGTTGTCTCCCTTTGTTTGCTGAACAGTTCCATTGTCTTTATTTGTAACCTTTTTGATGAATAATGTCTTTTATACATTTACTGTTTTCAACCCTAGTGGTGCAACCTGACTGTTTCCCACATACACCCATACCTCTTATCTTCCATCAGTTTAAAATCAGAGAAAGCATTAAGTGGAGTCTAGTCCTGGATGTATGAAGTACAGTGCCTGCACTCTGAAGGATGGATGGAGGTGGGAAGTACAGTGCCTGCACTCTGAAGGATGGGTGGAGGTGGGAAGTACAGTGCCTGCACTCTGAAGGATGGATGGAGGTGGGAAGTACAGTGCCTGCACTCTGAAGGATGGATGGAGGTGGGAAGTACAGTGCCTGCACTCTGAAGGATGGGTGGAGGTGGGAAGTACAGTGCCTGCACTCTGAAGGATGGATGGAGGTGGGAAGTACAGTGCCTGCACTCTGAAGGATGGATGGAGGTGGGAAGTACAGTGCCTGCACTCTGAAGGATGGGTGGAGGTGGGAAGTACAGTGCCTGCACTCTGAAGGATGGGTGGAGGTGGGAAGTACAGTGCCTGCACTCTGAACGATGGATGGAGGTGGGAAGTACAGTGCCTGCACTCTGAAGGAGGGATGAGGCTGTTACAGTTCAGAGGGTCACTGTAATTGTAATATCAACACACTCCAACAAGATAGCTATTGAATGAACAATGGTGACAGTGTTGCCTCTTGCTACCTCAATGAGAGAGAGCCTACACAATCACAAGAAACAAAAAAAAAAAAAAAATATTAAATGACCTGCCTCTTATATCAATATCTAAATATATATTTACTGAATTTTCTACATACAAAAAATTCATTTATTCATATCTAAAAAAATATATAAAAAAGGCGCTTAAAAAAATTACCCTTGTACATTTTTTAATAAAATTCACACACAAAAATTATATGGGAGAAATAATGCAATAAAATACATCTGCTGTAATATTAAGGCCCTAAATCCCCATGCACAAATATACAGTAAAATACAATATTGTGGATTTATACTGTGTAACTCATTACTATAAATCACAACAATACAGTGTTATAACTGTACATATATAAATTATATACATTCTATACATTACAAAAATATATCTGAAGTTTAAAATAAAAATACATTGCCTAGAAAGATTATAAAATTTGTATTGTAAATACAACAGTGTTCCCAGTGTTACAAACACTGGTGTTACTGGCGTTACAAACGATTGTGTTACTGGTACAAGTTATGAACGCTTGTGTTACACGTTCTGAACACTTGTGATACTGGTGTTACACGTTACAAACACTTGTGTTACTGGTGTTCCAACTTACACTCATGTTACCGAGTGTTCTAACTTGCAAACACTTGTGTTACCGAGTGTTACAATTTACGAATGAGGTGTTACTAACCAGGAACCAACTTTCATCTACAATAGTACAAACCAAAACTTAAACCATACGAAAGTTCCCACCGAACAAGCTGGAACTTTCAAACGTGCCTAAATGACAGACATGGACCTGCCCTGGCCAAGTTCAAGTCACTGATGGAATGGATCAACTCTGTGTGGCCTGGTTCCACTCTTCCAGAGATTGATTTGGTATGGTCATGGGGTTGCCACTCTTAGGGAGTTGTGGCCAACCTCTATGAATTACTAAGACACATGTGCAACACCTAGGTACCAGACACCCAAATGTTACACATGGGTCATATCACCTTGACAGTATTGTGCGCTGTTAATATACAGTTCTTTTATAAAGCTCCTTTATATACAGCCAGCTCTCTTATAAAGTCTCTCTAAATACAGTCAGCTTTCATATTAAGTTCCTCTATACAGTGTAATTTGTGTAAATGGAACTGAAAAATAACATCCAAAACTGATTAGTAGGCCCTATGAAGAGAGCTGCAGTTGCTGTTCAATTTTGGATGGACTTAATCACATTTATAAAACAAAAACAATGTAATACAGTAAACACTCAATACAGTGGAACCTCAAATTTCGAACATAATCCATTCCAGGAGCTAGTTCTAAATTTGAAAAATTTGAAAAGCGAAACAATATTTCCCATAAGAAATAATAGAAATACAATTAATCCATTCCAGAAACCCAAAAATATTCACAAAAAAAAAAAACATTTTATGGAGATTAATTATAGTTTTACATACACACAACAAATATAGTGTACAATTATGTATCAATAAATTTAAATAAACATATAAAATAACATTTTTACTTACCTTTATTGAAGATTGGTGATGGCATCTGGAAGATAGGGAGGAGGAGAGAGGGAGTTGGGGTTAGTGTTTGGAAGGGGAATCCCCCTCCATAAGGACTTTAGGTATCAAAGTCCTCTCTGGGGTTACTTCCCTTCTCTGTCTTTTAATGCCACTAGGACCAGCTTGAGAGTCACTGGACCCCTGTCTCACAAAATAACTGTCCACAGTCCTCTGTTTCCGGCATCTCTAAGATTTCCCTAAAATGGGACATGGTTCTGTCACTAAACTTGTTGCAAAGATGGCTTGTTTCAGCTTGCTCAGGGTGGTACTTCTCCACAAACATTTGGACATCATTCCACTTGGTGCAAATCTCCTTAATCTGAATCAGCATGCAACTTCCTTGCCTTTTCACAAATAATCATCTCTGAAACACTATCACCTGCCATCTCTTTATCCTTGATCCACACCAGCAACAACTTCTCAACCTGATCGATTGTCTGTAGTCTTTTTTTGGTTAGTATATTAACACCTTTCGCAACATCAGCTTCCTTGATTTGTTCTTTCTTTGCCAGGATAGAAGCGATGGTTGACTTGTTTTTCCCATACATCCTGGCAAGCTCAACAAGTTTCACACCACTCATACTTCTGTATTATTTCCTTCTTCACATCTATGGTGTTTCTCACTTTCTTTACCACAGGCATACCACTAGCAAGTTTCTTTGGGCCCATGGTAGCTTATTTCACAGTCCCACAAGCACTAAACACAAAGAATTAATCATAAAATGTTTGAACGAGACCACAGGTTAGCGTTCACTCAAGCATCAACAAAGCCAGACTGGCTCAAGGCGTCTGCATGGGGACGCGGACAGAGCGAGCTGGCGGACAGGTCTGGTACCCGGCGGTTCGAAACAAGGGGCGAGTTCGATCATGGGGACAAAGTTGGTTTGAAAAAAGCAGTCAATTTTCGAAGAGTTCGACAAGCGATAAGTTTGAAACTTGAGGTTCCACTATATAAGGGACTCTAATACAACGGACTTGTAAAATTATGGAGAAGACACACTGGTTTTCTCCATAATTTAACTTATTTATTTTCATTTTTTTTTTTTGCACTATCTGTACATTGTACAGTACTGAACTAGTTGTACACTAGAGTACTTTGGCACCTTTTTCTTGATATCGTTTAATGTTATCCTGCTGTATCGAACATTTGAGCAATAGCCCAATTAGTTTGCTATACTGAGGGTTACTGTATATAGAGGGACTTTATAAGAGAGTTCACTGTACGACAATTTTATTCTTTCTTGTAGACCTGCTTAACAGCTATGCACATCAATACACAGGTGTTTGTACATCAATACACAGGTGTTTGTACATCAATACACAGGTGTTTGTACATCAATACACAGGTGTTTGTAAGTTACTACAGGTGCTCCTCGACTTACAATGGCATTACGTTCCGACGAACCCATTGTAAGTCAAAAATATTTTAAGTTGAATATGAATATACGATAAATAAATAACTTCTGGCAATAAGCAAATAAACAAATAATTACTGTAACTAAATACCAGTACTGAAAATTAAATAAATGAATTTCAAGTTAGGAACTTGCTGCCTTCATATTGAGTAATTATTTTAAGTTTTATCCCCAAAGTAATTGCTGTTGCACCATCATAAAGTCAAAATATCGTAAGCAGAACCACCGTAAGTCAAGGAGCACCTGTACACAGGTGTCTGTAATACACAGGTCTTTGTAATACACAGGTATTTGTAAGTTAATATACAGGTGTGCACAAGTTACTACACAGGTGTTCAGAGGTTACTACACAGGTGTTGGTTAATACGGAAGCTTCCTGTACTATTTTACTACAAAAGTGGAATGTTTGAAGACTATTATATAAGTACATTTATTTATCACCTCACTGAAGATGGTGTTTGTTGTATAATGGACGATACAAGGATGGTTATTGGCAAGAAGAATATTTTTGATTGATAATATAGATGGAGGCTCTGCAATGGTGCTGCAGACTCAAGAATGAGTCTCAGAAAATTATTTGTATGAGCAGGAGATATGCTCTTCAGGGCCACAGGCCGTGATATTTATCATACTGTTGCCAGACTGGAGTCATGGAGGTGGGAAGTACAGTACACTCTGAAGCATGGGTGAGGATATTACAGTCCTGGAGGTGAGAAGTACAGTACCTGCACTCTGAAGGATGGGTGAGGATGTTACAGTCCTGGAGGTGAGAAGTACAGTACCTGCACTCTGAAGGATGGGTGAGGATGTTACAGTCCTGGAGGTGAGAAGTACAGTACCTGCACTCTGAAGGATGGGTGAGGATGTTACAGTCCTGGAGGTGAGAAGTACAGTACCTGCACTCTGAAGGATAGGTGAGGATATTACAGTCCTGGAGGTGGGAAGTACAGTACCTGCACTCTGAAGGATAGGTGAGGATATTACAGTCCTGGAGGTGGGAAGTACAGTATCTGCACTCTGAAGGATGGGTGAAGATGTTACAGTCCTGGAGGTGGGAAGTACAGTATCTGCACTCTGAAGGATGGGTGAGGATGTTACAGTCCTGGAGGTGGGAAGTACAGTATCTGCACTCTGAAGGATGGGTGAGGATGTTACAGTCCTGGAGGTGGGAAGTACAGTACCTGCATACTGAAGGATGGGTGGGGATGTTACAGTCCTGGAGGTGGGAAGTACAGTACCTGCATACTGAAGGATGGGTGGGGATGTTACAGTCCTGGAGGTGGGAAGTACAGTGTCTATACTCTGAATGATTAGTGAAGATATTACAGTTCTGCCAATGACAAAATTACAAAATTTGATGGAAAACTTACAGTATTATGCTGGCACAAGTTAGCGGTCTCAGCACAACTTACGCATCAACAATTTTGCCCACTTTGAGTCCTATGTTAGGCCAATTCCACTGTTCCAGTAGACCATATTCTTAGCTTATTTGCTAGTATACCTTCTATTCTATCGAGTGAGCACAAGAAACTGCCCATTTAACTACCCAATAAAGTAATTAGAATTTGGTAATTTGGCCAATTTTATACGAAATTAAAAAAATGGCAATTACAAAACAGAGTCCATAACAAACAATTTAGACATTCCTGGCACTATAACATCATTAATGTCTCCAGCCCTCTCCTATTTTACACTTGCTTTCCATTTTGAATTCTCACTCACATAAAAAAAATAGAACATTTACTCTATTTCTCAGATAATAAAAAATAATCACGAAAGATTGGTCATGGTTTACAGCATCTCAATAATTTAATTAAATCTATTAAAAACCTATTAAACAGACTTGAGATTGTAGGGGGGGGGCCTTACCAGTCCTCTGGAATATCAATAAAAATCAAATATTTCTGCTACTTTTGAGCTCAATTTCAAGCCAATTTCAGTCCAGAAACCCAGAAAATCATCTCTATTTCAGTAATATGTATTCCATTCTATCAATTGATATCAAGAAACTGCCACTAAAACCATAAAAATCATCCAAAAATGCACTGCAAAATCATTATTTTAAACCATACACACATTGCCACAGTTTTGTTTTCCCAACATGCACTGCATGGGATAGAATTATTTTTATACAGTGCACACTCACCACACAGACCCATTATCTCATATCTAGGCCCAAATTTGCCGCTCACAGCTTATCGGAGTGAGCTGAGCTCATGACATAATATTACGGCATGGACCCCGAAAGGGTTAAGGCTACAAATATTACACAAATAATATTTCTTACCATAAAGTGTGGTTGCTGGTGAATGTCGATGATTCTGGGCAGAGTGGCGAGGGGTACTGTGGCCCTACTGGGCTGAGGTAGATGATGTGGATTGTTGTTAGCCGAAGTGGATGGTCTAGGCTCTGGCACTAAAGTCAATAGTTGTGCTGGAGAAGCAAGAAATTCTGTAATGCATCTCTGGTCTCTTTTACCCTGCAGCACTTTATACAGTTGATGGTAAGGCATCACCAGCTGCTCAGGACACTGTTTCAGAGCAGTACTTCTAGAATTGTCAGGATCCTCTTCAGTGTAAATGTCTGATGGTTTAGCAACAACACAGAAGTCCTCACATAACTGTTCTAATATGAACTGTTTTTCTTCAGGTTCTTCCTTATCTTCCTTTATCTGCCTCCCTTGTATCTGCACAGTGAACTCTGCCAACATTTCTTCTAGACTTTAGTTTTCATCATCTTCTACAATCTCATTCGCATCATCTTCCTGCATATCTTCAAAGCTATCACCCAGTAGCCTCTTTGCACCTGGCTGTCAAGTAAGGGAAATTCTATGGAAGTATTGACCACACTAGGCCATAACTTTCCCCAGACATGTCTTTCATGTTGATTGAGGCACTTCATTCCATGCAGTTCTAACATAGCTGATGGCAACGATAATGTTAAATTTATAACAAAAGTTTGGTACTGCCAGGTCGGAGTCAGTGTCCTTTGAGGCAACAAGTTTTCAAAATCACTTTTTGTGTGTAGTTACAACCGAATACAGTGGAACCTTGGTTTTTGTGATTAATCCATTCGAAAAAGTTTGACGATAAACTGAATCGTACGAAAGCTGAAGCAATATTTCCCACAAGATATAATGTAAATCCAATTAATCCATTCCAGACACCCAAAAATATTAACAGAAAATACATTTTATAGAAAAGTAGTAGTAGGCTGGTAGACAGCAACCACTCAGGGAGGTACTACCGTCCTGCCAAGTGAGTGTAAAACGAAAGCCTTTAATTGTTTTACATGATGGTAGGATTGCTGTGTCCTTTTTTTCTGTCTCATAAACATGCAAGATTTCAGGTACATCTTGCTACTTCTACTTACACTTAGGTCACACTACACACACATGTATAAGCATATATATATATACACACCCCATTGGGTTTTCTTCTATTTTCTTTCTAGTTCTTGTTTATTTCCTCTTATCTCCATGGGGAAGTGGAACAGAATTCTTCCTCCATAAGCCATGCATGTTGTAAGAGGCGACTAAAATGCCAGAAGCAAGGGGCTACTAACCCCTTCTCCTGTATAAATTACTAAATTTTATGAGAAATTTTTCATTTTTGTTTTTGGGCCACCTGGCCTTAGTGGGATACGGCCAGTTTGTTAAAAAAAAAAAAAAAACAAGGTTCCACTGTATAACTTTTAAATGTGGGCTCACACTGAACAAAGCTTCTGGGTGAGTATGGGAATTTTCAAGAGTGAAGAGAACCTTGAATGCAATGTTCTTGCTGTGCAGTTAAAACGTGACTTCAGAAATAAAGTGATGCTTAAACTAGTCAATATATATTTCATCTGACATCCATGCTAACTGGTTTGACCTCCAAATTACTGGTAAGGTGTTTTTATCTACACCTCGGAGTGGTAAATTACCATGCACCTTACACTTTGAAATCACCTGATGCATTACCACAAAGGAGCAAAGCTGAAGTGATCCTCTGTAGCCTTGAACTCTGGTGCACTTTCTTCTTGCTGACTTATGGAAGTTCTTTTTGGCATTCTCTTCCGGTACACTTGTCTCATCAGTATTAAACCTGTGGCTCATAGCCACCCTCAGAAATTTTTTTTTTTTATCAACACATCAGCCATTTCCCACCAAGGCAGGGTGACCAGAAAAAGAAAAACTTCCATCATCATTCACTCCATCACTGTCTTGCCAGAGGCATGCTTTCACTACAGTTATAAAACTGCAACATTAACACCCCTCCTTCAGAGTGCTGGCACTGTACTTCCTGCAATTCAGCAGGGAAATTACTTGCTGCTGTATGATCAGGAAGCACTTTCACCAGAAAACTTAATATTACGTAACCTATGATACTCAAGTGTTGCACACATGTCTTATTCACATACTTGTTGGTTAGCTAAACCATTAACCCTTTGAGGGTTTTGGTCATACTAGTACGTCTTACGCGTAGGGGTTTTTGACGTACTAGTACGCATAAATTCTAGCGGCCTCAAATCTAGTGGGAGAAAGCTGGTAGGCCTTCATATGAAAGAATGGGTCTATGTGGTCAGTGTGCACAGTCTAAAAAAAATCCTGCAGCATACAGTGCATAATGAGAAAAAAAAAACTTTGACCATTTTTTTGGAATAAATCAGCGACTTTGCAGTGTATTTCGTATGGTATTTATTGTTGTATTCTAGTTTTCTTGGTCTCATTTTATAGAATGGAAGACATATTACAGAAATTGAGATGATTTTGACTGGTTTTACAATGAAAGGTGCCTTGAAATTGAGCTCAAAGTAGCAGAAATGTTCGATTTTTACCAAACTTCAAAAGTAAACAAATCGTGCCAAGCGTGCAATACACGTCAACTGGTGAGTCTAATATTCTTTCACAAGTGCACCAATAATATTTATACCATTTTTTACACTAATGCAGTAGTCTGCATAACAGTAAATCTTATATTTTTTGTGAGAATAAAAATTCAAAGTGGAAAGCAAAAGAATATAAGAGGGGCCTTGAGACGTGACTAATGACTAGAGGAAATGTCATTTTAGTGCCAGGAATGTCTTTCTTGTTTATTCTGGACCCTATTCAGAAATTGGCATCTTTTGAAATTTGTGTGAAATTGGCAAAATTGTTAAATTCTGACCACTGTACTGGATAGTTGAATTTCATAAATGGGTGGTTTCTTGCACCCATTCGATAGAAAAAATGGAGTTCTAGCGAAATATTCATGTTTTTGTCGACTAGTACAGTGAAATTGGCCGAAAACGGGGCTCAAAGTGGGCAATATCGCCGATATGTAAACATCGCCAAGACCGCTAACTTTGCAAGAGCATAATTCCGTAAGTTTTCTATCAAAGTTCAAACTTTTGGTGTCTTTATGATCGGGAAAAGATTCTCTATCTTTTCATAAGAGAAAATAATTTTTTTTTTTTTTAAATTTGGCCGACCCTGAGAACGAGTTTCGGAGAGGGCCTGTCGACCCTCAAAGGGTTAATATACGGTACTGTTATTTTTTTTTATTAACACATCAGCCGATTCCCACCAAGGCAGGGTGGCCCGAAAAAGAAAAACTTTCATCATCATTCACTCCATCACTGTCTTGCCAGAAGGGTGCTTTACACTACAGCTATAAAATTGCAACATTAACACCCCTCCCATTTCCTTTCATTTCAACCTAGAATATGCAAATGAAGAAAAGCAGATGATATATATCATTTATTAAAAGTATTATATAAATCTCTGTTAAGTCCCTCTCAATTTGCATATAAAAATTATTTCCAGTATTCTTACATTTTGGCCCTGATGATGCAGAGGATTTGAAAACACAGCATTTAAGACCACTGGAGGAGCATTACAGTAGGCCAAATGGCCTATAAGCAAGCCACATGCAACACCAGGAAACCTTATTAACAGAATATTTCCACTGCAATGCAGGATTCATCAATCCAATACAAAGATGAATTACACTCATGAACATGAAGACATTAACTTCATGTTCCATGCTAGGCAGGTTCAACTTGCACCCATCCACTCCCTCTCATGTGCTTGTCCAACTTGGAAAGCAACAGCCAATGTCGTCACTTTCATGATGGACTCGGAGTATATTCCACTCATCTATTAAAGGAGAACTTTCCTATATTCTTTCTAAATCTGTTTTTGTCAGACTTGAATCCAGTGTCAAGTAAATACGTATTCGTCAGACTTGAATCTGGTGTCAAGTAAATTCATCTTCGTCAGACTTGAATCCAGTTGCAAGTGTTGACTGTTATGGAGGAAACAGTATATAAACCTGGAGCAGCTTTCAGAACAAGCTGGACAAATGTTTGAGTGCTGGGGAAGGGTTGGACTTGAGAAAGACCTGCTAAGCACAGGTCAGCAGGATTGCTGCAGTGTTCCTCTTCCGTCTCATCTGTTGGGCATGCAAGAAACATGCATAACAGCTGGTAGCTTTAACGCAGAGGCGTTTCACCAACCTGTGGCAAGACATCTCGATAACTACACGAAGGGTTGCAAGTGTGTTTTATTCATCCTCACTAACGATCATCCTCACTTACGATCATCCTCACATGTAATCGTCTGCACTTTGGAACCAATTAAGCACACATCAATGCAGACTTGCTCTATGAAGTGGTGATAATATTCACAAATCGTAAAAGAGCATCACTTCCAGTGGGCAAGTCAGCATCAATATTCAAAACATCACCTCCAGTGGGCAATTCAGCATCAATATTCAAAACATCACCTCTAGTGGACAAGACATCATAAATATTCAAAACATCACCTCCAGTGGGCAAGTCACAATCAATATTCAAAACATCACTTCCAGTGGGCAAGACAGTGTCAGTATTCGAGGTAAACATAGTACTAAATACTGTATAATAAATCCATAATGTTTAACTAACATAACTATGTTAACTATACATCATTTGACGTTGCTTACAATTGAAAAACTGAACAATTTTGAATGAAAAGAATTAGGTACTTAAGTCTTAGTTGAAAAAATAAATTAGAGAGGGGATATTAAGGCTCAGAAACCCATCTCTCATTATAACATAGGTGTCTATGGGAAAATAGGTTCCAAGTTGCGAACAACTGAGTTTGAGACAATTCTTAGGAATGATTAGGGCTGTTAAGTAGGGACCTACAATAGGTACAGTCTAGACATCCAGTACATACTTCCACTTTCTTGCACAAAGAAAAATGTTCCTTATACCAAAATTAGGTAACCTACGATATATATCACATTGCATAGAAATATTAATATGGAGAATATTTTAAATATAAAACACCATTTACCAGGTTAAAAGTTATTTAAAATTTACAAAAAAAGTCACAATACTCAAAAATATTATTATGGGTAAAAATCATCATTCACCAGCCTAAACATGGCTCAAAAATTTACCAAAAATGTTAGAAAATTCACAAAAATCATTATTATTATTATTATTATTATTATTATTATTATTACTGTGGAAACAATATCAATTACCAGGGAATAACAAAGAACTCATTTTTTTTTATGAAAACTGTCCTAAAGGCTACAAAAAAAATTTGTAAAAATAAAAAAAATCCTAAAAATTATCATTGTGGAAATAAAATTAATATACAGTGGACCCCCGCATAGCGACCTTAATCCGTGCAAGAGGGCTGGTTGTTATGCGAAATGTTCGGTATGCGAATGAATTTTCCCCATAAGAAATAATGGAAATCAAATTAATCCGTGCAAGACACCCAAAAGTATGAAAAAAAAAAATTTACCACATGAAATGTTAATTTTAATACACACAAACTGAAAAAGGCATGCACAATTACATGACACTTACTTTTATTGAAGATCTGGTGATGATTGATGGGATGGGAGGAGGGGAGAGAGAGTGTTAGTATTATAAGGGGAATCCCCTTCCATTAAGACTTGAGGTGTCGAGTCCTTTTCTGGGGTTACTTCCCTTCTTCTTTTAATGCCACTAGGACCAGCTTCAGAGTCACTGGACTTCTTTCACACAACATATCTGTCCATAGTGGCCTGTACCTCTCGTTCCTTTATGACTTCCCTAAAGTGTTTCACAACATTGTCAGTGTACAGGTTGCCAACATGGCTTGCAATAGCTGTGTGAGGGTGATTTTCATCCATGAAGGTTTGCACTTCAAGCCACTTTGCACAGATTTCCTTAATCTTTGTAGTAGGCAACTTCTTCAATTTCTCTCTCCCCTCCTCTGAACAGTTTCCTCAGGTCTGGCCTCTTGCTCTTGAAGTTGATCTATCAGCTCATCAGTGGTTAGTTCTTCATTGTCTCCTCACCAACTCTTCCACATCATCCCCACTAACCTCCAACCCTAAGGACTTTCCCAATGCCACAATGGATTCCTCAACTGGCATAATCCTCTCAGGGTTAGCCTCAAACCCTTCAAAATCCCTTTTGTCTACACATTCTGGCCACAGTTTCTTCCAAGCAGAGTTCAAGGTCTTCTTAGTCACTCCCTCCCAAGCCTTACCTATAAGGTTTACACAATTGAGGATATTTAAGTGATCTCTCCAAAACTCTCTTAGAGTCAGTTGAGTTTCTGAGGTCACTACAAAGCACCTTTCAAAGAGAGCTTTTGTGTACAGTTTTTGAAGTTTGCAATAACCTGTGGTCCATGGGTGCAGGAGAGGAGTGGTATTAGGAGGCAAAAACTTCACCTTAATGAATTTCATGTCCCCATAAAGTCGCTCTGCCACGTCTGTAGGATGACCAGGGGCATTGTCTAAACACCAGGAGGCACTTAAGTTCTAATTTCTTTTCAGTTAGGTAATCTTTCACATTGGGGGCAAATGCATGGTGTAACAGTCATAGAAAAAGTCCCTAGTGACCCATGCCTTACTGTTTGCCCTCCACAGCACACACAAATTCTCCTTGAGGACATTCTTTTGCCTGAACAGTCTGGGAGTTTCAGAGTGATACACTAATAAAGGCTTCACTTTGCAATCACCAGTAGCATTGGAACACATCAACAAAGTAAGCCTGTCTTTCATAGGCTTATGTCCTGGGAGTGCCTTTTCCTCCTGAGTAATGTAGGTCCTGCTTGGCATTTTCTTCCAAAACAGGCCTGTTTCATCACAATTAAACACTTGTTCAGGTTTCAGTCCTTCAGTTTCTATGTACTCCTGAATTCCTGCACATATTTTTCAGCTGCTTTGTGGTCCGAACTGGCAGCCTCACCATGCCTTATCACACTATGTATGCCACTACGCTTCTTAAATCTCTCAAACCAACCTTTGCTGGCCTTAAATTCACTCACATCATCACTAGTTGCAAGCATTTTTTTAATTAAATCCTCATGCAACTTCCTAGCCTTTTCGCTTATGATCGCTTGAGAGACGCTATCTCCTGCTAGCTGTTTTTCATTTATCCACACCAATAAGAGTCTCTCAACATCTTCCATCACTTGCGATCTCTGTTTCGAAAACACAGTTAAACCTTTGGCAAGAACAGCTTCCTTGATTGCCTTTCTGTTGCCCACAATAGTAGAGATGGTTGATTTGGGTTTCTTGTACAACCTGACCAGGTCGGCGACACGCACTCCACTTTCATACTTATCAATGATCTCTTTCTTCATCTCTATTGGAATTCTCACCCTTATTGCTGTAGGGTTGGAACTAGAAGCTTTCTTGGGGCCCATGGTCACTTATTTTCCAGATAAAGCACCGAAAACACTGTAATAATACGAAATATTCCGATTGTATGCTTGGATGTTACCGCGGAGGCTGGCTGGTAAACAATGCCACCGGCGGAACATATGAGGCTGGCTCAGGCCGCACATTGGACGCGTCTCGGACGAAGGGCGGTGAGCGGGTTTTTGGGCGGTATGCGAGGCAAAATTTTAGCGATCAAAGCGTCCGGTATGCGGATTGTACGGTATGCGATGCGTACGGTATGTGGGGGTCCACTGTATACCTTAAATTCCTTAAAACGTGTTGTGACTAATTGTGAATAGTTGGACTTTTTGGTCATTTAAAAGAAATTTCTTTGGGTAAACACAATGGTTTCTAAAAATTTATCAAAAGCGAGATAAAATAAAAATAAAATTCTTTTAAATAATTAATATTATGAATGTCAAGATCCGTCACGAATTCTTGACATTTTCACAGGATAAAAAAATTATTCGACAAGGTGGCCCGGTGGCCTGCTGGAAACATTTCTACATGTTTCCTTACACCTGTTGTCCTGTTCACCTAGCAGCAAATAGGTACCTGGGAGTTAGTCGACTGGTGTGGGTCGCATCCTGTGGGACAAGATTGAGGACCCCAATGGAAATAAGTTAGACAGTCCTCGATGACACACTGACTTTCTTGGGCTATCCTGGGTGGCTAACCCTCCGGGGTTAAAAATCTTATCTTAACTGAAAAAGGCCAACAAAAATTGAATGCATGTACTATGAGGTCTTACTATGTGTTATTTAATTGTTGATGTACTTTTTCTTACTGCATTTACCAAAAAAATAAAAAAATGGCACTGTATAGAGGAGCTTTACAAGAGAATTGACTAAGTCAAAACTTTTCTCTGGATTGATATAGCAGACAGCTTTACATTCATATATAAGCTTCTCTATATATAGTCAGCTCTCCTATAAAGCTCTTCTATATACAGTCATCTCTCTTATAATGTAATGCTCCTCTATATATTTCAAATGCATTTACAAAATAGGACTATACAGAGGAGCTTTATAAGAGCTGATTGTATATAGAGGAGCTATACAAGAAAACTGACTATAAATAGAAAAGCTTGATAAGAGAGCTGACTGTATATTGACCATCTCCCACCAAGGTTAGGTGACCCAGAGAAAATAAAACACACTCATCATCATTCATTCAACTGCTGTCTTTCCAGCAGTGCTCTTACTAAATAAGAAATGAGTAACTTGTGAATTGTCTACATATATTTTGATTTAATGATTCACTGACTTCATTTCATGGTTAAATTTTATGGGTGCAGGTGTGCCTTGTTTTATGTCATGTATGTAAGGTTGGAGGGAGGGGGTAAAGGAGGTTTTGTGTGCGAGGGGCTTGGACTTCTAGCAGGCATGCGTGAGCGTGTTTGATAGGAGTGAATGGAGACAAATGGTTTTTAATACTTGACGTGCTGTTGGAGTGTGAGCAAAGTAACATTTATGAAGGGATTCAGGGAAACCGGCAGGCCGGACTTGAGTCCTGGAGATGGGAAGTACAGTGCCTGCACTCTGAAGGAGGGGTGTTAATGTTGCAGTTTAAAAACTGTAGTGTAAAGCACCCTTCTGGCAAGACAGTGATGGAGTGAATGATGGTGAAAGTTTTTCTTTTTTGGGCCACCCTGCCTTGGTGGGAATCGGCCAGTGTGTTAATAAAAAAATAATAAAAAATAATGCAGTAATTGATGCTAAACAACCACAGGGGGAGTTAAATGATAACTCTAGGCCTTTTGTGTTGCAATCAACACATCTTCAGGAGTTGCAATGTTGCAGAAATGAGTAGAAGTCCAGGTAGTTTCGTTCAGAGGAACAACTCTAGCAAGAGCATATTAGGTGCAGGATGGTTTTCCAAGACACTTTTGGGGAAAAAAGTGCCTTATATGCTGGAAAATATGGTAATAACATTCTTCAATACACTTTACAAACTGTGCCAATCACATATAGTCAACATAATCACATATACTTTATTACCAATAGAAATAAGACATCATTTGATAGTTTGCATAAAACAAGAAAGATCTGTATTGTAGTGTTATTTGTGACCATTGTCTCTCTGTGACCACTGCCAGAGCTTTTCGTAATTTTAACATAGGCTGACTTCCACTATGGTAGGGGGACCAAAAAAAAAAAAAAAAAAAAAAAAAAAAAAAAAAAAAAAAAAAAAAAAAAAAAAAAAAAAAAAAAAAAAAAAAAAAATTAGACACTTCCACCATCATTCATTCAATGACTGTCTTGCCAGAAGCGTGTTGACATCACAGTTCAGATGAACCTATGCACTATGAAGTCCTCATTGTTGTGTTTTATTAGGTAATGTTCACGAGGGAGTGCTAAACTTGTGTGGGTCGTACAGTGAGTGGGTAATGGGAAGTAACTAGGTTTCATCCACCTCTGTGGATCAAGACTCCTTTGCTACCATCAAGATGACCAACTCTTTCCCAAGGATTTTTGCCTCTGATACATTGTATTAATATATTTATGCCAATGATTTCTGCAAACAGCATGACCGAGTGGCCATCTTCCACCCAGGTACAGTATAGACACCTTCAGTAACTGCTCTACAGTTGTGTACTACCATGTGGGGGTGACAGAACAAGTACAGAATATTAAATCCAGATGCTCCTCACTTTACGATGGTTTGACTTACAATATTTCAACCGTACGATGATGCGATAACTATGTACACATTCTGTACTGTACAGTACTGTACATTTATTGATAGGATAAATTTTAATTCATTTATTTACTTAAGTGACAGTTATTTATTTACTTATTTATTTATCATATACAGTAGGGCCCTGCTTTACGACATTTCGCTTTACGGCATTCCGCTAATAGGGACATTTCAAATTATGACTTGACTTTCTAATACGGTCACCATGCCCCACCCAGTTTGTTTACATTCTCCATGAGCACCGCATCTCTCCATTATGTCCGGAAACTTTCCAAAATTTCAAGTGTTTTTAAAAGTTATTTCATATTTTATATATATTCAGGTCACTTGTTCTATCTAGGCTGGAATATTGCTGCACACTAACAGCACCTTTCAAGGCAGGTGAAATTGCTGACCTAGAAAATGTACAGAGAACCTTCACGGCGCGCATAACAGAGATAAAACGCCTCAATTACTGGGAGCGCTTGAGGTTCCTAAACCTGTATTCCCTGGAATGCAGGCGGGAGAGATACATGATTATATACACCTGGAAAATCCTAGAGGGACTAGTACCGGACTTGCACACGAAAATCACTCGCTACGAAAGCAAAAGACTTGGCAGACGATGCAACATCCCCCCAATGAAAAGCAGGGGTGTCACTAGCACGTTAAGAGACCTTACAATAAGTGTCAGGGGCCCGAGACTGTTCAACTGCCTCCCAGCATACATAAGGGGGATTACCAACAGACCCCTGGCAGTCTTCAAGCTGGCACTGGACAAGCACCTAAAGTCGGTACCTGACCAGCCGGGCTGTGGCTCGTACGTTGGATTGCGTGCAGCCAGCAGTAACAGCCTGGATGATCAGGCTCTGATCCACCAGGAGGCCTGGTCACAGACCGGGCCGCAGGGGCGTTGACCCCTGGAACTGTCTCCAGGTAAACTCCAGGTATACTTACGTGTACCTGTACCTAAATAAACTTACACACTGTGCTGGCGTGCAGGTACACATTAAAATCAGTAAGAGTGTCTTGCATCTCAAGGTGCCATATTAATAATGATAATACTCAATAATAATCACTGAGGCACATTAAATGTCATATTACAGAAATATACACATTTTCATTAACCCTTTGACTGTCGCAAGCCCTTTTCTGAAGCTGTCATTCTGTCACAAAATTTTTGGAAAAAAAATTATTTTTTCTTATGAAATGATAGAGAATCTTTTCCCGATGGTAATGACACCAAAAGTATGAAATTTGGTCGAAAACTCACGGAATTCCACTCCCGCGAAGTTAGCGGTCTCGGTGACATTACACATTTGTGATTTCGACGACTTTGAGCCCTGTTTTTGCCCAATTCCGTTGTTCCAGTTGACCAAACTCATAGCTATTTCTTTAGAACTTCATTTTTTCTATCAGTTGAGTACAAGAAACCGCCCATTTACCGATTTGAACTACCCAATAAAGTGGTCAGAAATTGGTAATTTGGCCAATTTCACACAAATTAAAAAAGATGCCAATTTCAAAATAGGGTCCAGAATAAACAATGTAGACATTCTCAGCACTAAAATAACATATCCTCTGTTCATTAGTCACATCTCTAGGTCCCTCTTATATTACTATTGCTTTCTATTTTGACTTTTCATTCATACAAAAAATACAAAATTTACTGTTACGCAGACTACTGCATTATTGTAAAAATGGTATAAATAATATCAGTGCACTAGTAAAAGAATATTAGACTCCCCAGTTGACGTGTGGTGTGATTTGCTTACTCCTGAACATTGGTAAAAATTGAACATTTCCGCTACTTTGAGCTCAATTTCAAGGTCGTTTTCATCGTGAAACTAATCAAATTCATCTCTATTTCTGTAATATGTTTTCCATTTTATCATGTGAGACCATGAAAGCAAGAATACAACGATAAATACTATATGAAAATACACCTTAAAGTCGGCGTTTTAATTAAAAAAAAAAAAAAGTTTTTTTTTTCTCATTACGCACTGCGTGCTGCAGGATTTTTTTTTATGTGGTGCACACTGACCACACAGACCTATTCTCTCACATGTAGGCCTACCAGCTTTCTCCTGCTTGATTTGAAGCCGCTAGAATTTACGCGTATAAATACGTCTGAAACAGTGGCGTGTAAGACGTATATATACGACCGAAACAGTCAAAGGGTTAATCCATCTATGATATTTTTTCAAAATTATATAATAAACAATCTACATAACATATAAACCTGATAAATACACCCCATGGTAGAATAAATTAACATTAATATGAGATGTGGTAGCCAGGCGACTCGTAGGAGTGACGGCAAGAATAACGTTTTCTCTAGTCCATCAGAAAATATGTGTACACTATAATATTACTGGGGGTAACTGTAGAAACTTATTCCTTTCGTATACCCTCACTCATTTCTTCTAAAAATGGTGTAACATGAGAATGGGAGTGTTGCTCTATTTATTCTATTGTATCAATGTGGAGACAACTTGTACACAATGTAAAGTCTTTGTATTATGGTATAATACAAATGTATGAACCCCAGTGGAAATAAGTCACTGACTTTTTTTTGGTTATCCCAGGTTCTCTACACACATGCTGCTATGTATGATAATCCATGCAACTGTATTTGTGTATACCTGAATAAACTTACTTACTGAACCAAAACCAGACACAATCGCCTGGCTTGTTCACATAACTCTGCGTCTGTCTCCCCCCTCGTTCTCTCTCTCTCTCTCTCTCTCTTTTCTCTCTCTCTCTCTCTCTCTCTCATGCTCTCTCTCTCTCTCTTCTCTCTCTCTCTCTCTCTCTCTCGTTCTCTCTCTCTCTCTCTCTCTCTCTCTCTCTCTCTCTCTCTCTCTCTCTCTCTCTCTCTCTCTCTCTCGTTCTCTCCTCTCTCTCTCTCTCTCTCTCGTTCTCTCCCATTCTCTCTCTCTCTCTCCCATTCTCTCTCTCTCTCTCCCATTCTCTCTCTCTCTCTCTCCCATCTCTCTCTCTCTCTCTCCCATTCTCTCTCCTCTCTCTCTCCCATTCTCTCTCTCTCTCTCCCATTCTCTCTCTCTCTCCCATTCTCTCTCTCTCTCCCATTCTCTCTCTCTCTCTCATTCTCTCTCTCTCTCTCGTTCTCTCTCTCCTCTCCCGTTTCTCTCTCTCTCTCTCGTTCTCTCTCTCTCCCCCGTTCTCCCCTCTCTCGTTCTCTCTCTCTCTCGTTCTCTCTCTCTCCTCCTCGCTCCTCTCTCTCTCTCTCTCGTTCTCTCTCTCTCTCGTTCTCGTTCTCTCTCGTTCTCTCTCGTTCTCTCTCGTTCTCTCTCGTTCTCTCTCGTTCTCTCTCTCTCTCTCGTTCTCTCTCTCTCTCTCGTTCTCTCTCTCTCTCTCGTTCTCTCTCTCTCCCGTTCTCTCTCTCTCTCTCGTTCTCTCTCTCTCCCCCGTTCTCTCTCTCTCTCTCTCGTTCTCTCTCTCTCTCTCTCTCGTTCTCTCTCTCTCTCGTTCTCTCTCTCTCTCGTTCTCTCTCTCTCTCGTTCTCTCTCTCTCTCGTTCTCTCTCTCTCTCTCGTTCTCTCTCTCTCTCTCTCTCTCTCTCTCGTTCTCTCTCTCTCTCGTTCTCTCTCTCTCTCGTTCTCTCTCTCTCTCTCGTTCTCTCTCTCTCTCGTTCTCTCTCCTCTCTCGTTCTCTCTCTCTCGTTCTCTTCTCTCTTTCTCTCTCTTCTCGTTCTCTCTCTCTCTCGTTCTCTCTTCTCTTCTTCTCTCTCGTTTCTCTCGTTCTCTCTCTTCTCTCTCTCTCTTTTCTCTCCTTCGTTCTCTCCTCTCTCGTTCTCTCTCTCTTGTTTCCTCTCTCTCTCGTTCTTCTCTTGTTTTCTCTCTTCTCTTCTTCTCTTTCTCTCTCTCTCGTTCCTCCTCTCGTTCTCTCTCTCTCGTTCTCTTCTCTCGTTCTCCCCCCCCTTCGTTCTTCTTCTCGTTCCTCTTCTCGTTTTCTCTCCCCGGTTCTCCCCCCTTGTTCTCTCTCTCGTTTCTCTTTTTGCTTCGTTCTCTCTTCTCTTCTTTTCTCTCTCTCTGTTCTCTCTCTCTCGTTTTCTCTTCTCTCTCTCTTTTCTCTCTCTCTTCTCGTTTTCTCTCTCTCTCTCCCCTCTCTCTCTCTCGTTCTCTCTCTGTTCTCTCGCTCTCTCGCTTCTCGCTCGCCCCGCTCTTCTCTCTCTCGCTCTCTTTTTATTCATTTTATCTTATTTACCACCTCTGCCCCTCTTTAAAGACTAAAATATTTTAAGGTAAGTAATGAGTGAACTGTATAGCATTTTATCATTTTGGGCATTTTAAAATGTAATACTTTATGTGTGGGGGGGGCCCCCCGGGTATGGTAGGTTGGACCCTGGGGGCTCCCATACCTATAAACCCTATTTTACAAAAAACTACTTCCCTCACCTACTTAAACTACAAATTTTTTAAGGTAAGTAATGATGACTGTATTGTATTTTACTTTTTTATTGTTTTTTTATGCCAGTTCTATTGCTCACTTAACCCTTTCAGGGTCCGTCTGAGCTTACGGCTTTACTTTCTGGGTCCAAACCGTGAAAAAAGCCTAATTTAAGGGGCGCCAATTTTCACGAGAAGGCTGGTACCCCAAAATTGAGAGAAGGGGGCTGGGGGTCAGTTGTCACCATAGAAAAAACGGCGCCCCCATGGCATTGTGGGAACGCCGGGAAAGTAGCTTTGTTTTATAGTGCCTGGCGGCGGGGAGCTCTCATCCCCCCTCACTCTCGGGGGAATTCTGACTTCCTCTTCACAACTTTCAGTTCAAATGTGAAGTGGAGCGGAGATAAATTTCCCTGGTTTGAACCATATGGTACCATTGTGCCATATGGACAATGGTACCATTGGTACAAAGGTGCCATGTCATACAAGGTATCATATGGTACAATGGTACATATGGGACAAGGTACATATGGTACAATTCCTTAGAAATTTACATATGGAAAATTTTACCATTGGTAAGGGGACAGGGGCTCTAATGGAAATAAATGTGATTTTTTGGGTTATCCCCGGTTCCCAAACATATGTGCTAAGTATGATATTATTTAAATTATTTGTGTATAACTAAAAAAACTTTCTTATGATGCCCCTCACTTGAGTAAGTTTATTAGGGTACAGAAATCAATTACTAATTATCATAATAGCACTTAGTATTAAAAACCAGGGTAACCCAAAAAAGTAGGGTGACTTTTTTCCCTAGTTATCCCTGTATCTGTACCCTAGGTGTCCTGTACTGTTGGGGCCCTGTACCTATGGAAACCCCGTACCATTGGTAAAAACCCCCACCCTATGGGTTTCCCCGCACCATATTTATCCTGTACGCTGGACCCTTTCCAAAGTCAGGTCCGGTACCCCTTAACATATGATACCGTGTCCATATGGTCAATAGGTGTTGGTGGACGAGACACCGCAAGACTAGGAGGGTGACACAAGCTAGCTATGACTCCACAGTTTCCCCAAAAAAGTGCTTTGTCACCCCCTCAAGAACACGTAGGTTTTCCCGACATTGTAATATTAAAAATAGAACATTACAATATAAAACTTTTTGCTATTTTTGTTGTAAAAAATTTTTGTAAAAAAAATAATGAAAAATTTTAGTGTTTATTGTGTTGAAACAACAGTACCATATGGTAAAATAAACGTTTGGTATCATTGCTGTAGGGTCAATGTACCAAGGGTACTTTGATTTTTGGTACCATATGGTACTTTTTAACCTATGGTCCATTGTATCATTGGTCCATTGTACCAAATGGTGCATTGTATATAGGTCCTTGTTTTCATTGGTACCATTGTATCATTGCCATTGTGCCATATTGTACCTATGGTACCATTGTATCATATGGTGCCATTACCATATGGTACAAGACCCTATGGCCCTTTGTAATATGAACCTTTTGTATTCAACACAATAACCGCACTAATGTTTTCTCATTTTTTTACAAAAATTGTAAACAAGTTTTGAAAAAGCAAAATAAACAAATTAGGAGTTATTGATTGAATACAATGAGTGACCTTATAAAATAACATTTACGGGTCTCACGCCACAAATGTTATTAGAAAAAAAAAAAAAAAAAAAAAAAAAAAAAAAAAATTAAAAAATGCAAATAAAAAAAAATTTTTTGCGGAAGTCATGAGGGGTTGCCGCCACCTGGTCATTTGGGTCAATTTCCCCGCCGCTTTTCAGAAAGTATGATCAGAAATTTTTTTTTTTTGTCTTTTCCCAAAAAAAATATACTCTTTAATTCGAAATTTTTTTTTTTTTTTTTTTTTTTAAAAATTTTTTTGGGAAACCTGGAGCACCACTTAGTTTTTGGGGCTTGGCCCCTGAAGGGTTAATATATTTATTAAAAGTGTTATCTAGTATTTATATGCATTTATATGTGGAAAAAAAAAGGCATTCCACTTAACAGCTACTTCCGCTTTATGGTGGTAGCCTGGAACCTGCCGTATAAGTGGGACCGTACTATATTCACATTTGACTCGAGATATTTTCAATTTACAATGGGCTCTTCAGAACGTAACCCCATTGTAAGTCGAGGAGCAGTTATGATTGTGCCTCAAATATATATTTCCACTCTATGATATATAACATTTTGAGATAGGATTGTAAAACAAGTGAATGCTAGGGTATTAGGGCCAAGGTGTGGGAGTAAAAAAATGAAGAGTAACAAAGTGGGAGTTGTCAGTGACAGTTGCTTTTTGCTGATGACACCGCATTTTCTGAGAGATTCTGAAGAGAAGATGCGAAGGTTAGTGAACAAATTTGGGAGAGGATGTAAAAAGAAAACAATGAAGAACAAAAAAGCACACTACTGTGACTGGAGCAACTACACAAATAACCTGCACATGGGAGAGAGGAGTTTACAATGTTTCGGTCCTATTTGGAACATTTACAAAGTCACACTAAAAGAAAAGAGTGAGGAAGCCAGTATATATAGGCAAGTGGGAAAAAGGATGGAATAAGAGAGGAAGAAGAGGAAGTAGTGGTAGGTAGGTAACGGAAGTTGTAGAAGAAAGAGTGGTAGAAAGTAGGGAGAGTAGTTTAGTGGCAAAGAAGAGAAAATGGGGAGTGAAGGGACACAAAATGACCTGAAGTCACTTGTTCTCAGTGAATAGCATTTGGTGCACCACTTTCTATTCCCTCAGTTCAAGTGCTTAAGATCCTCATGCAGTACCTCTGGATATATTCCAGGTGGGAGTCGGTAACGCAGGTGGTGGCTGAGAGCTTTGGTGATCAGTCAGCCTACGGCTAAAGCTGCACAACCTGCCGTGCGCAGAGCCTTATTTTTTAATTTAGTTTTTACGGGCTTTTATACGAGTGAGCGAGACTCACTCTAGTTCTGTGTGTGGCCCAACCCTACGTCTGTTGAGTGGTCCTTGTATGGTGATGGCGGCTGTTGGTAATGGAGCTCCATTTCGATGTCTTGAGTGTAGTATGGTTTGTAGAACCAAGAGTGGGTTGTCCATCCATAAGAGGAGCATCCTGACGAATATCATAGGGATGTGGAGGGGGCGGTTGCCCATGTAAAGACCAGATGGTCTAAGGAGGAGTATGTGTTGGCTATGGCTGAGGTGAAGATCCTGAGAGAGGCCAGGAATATCGGTCAAGGTGTCCCTGTTGGGATGAACCTGATGTTGGCAGAAGTCCATACCAAGAGATCGGTGGAAGTAATCAAGGGTCACCGGAAGGTGGCGTCATACATAGCCTTAGTGGATAGATTAATTGCTAAGTTGTTGTTGGTGGTGGTGGTGGTTTTCAAAGGATACAAGATGTTCCTCACCAGGAGGCTGAGAATGAAATTGGGGGTAGGGGAGGGGCAGTTTGGAATTGAGATCTCCCACAATTTATGTATTCCAACAGTACATGCACTAACACAGCACCTACTTGATACATTGAACACATGTGCATATGCGAACACATCTCAGAAACTACAGAACATGTTACATTTTGTTACTTTATGTGTGGAGAAAACGAGGGATAGGTTTGGGGAGTTTGGTTTTAATAATGACTGTGTTGCCTCTGTCTGGAATGTATTGGATGAAATGGCACTAATTATGGTTACTTGTGTTACTAAAAATGAAAGAGAAGGAAACCAAGGAAGAAATGTCTCCCAGTATAACAACAATAAGGGAGGAAGAAGAGCTAGGAAGAGACAAGTTTATAGAGATCTGCAGAAGCTGTATAACAAGGATAGGTCCAAGTGTGCAAAGATGGTATTGGAAGGAAGATGGCAGCACTTCAGTAGCCCTGAACAGCAAGCTGTACCTAAAGAGCAATTACAGGAGTTTTGGTTGAATTTGTTTGCTTGACCATCTGATGAGGATGCAAGACTGAGGCGGATGCTTGTTGAAGATCGTCTATGGCAGTTACAGTTACCTGTAGAGGTGGAGGAGTTTAAGAAAGCGGCAGCTGCATCCAATGGCAGTTCTGTGCCAGGTCCTGATGGATGGATGCTTAAAGATCTGAAAATGCTTCCAGAGCAGTTCTGGGTTGATTTGTTTAACATTTGGTTGTATATTGGATATTTGCCGAAAGTGTTTAGGAAGGCCAGAACTGTTTTGCTGCCTAAGGTGGATCGTCCTGACCAACCAGGTCAGTACAGACCCATCACTATATCTAGTATTATTGTGAGAGCGTTTCATAAAATATTAGTAGCAAGGTGCGTCAATTGGGTTCCCCTACATATGGCGCAAAGAGCGCTCCTACCCACGGATGGCCTGGCCCAGAATGTTCTGTTGGATGCAATAATTAGCGAGAGTAAAGCCAAGATTAAACCGCTATATATATGTACTAGATTTTTAGATGTGAAGAAGGCCTATGACTCGGTGAACCATCCTTCTGTTAGAAGGGCAGTACTAGTACATAATGTCCCTCCTTTAGTGATTAATTATATTTTGTCAACTTATGCTGATGCATCTATGAAGGTTATGGGAAAGGGAGTGTGTGTAGGGGGGTGAAGCAAGGGGACCCCCTCTCATGCATTCTCTTTAATATAGTAATGAATGAAGCATTGTTGGCTTTAAATGAACGAATTGGATGGCCAATAGCTGAAGCAGAGTCAGAATACCTTGAGGACGTTGGACAAATTGATCAGGCAAATGGTGAAGAAATGGCTCAAGTTTCCTAACGATACGTCAATTGGTGTTCATTATGCATCAACTGCTGTGGGGGGTCTAGGGTGTATTTGCTTGTCAACAAGAGTTCCGATACTGTGGAGGAACAGGCTTGATGCATTCCACATTTCTGAAGATTGCGTAATACAGAACCTGGCTTTACATCTGAACACCCTTAAGGCATTAAAGTTTGTTGGACAAAGCAAAGTGAGGAATGTGGTTGTAACGACCAGGCGGCAGGAGCTTAAAGAATGGACCAATGTTTTGGTTGGTTTGTTAGATGGTGTGGGACTGAAAGAACATCATTTCGTCCCACATGTCCATAGATGGATGACGAATGGAACGAGCCTCATGAAGGGGGCCATATATATTGATGCTTTGAAGATTAAACATAACTTGATGCCAACAAAAACAAGGCATGCAAGAGGATGAAGACTAGTAAATGCGACCTGTGAAGGTTGTGATCAACACGAGTCCCTGGGACACCTCCTGCAGGTATGTCTAAGACTCCATGGGCAACGGGTCCGATGACATGATAATATTGTGGATGCCATCGCCGCAGACTGTGTGGTAAAGAAACATGCTGTGGCTAGAGTTGCAGATACCAACAGTACTTGGAACACATAAGCCTGACTTGCTGATTTGTGATTTGGAAAACAGAAAGGCTTTCATGATTGATGTGAAGATTGCGAGCGACTAACATCGCATCCATGGTGGATCAGTATCGATGGAAGGCCGAGTACTATGATACTGGCCAGATCAGAAGTTGGGCTGCTAGTTGGGCGACCCAGCAGCTTCATCTCTACAATACACCACAAGACAATGCTGAGTCACCGCTGACTATCATCGACATACAGCCCATTGACCCTAAAGAGGTTGTCCTTGGAACAGTGATAATTACCTGGAGAGGTGCAATGTTCCCGCAATCATACAAGATACTCAACAAGGAACTTCATATACCAACATCTAAGGTTGAGTTGCATGTTGTGAAGGCCCTAGAAGGCTCGATAGTGCAGTGGAGAATGCATACCCAGTGGGGTGGCTTCAGGGCTGCATAATCACTGGTAAATAATTGTCAAGATCTGACTTATGAGGAAGGACTTCTCAGCAGAAAATGGGCGAGAAGCAGCCAAGAGGTCAGCCATCCCTACAGGCAAATTTTGGGCCTGTACACAACATCATGGCAAAAAGAAAAAAAAAAAGAAAAAAAAAAAGAAAAGCAATAGCATAGGAATGCAGGGGGGTGAGGACTAAAAAGAGAAGAGCTAAGGGCCTGCAAGGCACAGGACCAAAATGCAGTGGGACAACAGACTAACAGAACACAGATGACTGAAGAAAAGAAAATAACGAAAGAAAAAGGAAAAAGTAGGAAAGGTTGCCTCACTCTTTTTCTGTTAGTGTGACTTTGTAAATGGTCCATCATAAGCTCCTCTTTCCTATGTGAAGGTTATTTGTATATTATTCCAGTCACAGTGTTGCGCCCTTTTGTTCTTCATTGTCTTCTTTTACATCCCCTCCCAAATTCATCAACTAGTCTTCGAATCTTCATTTCAGAATCTCCCAAATGCACAGTGTCATCAACAAAAAGCAACTGTGACAACTTCCACTTTGTGTTAGACTCTTCATTTAATCCCACACCTTGTCCCTAATACCTTAGAATATACTAACTACCTCACTCTTTCCTGTTAGTGTGATTTTGTAAATGGTCCAAGTCAGACTGAAATGTCATCGTAAGCTTCTGTCTCTCTCCTATGTGTGGGTTATTGTGTAAATAAGACAATTATAAGTGAACACAGGAAATAGCATGATGATGTAACAAAAAATCTCGTCAATGAATGATTGGAGAGAGGGATTATGGAGGAAGTTAATACGTCGAGATATCCAGAGCGAACATGTCAGCAGATCGTTCTACAAAACACAAGGTGAACTTTAGATTTGACGAGGGAAAAAGGTGGTGCACTGAGGTATCTATGGAGACAAAGAACTTTATCCATGAAAAACTGAGACACTTACGCAACTTATGGACTGAACACACTGATTCCAGGCTGAGGGACTGATTACCTCAAATTCCTCCTCTCCTTATACCTTCCTGCTTTGTATTGGACTGATGAAGCCACTGTGTGGCAAAACGTTTCATCAATAAAGATTCCCATATGTTGCATAAGTGTCTCAATTCTTCAACTTGTAGATTTTCAAAACCATTCATCATAACTTTATCCATGGAAGCCAAAATGGGAAAAATGTACCAGAGTATAGTGGTAACAACACTATTATATGGGTGTGAAAATTGGGTTTTAAACACTGTAGCCAGGAAGGGGCTGGAGGCAGTGGAAATGTCGCGTTTGAGAACAATGCACAGTGTGAACATTACGTACAGAATTTGGAGTGCAGAAATTAGAAAGTGATGTGGGGGTGACCAAGAATATAACTCAGAGAGCTGAGGAGGGTTTTTGAGATGATCTGGGCATGTCAAGAGGATAGAGACAGATAGGATTACAAAGTTGGTGTATAAATCCTGGGTGGAAGGCAGGAGGGGTAGAGATCATCCTTGGAATGGCTGGAGAGAGGTGGTGGGGGTAAAGGGTTTGAGTTTTATGGTCTTGAACATTCAGAAGGCTTGTGAAACTGTATTACAAAGGAATGGAAATGTGATTTTTAATGTACAGGAAGGTCCCATGTATACAGCTCCTTCATTTTGATGTTCCAAGTTTTTATTAGCTTTCAACTGAACCACTGTTCATTATGTTCAATGCTTTTATGACTTTTCTGCCATTACAGCATTTTTTGTACAACAGTTGCATAAGGGAAGGGTGACTGGCACAGTATTTTAAGGTAAGTATTGTACGTACTGTGCATTGCACTTATTTCACTTTATTTTTTTCCATGCCTAGCTGCATGAGTACTTAATATATGATAGTGTAAACATATTACCAGTGTTTTAGGCATATTTAACCCCTTGACTGTCGCAACCCCCAATCCTGAAGTGTCTCCTGGTGTTGCAAAATTAAAAAAAAAAAAAAATATTATTTTTTCTTATGAAATGATAGAGAATCATTTCCCGATTATAATGACACCAAAAACACGATATTTGATGGAAAACTGATGGAATTACGCTCTCGCGAAGTTGGCGACCTTGGCGATATTCATAAATGGGCAATTTCGTCCACTTTGAGCCCCATTTTCGGCTAATTCCATTATTCCAGTCGACCAAACTCATAACTATTTTTTTAGAAATCCATTTTTTCTATCGATTGAGTACAAGAAACTGCCCATTTACAGATTTCAACTACCCAATAACATGGTCAGAAATTTGCAATTTGGCCAATTTCACAAAAATTCAAAAATATGACAATTTCAAAATAAGGTCCAGAATGAACAATGCAGATATTCCTGGCTCTAAAATAACATTTTCTTTGTTCATCAGTCACGTCTCCAAGCCCCTCTGATATTACTCTTGCTTTCTATTTTGAATTTTTATTCAAACAAAAAATAGAAGATTTACTGTTATGCAGACTACTGCAATACTGTTATAATTGTACAGATAATGTCAACCCATTCATGACTGCATATTAGAATGGCTAGTTGGACATTTAATGGACAATGGCATCATTTGTTTACTTTTGAACATTGGCAAAAATCAAACATTTCCCCTACTTTGAGCTCCATTTCCAGGTACTTTTTATAGTATAATCAATCAAAATCACCTCTATTTCTATAATATGTTTTTCATTCTATCAAATGAGACCAAGAAAACGAGAATACAACCATAAATACCACACGAAAATAGACCACAAAGTCGGCATTTTAATTAAAAAAAACGGTCGGAGTTTTTTTTCTCATTATGCACTGCATGCTCCAGGATTTTCTTTTATATGGTGCACACTGACCATAGAGACCCATTCTCTCACATGTGGGCCTACCAGCTTTTTCCTGCTCGATTTGAAGCCGCTAGAATTTATGAGCATATACATGTCAAACACGGTACCTCGTAAGACGTATATATACGACCTCGACAGTCAAAGGGTTAATAATGAAAAAAAAAAAAAAAGCTTTTCAATCCACAGGCAATTTTCTCTTATTGTTTCGAGTTGCAAACTTTAGAGCAGTACAGAGCCCTCTTGTACGTGTTATTGGAGTGGGAGTAAGGTAATATTTATGAAGAGATTAATGGAAACCAGTTAGCCAAACCTGAGTCCTGAAAGTAGGAAGTAGAGTGCCTGTACTCTGAGGGATGAGTGAGGATGTTACAGTCAAAGGGTAAACTAATTGTGATGGCAACACATTTCTAGAAAGATGACTATTAAATGATGGTAAACATGTTTTTTTCTTTAGGCCACCCTACCTTGGCAGGAGACAGCCAGTGAGTTAAGAAAAATTTACACACACGTGCAAGCACACATGCATGCACACAGTCGCACAAAAAAAAAATACTTTTGTGTACATGATGCTTCTCAAACATTTTGAGACAAATTTAGTGTATAATATCACCATGCGTCAAGAAGCTACGACGAAATTAAAACAATTTCTTTAAATTAAAAGACATGGGAGTACACATCCAAATGATGTTTAAAATAAATCAGTGAATCACACTCAGGGAGAAGTTAGAATGGGACAACTTACGGCAGTTTATACGCCTCTAAGAATCTTCTCCTCCTGAGTTTCCTTCTGATGACGACCATGCAATAGACACTCATGATGATGAGAGTGGAGATGCCGTAGAGGAAGACGCACAGGCTGATGTCTGTACTGTTGAAGCCCCAGGTGCTCAGTGGACGCAGTGGCTGCTGTTCCGCCATGTTGTGAAGCTTCTCATTCACCTTCACGCTCTCCTTTCTCTCTTCCCTCTCTCTGTTTTTCTCTAACTCTTCCATGACTCTGGCTTGCTTGTTCTTTGCTGGAGGCGAGATCATCTGAGTACCTCGGAAGGAGAGCATCCCCTTAGAGTATATACGCTTAAGGTATGGCAGAACTTCCTGTTCGACTAGAGTACCTTTGTGCCAGCACGCTGCACATGCTGCTTCAGAGGGAAACTGTTGTTTTGGGTGCATGGGATCCTCACTCGCGTCACCATGAAGGCGCTTGTTAACTTTGTTATGGCCTCGCCACAACCAGAGGATGCCATCATCTGCCACATTCACGGATGATTCGGCATCTTCAGCATACATAGCTTGAAAGTGCTGCGAACAATATTTACACGAGAAAAAGTGTTTTACGAAGCCATGAATAGCCCGGAGAATTGTCTTGGCATTAAATGACACTTTACTGCCATCTTGAAGAACTGAATTAACTGTCAGCACATGGAAGGTAGTCCATAGACCACAAGGATAACCTCTGTACCTGGGCTCACTTCCCAGACACCCAATCCAAGGCTGATGAGTGGGCAAGATGGAATCCTGACCCTGGAGAGACTTCATAACTTCAGCAAACTTGATGCCTTCAATGCCATTTCTCTGACCAACAGTGTACTGATGCAGCTTGGACAAGAACTTGTGGACAACTGGTCGAGCTGGGAGGTACTTCACCAGCACTTCCAGGAAATCCTGGAGGGATTTAAGCGCTTCTCCTCGGACAAACTTATGTTGTATGACTTCATGCCCTAGTGCATAAGAAACAGCATTCTCAATATCAACCATGTAGACTTGGTCACTTCTCTCTATGCCGGCAAAGGCAGTGTCAGGCAAGTCGTCTTCGTAGTTAAGTTTATCGCTATTTATTTCCTCTGGCTGCCCGTCACCAGCGCCCTCCGTATCTTCCTTCTTTACTGCAGCATCAGTTCTTCGACCTGTAATAAAATATTGAAGACAATTATGTGTAATATTGCTTTTTTTTTTTTTTATCAGATTGGGTCTAATACTGAGGTAGGGTGACCCAAAGAAAACAGATAATACATTCACCATCATTCATTCAATCACTGTCTTGCCTGAGGTGTGATGACATCACAGTTCAGGTGACCCTCCACAGTGCATTGTCCTCACTTCCTCCTTCAGAGTGCAGGCACTCTACTTCCCACCTCCACCCATCCTTCAGAGTGCAGGTACTGTGCTTTCCACCTCCAGGACTCAAGTCCGACTAAGCTTCCTCTCACTCTCACACACTATTTAAGAATCAAGGAGCACTGCAGCAGACCTACTGGCCCATGCTAAGCATGTCCATATTCTTCTCATTACTTGTAATCTTAATTCAAACTTAAGTAATAATTTTCTGCTTGTTTGTTCTTGTAATTCCTAAATCTGCTGTCTGTATAAACTTAACTGTCCTTATACATAAGCAAGTAATTAGCTATTGTCATTGTTGTCTCAAGTTGGGCTTAAGTTTGTCCAAAATGCTCTGCATAACTGTGGGTTTTCTGTATACACAACTAACTGTCAACCATTTCTATACAAACATTCTATCATGATGAAATAAAATATTATTGTTTTCTCTAACGAACCAGCCATATCCCACCAAGGCAGAGTGACCTAAAAAGAAAAACTGAAAGCTTTCCTTTTTAAATTTAGTAATTTATACAGGAGAAGGGGTTACTAGCCCCTTGCTTCTGGTATTTTAGTCACCTCTTACAACAAACATGGGTTATAGAGGAAGAATTATTTTCCACTTCCACATGGAGATTATTAAATACTTATTACTATTATTATTATTACCCATCCAAGTTATTTTTAAATCTCCCAAAGTTTTCCAATGTTGCTACCTGGCAGTTTGCTCCACTCATCTACAACTTTGATTCATGTAATCATGATGATACACCAGTCAATCTTGTGTGGGATTCATCTGTAAAAAAAAAAACCAGCATTTGCGGTCACACTGGTGGCCCATGCTAACCTCCCCGTGGTGTATAGAAATGCACTTAACTGGCTGAATCTTATAGCCAACTGATCCAGTTGAGAATGGCTGACGCCAGGCAGGTAAGGTCGCGCATGGCTGACGCCAGGCAGCCAAGGCCGAGCACGGCCGACGCCAGGCAGCCAAGGGGCCCAGCACGGCCGACGCCAGGCAGCCAAGGCCGAGCACGGCCGACGCCAGGCAGCCAAGGCCGAGCACGGCCGACGCCAGGCAGCCAAGGCCGAGCACGGCCGACGCCAGGCAGCCAAGGCCGAGCACGGCCGACGCCAGGCAGCCAAGGCCGAGCACGGCCGACGCCAGGCAGCCAAGGGCCGAGCACGGCCGACGCCAGGCAGCCAAGGCCGAGCACGGCCGACGCCAGGCAGCCAAGGCCGAGCACCGGCCGACGCCAGGCAGCCAAGGCCGAGCACGGCCGACGCCAGGCAGCCAAGGCCGAGCACGCCGACGCAGGCAGCCAAAGGCCGAGCACGGCCGACGCCAGGCAGCCAAGGCCGAGCACGGCCGACGCCAGGCAGCCAAGGCCGAGCACGGCCGACGCCAGGCAGCCAAGGCCGAGCACGGCCGACGCCAGGCAGCCAAGGCCGAGCACGGCCGACGCCAGGCAGCCAAGGCCGAGCACGGCCGACGCCAGGCAGCCAAGGCCGAGCACGGCCGACGCCAGGCAGCCAAGGCCGAGCACGGCCGACGCCAGGCAGCCAAGGCCGAGCACGGCCGACGCCAGGCAGCCAAGGCCCAGCACGGCGACGCCAGGCAGCCAAGCCGAAAGCCCAAGCACGGGCCGACGCCAGGCAGCCAAGGCCGAGCACGGCCGACGCCAGGCAGCCAAGGCCGAGCACGGCCGACGCCAGGCAGCCAAGGCGAGCACGGCCGACGCCAGGCAGCCAAGGCCGAGCACGGCCGACGCCAGGCAGCCAAGGCCGAGCACGGCCGACGCCGGCAGCCAAGGCCGAGCACGGCCGACGCCAGGCAGCCAAGGCCGAGCACGGCCCGACGCCAGGCAGCCAAGGCCGAGCACGGCCGACGCCAGGCAGCCAAGGCCGAGCACGGCCGACGCCAGGCAGCCAAGGCCGAGCACGGCGACGCCAGGCAGCCAAGGCCGAGCCGGCCGACGCCAGGCAGCCAAGGCCGAGCACGGCCGACGCCAGGCAGCCAAGGCCGAGCACGGCCGACGCCAGGCAGCCAAGGCCGAGCACGGCCGACGCCAGGCAGCCAAGGCCGAGCACGGCCGACGCCAGGCAGCCCAAAGGGCCCAGCACGGCCGACGCCAGGCAGCCAAGGCCGAGCACGGCCGACGCCAGGCAGCCAAGGCCGAGCACGGCCGACGCCAGGCAGCCAAGGCCGAGCACGGCCCACGCCAGGCAGCCAAGGCCGAGCACGGCCGACGCCAGGCAGCCAAGGCCGAGCACGGCCGACGCCAGGCAGCCAAGGCCGAGCACGGCCGACGCCAGGCAGCCAAGGCCGAGCACGGCCGACGCCAGGCAGCCAAGGCCGAGCACGGCCGACGCCAGGCAGCCAAGGCCGAGCACGGCCGACGCCAGGCAGCCAAGGCCGAGCACGGCCGACGCCAGGCAGCCAAGGCCGAGCACGGCCGACGCCAGGCAGCCAAGGCCGAGCACGGCCGACGCCAGGCAGCCAAGGCCGAGCACGGCCGACGCCAGGCAGCCAAGGCCGAGCACGGCCGACGCCAGGCAGCCAAGGCCGAGCACGGCCGACGCCAGGCAGCCAAGGCCGAGCACGGCCGACGCCAGGCAGCCAAGGCCGAGCACGGCCGGACGCCAGGCAGCCAAGGCCGAGCACGGCCGACGCCAGGCAGCCAAGGCCGAGCACGGCCGACGCCAGGCAGCCAAGGCCGAGCACGGCCGGACGCCAGGCAGCCAAGGCCCAGCACGGCCGACGCCAGGCAGCCAAGGCCGAGCACGGCCGACGCCAGGCAGCCAAGGCCGAGCACGGCCGACGCCAGGCAGCCAAGGCCGAGCACGGCCGACGCCAGGCAGCCAAGGCCGAGCACGGCCGACGCCAGGCAGCCAAGGCCGAGCACGGCCGACGCCAGGCAGCCAAGGCCGAGCACGGCCGACGCCAGGCAGCCAAGGCCGAGCACGGCCGACGCCCGGCAGCCAAGGCCCAGCACGGCCGACGCCAGGCAGCCAAAAGGCCGAGCAAAGGCCGACGCCAGGCAGCCAAGGCCGAGCACGGCCGACGCCAGGCAGCCAAGGCCGAGCACGGCCGACGCCAGGCAGCCAAGGCCGAGCACGGCCGACGCCAGGCAGCCAAGGCCGAGCACGGCCGACGCCAGGCAGCCAAGGCCGAGCACGGGCCGACGCCAGGCAGCCAAGGCCGAGCACGGCCGACGCCAGGCAGCCAAGGCCGCGCACGGCCCACGCCAGGCAAACCAAGGCCGCGCACGGCCGACGCCAGGCAGCCAAGGCCGCGCACGGCCGACGCCAGGCAGCCAAGGCCGCGCACGGCCGACGCCAGGCAGCCAAGGCCGCGCACGGCCGACGCCAGGCAGCCAAGGCCGCGCACGGCCGACGCCAGGCAGCCAAGGCCGCGCACGGCCGACGCCAGGCAGCCAAGGCCGAGCACGGCCGACGCCAGGCAGCCAAGGCCGAGCACGGCCGACGCCAGGCAGCCAAGGCCGAGCACGGCCGACGCCAGGCAGCCAAGGCCGAGCACGGCCGACGCCAGGCAGCCAAGGCCGAGCACGGCCGACGCCAGGCAGCCAAGGCCGAGCACGGCCGACGCCAGGCAGCCAAGGCCGAGCACGGCCGACGCCAGGCAGCCAAGGCCGAGCACGGCCCACGCCAGGCAGCCAAGGCCGAGCACGGCCGACGCCAGGCAGCCAAGGCCGAGCACGGCCGACGCCAGGCAGCCAAGGCGAGCACGGCCGACGCCAGGCAGCCAAGGCCGAGCACGGCCGACGCCAGGCAGCCAAGGCCGAGACGGCCGACGCCAGGCAGCCAAGGGCCGAGAACGGCCGACGCCAGGCAGCCAAGGCCGAGAACGGCCGACGCCAGGCAGCCAAGGCCGAGAACGGCCGACGCCAGGCAGCCAAGGCCGAGAACGGCCGACGCCAGGCAGCCAAGGCCGAGAACGGCCGAGCCAGGCAGCCAAGGCCGAGAACGGCCGACGCCAGGCAGCCAAGGCCGAGAACGGCCGACGCCAGGCAGCCAAGGCCGAGAACGGCCGACGCCAGGCAGCCAAGGCCGAGAACGGCCGACGCCAGGCGCCCAAAGGCCGAGAATGGCCGACGCAAGGCAGTCAAGGGCCGAGAATGGCCGACCGCCAGGGCTGTCAAAGGGCCCAGAATGGCCGACAACAGGCTGTCAAGGCCGAGAATGGCCGACACCAGGCTGTCAAGGCTGACACCAGGCTGTCAAGGCTGAGAATGGCCGACACCAGGCTGTCAAGGCTGAGAATGGCCGACACCAGGCTGTCAAGGCTGAGAATGGCCGACACCAGGCTGTCAAGGCTGAGAATGGCCGACACCAGGCTGTCAAGGCTGAGAATGGCCGACACCAGGCTGTCAAGGCTGAGAATGGCCGACACCAGGCTGTCAAGGCTGAGAATGGCCGACACCAGGCTGTCAAGGCTGAGAATGGCCGACACCAGGCTGTCAAGGCTGAGAATGGCCGACACCAGGCTGTCAAGGCTGAGAAATGGCCGACACCAGGCTGTCAAGGCTGAGAATGGCCGACACCAGGCTGTCAAGGCTGAGAATGGCCGACACCAGGCTGTCAAGGCTGAGAATGGCCGACACCAGGCTGTCAAGGCTGAGAATGGCCGACACCCAGGCTGTCAAGGCTGAGAATGGCCGACACCAGGCTGTCAAGGCTGAGAATGGCCGACACCAGGCTGTCAAGGCTGAGAATGGCCGACACCAGGCTGTCAAGGCTGAGAATGGCCGACACCAGGCTGTCAAGGCTGAGAATGGCCGACACCAGGCTGTCAAGGCTGAGAATGGCCGACACCAGGCTGTCAAGGCTGAGAATGGCCGACACCAGGCTGAGAATGGCCGACACCAGGCTGTCAAGGCTGAGAATGGCAGACACCAGGCTGTCAAGGCTGAGAATGGCCGACACCGGGCTGAGAATGGCCGACACCGGGCTGAGAATGGCCGACACCGGGCTGAGAATGGCCGACACCGGGCTGAGAAATGGCCGGACACCCGGGCTGAGAATGGCCGACACCGGGCTGAGAATGGCCGACACCGGGCTGAGAATGGCCGACACCGGGCTGAGAATGGCCGACACCGGGCTGAGAATGGCCGACACCGGGCTGAGAATGGCCGACAACCGGGCTGAGAATGGCCGACACCGGGCTGAGAATGGCCGACACCGGGCTGAGAATGGCCGACACCGGGCTGAGAATGGCCGACACCAGGCTGAGAATGGCCGACACCAGGCTGAGAATGGCCGACACCAGGCTGAGAATGGCCGACACCAGGCTGAGAATGGCCGACACCAGGCTGAGAATGGCCGACACCAGGCTGTCAAGGCTGAGAATGGCCGACACCAGGCTGTCAAGGCTGAGAATGGCCGACACCAGGCTGTCAAGGCTGAGAATGGCCGACACCAGGCTGTCAAGGCTGAGAATGGCCGACACCAGGCTGTCAAGGCTGAGAATGGCCGACACCAGGCTGAGAATGGCTGACACCAGGTTGTCAAGGCTGAGAATGGCAGCCACCAGGCTG
The DNA here is from genome assembly GCF_026875155.1 of Cherax quadricarinatus. Classification (NCBI taxonomy): domain Eukaryota; kingdom Metazoa; phylum Arthropoda; class Malacostraca; order Decapoda; family Parastacidae; genus Cherax; species Cherax quadricarinatus. The sequence continues at coordinate 25,625,749 of NC_069451.1, read as the reverse complement.
TCAAGGCTGAGAATGGCCGACACCGGGCTGAGAATGGCCGACACCGGGCTGAGAATGGCCGACACCGGGCTGAGAATGGCCGACACCGGGCTGAGAATGGCCGACACCGGGCTGAGAATGGCCGACACCGGGCTGAGAATGGCCGACACCGGGCTGAGAATGGCCGACACCAGGCTGAGAATGGCCGACACCAGGCTGAGAATGGCCGACACCAGGCTGAGAATGGCCGACACCAGGCTGAGAATGGCCGACACCAGGCTGAGAATGGCCGACACCAGGCTGAGAATGGCCGACACCAGGCTGAGAATGGCCGACCAACCAGGCTGAGAATGGCCGACACCAGGCTGAGAATGGCCGACACCAGGCTGAGAATGGCCGACACCAGGCTGAGAATGGCCGACACCAGGCTGAGAATGGCCGACACCAGGCTGAGAATGGCCGACACCAGGCTGAGAATGGCCGACACCAGGCTGTCAAGGCTGAGAATGGCCGACACCAGGCTGTCAAGGCTGAGAATGGCCGACACCAGGCTGTCCCAAAGGGTGAGAATGGCCGACACCAGGCTGTCAAGGCTGAGAATGGCCGACACCAGGCTGTCAAGGCTGAGAATGGCCGACACCAGGCTGTCAAGGCTGAGAATGGCCGACACCAGGCTGTCAAGGCTGAGAATGGCCGACACACAGGCTGTCAAGGCTGAGAATGGCCGGCACACCAGGCTGTCAAGGCTGAGAATGGCCGACACCAGGCTGTCAAGTCTGAGAATGGCCGACACCAGGCTGAGAATGGCTGTCAAGGCTGAGAATGGCTGTCAAGGCTGACACCAGGCTGTCAAGGCTGACACCAGGTTGTCAAGGCTGACACCAGGCTGTCAAGGCTGACACCAGGCTGTCAAGGCTGACACCAGGCTGTCAAGCCTGAGAATGTCTGACACCAGGCTGTCAAGGCTGACACCAGGTTGTCAAGGTTGAAAATGGCTGACACCAGGCTGTCAAGGCTGACACCAGGCTGTCAAGGCTGAAAATGGCTGACACCAGGCTGTCAAGGCTGAGAATGGCTGACACCAGGCTGTCAAGGCTGAGAATGGCTGACGCCAGGCTGAGAATGGCTGACGCCAGGCTGAGAATGGCTGACGCCAGGCTGAGAATGGCTGACGCCAGGCTGAGAATGGCTGACGCCAGGCTGAGAATGGCTGACGCCAGGCTGAGAATGGCTGACGCCAGGCCGTCAAGGCTGAGAATGGCTGACGCCAGGCTGAGAATGGCTGACGCCAGGCTGAGAATGGCTGACGCCAGGCCGTCAAGGCTGAGAATGGCTGACGCCAGGCCGTCAAGGCTGAGAATGGCTGACGCCAGGCCGTCAAGGCTGAGATGGCTGACGCCAGGCCGTCAAGGCTGAGAATGGCTGACGCCAGGCCGTCAAGGCTGAGAATGGCTGACGCCAGGCCGTCAAGGCTGAGAATGGCTGACGCCAGGCCGTCAAGGCTGAGAATGGCTGACGCCAGGCCGTCAAGGCTGAGAATGGCTGACGCCAGGCCGTCAAGGCTGAGAATGGCTGACGCCAGGCCGTCAAGGCTGAGAATGGCTGACGCCAGGTTGTCAAGGCTGAGAATGGCTGACACCAGGTTGTCAAGGCTGAGAATGGCTGACACCAGGTTGTCAAGGCTGAGAATGGCTGACACCAGGTTGTCAAGGCTGAGAATGGCTGACACCAGGTTGTCAAGGCTGAGAATGGCTGACACCAGGTTGTCAAGGCTGAGAATGGCTGACACCAGGTTGTCAAGGCTGAGAACGGCTGACACCAGGTTGTCAAGGCTGAGAACGGCTGACACCAGGTTGTCAAGGCTCAGAATGGCTGACACCAGGTTGTCAAGGCTCAGAATGGCTGACACCAGGTTGTCAAGGCTCAGAATGGCTGACACCAGGTTGTCAAGGCTGAGAATGGCTGACACCAGGTTGTCAAGGTTGAGAATGGCTGACACCAGGTTGTCAAGGTTGAGAATGGCTGACACCAGGTTGTCAAGGTTGAGAATGGCTGACACCAGGTTGTCAAGGTTGAGAATGGCTGACACCAGGTTGTCAAGGTTGAAAATGGCTGACACCAGGTTGTCAAGGTGAAATTTAAGTATTTTTATGAATGATAACAAATTTGAAATGTAGGCTAATAGAGATTTACAAGAGGCTTAGGAACATGTATAGTGGAGAAACTGTGTCCACTTGTTTCCTGCCGAACAAAACACCACTATCGTCACACACCCGAGTACACTGTCTTGTACGGCAGCATCCCCACGTTCAGACCGAGCTTCTTGGCAATCATTTCTTTCAATCCTTCACGGGTGTTGGGTGCACCTTTCACCACCTCTTCCTTCAGCGCCTTATCCACGAAGATCACAGTGGGTAAGTCAGCAGATGAGAACTCTGTGGCGTCAAGTATGTCTACTTCCTTGTAGCGGACGGCAACCTGCAAGCAATTATGGTCACCAATGTTATGGCCTATAATTTTATAGTGAACAATGTTATGGTGAACAATGTTATGGTGAACAATGTTATGGTGAACAATGTTATGGTCAGCAATGTTATAGTGAACAGTTATGAACAATGTTATTGTGAATGTTATGGTGAACAATATTAAGAACCTGGTATAATTGCCAGACTGGATAACAGGTTAGCAGTGTGTGTTATAAACTCTCTCACTGCAGTATAGTTATGGCAGTGTGCAGGTCTGGCACCAGGTCCTCAGGTATCTTCCAGGTACAGTAGAACCTGTGAATTCTGTATCCGCGGTTTTGGTTATCCATGGTTTACTGTGGCCCAAAAATAACAATTTTGCTTAATAATTAATAGCCCCAAAGCATAATAGTAATGATGCTGTCAGTTCTTCAAAGCCTCAGAGTAGCTGTGAAGTGCTTCCCATCAGTGAAAAAGGGCTAATTTTAGATTTATTTTGCATAATTTATCAATTAAACTTTATCATAGATATACAGTGGAACCTCTACTTACGAGTGCATCCATGTGCAAGTTTTTCTAGATACGAGCAGCTGCTCGGTCGATTTTTTTGCTTCCAGACGCGAGCAAAATTTCCAGATGCGAGTGGGCCTCAAGGGAGGTTAATTGACCCTGGTGAGGGGGCTCTTGCTCTTGAATTGGATCTCCTTGTTTGTTGGACTATTAATTGAAACTTGGGCAATGGAGGATGAAAAGATGCTTCTAACATACACCAAAAGGAAAGGGAAATCAGACCAAAAATAACGAGTTCACTTCTCAGCCATTAGCCTCCCCTTAGGCACATTTTCGTATGTTTTTTATGTTGTTTTCATTTTTTTGGTCTTGTGTGTAGAATGGAAGATACTACAGAAATAAAAAAATGATTTAAGTTGTTCACGATGAAAAGTACTTGAAAATGAGCTCAAATAGCAGAATGTCGATTTTTGGTGAAAATTAGTGGAAAGACATTATGAGGCAGCGTGGCAGACAACAAAAAGCAGCAGTGGCAGACAACAGAACCAACAGGGCAGACATCATGAGCAGCCAGGGCAAAACAACATGAAGCAGCAGTGGCAGACATCATGAGTACAGTGCAGACATCATGAGTACAGGGGCCCAGAATCATGAGCACAGTGGCAGACATCATGAGGTAGCAGTGGCAGACATCATGAGGTAGCAGTGGCAGACATCATGAGGCAGCATGATGTCTGCCACTGCAGACATGTCAGCATGTAGTCAGGAGCAGGAATCCCCGCTGTGGTGGCCCTTTAAACCCCAACAACAATGGCTGCTGTCACCACCACTAGCCACATACCTAATGACATGTATTTTATTCATTCTAGTGTATATATCATGTTTCTATTTTATTAATATTGTTTATTATGTCATATTACATGAATTGTGATAGATAAATAAGCTGTAGAGTTGATATTAGGGAAATTATTAAAGTATTTTCTCGTTCCTGGAATTCCACTGGAACGAATTAATTACATTTCAATTAATTTAAATGAGGAAAATCGACTCTGCAAACGAGCAAATCCAGTTGCGAGCAAGGTCATGGAACAGATTAAACTCATAAGTAGAGGTTCTACTGTACATGTAAATGAAAAATGACATATATAGGATTTGCTACTATCCGGAGTTTCAGATATCCATGGTAGGTCTTGGAACATATCCCCACAGATACGGGGGACTACTGTATATATTTTCAGCTATCTATATCTATCTATATCTATCTATATCTATATCTATCTATCTATATCTATCTATATCTATCTATCTATTTATATCTATCTATATCTATATCTATCTATATATCTATCTATATCTATATCTATCTATATCTATATCTATATCTATCTATCTATATCTATCTATATCTATCTATTTATATCTATCTATATCTATCTATATCTATCTATCTATATCTATCTATATCTATCTATATCTATCTATATCTATCTATCTATCTATATCTATCTATATCTATCTATATCTATATCTATCTATATCTATATCTATCTATATCTATCTATATCTATCTCTATATCTATCTATATCTATATCTCTCTCTCTCTCTGCTACAGAGTACGTATTTTGAACCTTTAAGGTGTTCCCAGTAAATTAAATGCTTTATTGGCTCTATATGGGTTTTAAATGACCTCTAACTGTTCCAGCTCTGATATCTCTCCTGAATGAGGCTGTCATCACTAAACAATACTGTTCCAGCTATGATATCTCTCCTACGCTGAACAAGGCCATTGACAGTGAACAATATTCCAAATGAGAGAGAAAACATCACCTCTTCAAGGTCATTGGTATTTCACCTAGATCTAGGCTCTTTCTCCAAAGAATACTAAGGGTTCATGCTAGTGGTACTTGGCACCTTTTTATTTTTTTTTATTAACACATCGGCCAATTCCCACCAAGGCAGGGTGGCCAGAAAAAAAAAAAACCTTCATCATTCACTCCATCACTGTCTTGCCAGAGGCATGCTTACACTACGGTTATAAAACTGCAACATTAACACCCATCCTTCAGAGTGCAGTCATTGTACTTCCCATCTCCAGGACTCAAGTCCGGTCTGCCAGTTTCCCTGAATCCCTTCAGGGAATTCCATAAATTCCCTGAATCCCTTCAGGAATTCCATGAATCTTTTCCAGGTGCTGAGTGAGTGGGAATGTTTTCAGTTTCTTTTTTGAATTCTATGGGATTAGTACTGTCAGTTAGTCTGTCTGCCTGACTTTCTGATGGAATAAAAAAAAAAAGATTTTGCATTCTCTACCTTGCTATCATTTAGCAAGTTGCTGAACACTAACTTATAATATTCTTTAAGAATTTTGCTTATTTCCTGTTCATTGTCAGCATACAAACCTCCCCTCATTAAGAGCCCAATTCTACAGGTAGTTCTTAGCTTGGATTTTGCATATGAATAAAAATTATCTGTGTTTCTTGCAATACCTTGGATGACGTTTTGTTCCCTTAGTGCTTCTTCTGTTTGGTACAACAACCTAAGTTGTTGCTCTATGTCGATGATCTCTCAGCTAAGATCATGTTTCCTTCGTTGTGACGTACTCACCTGATTAAGTAATTCTTCTGCACAATCTTCTATGCTCTCTATATCTAATCTTCTAGGCTTCCTCAATGGTACATATTTAATACAGACTTTGTATGATTCTGTGTTGTGGTTTTCCAAGCACTGGTGAGGATTCAGGGTGCTCAGGACTGTTTTTAGGGTGAAGCAGTGTAGTTCTAAACTGGGAAGAGGGTGAAGTGTAGGTCTAGACTGGGAAGAGGGTGAAGTGTAGTTCTAGACTGGGAAGAGGGTGATGCAGTGTAGTTCTAGACTGGGAAGAGGGTGAAGAAGTGTAGTTCTAAATAACAAAAAAACGGCACAATACCGTGACTGGAACGATACACAAATAACCCGTGTGACTTTGTAAATGGTCACAAGTCGGACCGAAGCATCGTCGAAAGCTTCTCTCTTCTATGTGAAGGTTATTTGTGTATAGTGTAGTTCTAGATTGGGAAGAGGGTGAAGCAGTGTAGGTCTAGACTGGGAAGAGGATGAGGCAGTATAGTTCTAGACAGGAAAGAGGGTGATGCAGTATAGTTCTAGACTGGGAAGAGGATGAGGCAGTGAAGTTCTAGACAGGAAAGAGGGTGATGCAGTATAATTCTAGACATGGGAAAGAATGAACAAGTGCAGTTCTACACAGCAGATACTAGTTCTCATATGTTCACAATTATTCATAAGTAACAATAATGACTGTGTGGCCTTACTTTCAAAAATTCAAACACTAGAAGTCATGACAAAAGTCACCAGAGTAAAAGATCTTATAATATACTAGAAACATAATTCAAAAATCCTTCATTATTTCCCATGACAGAATATTAGAAGGTTAACCTACGCATCTCTGATCATTACAGGTACAGCAGGGCCCCACTTATACAGCAGGTTAGGTTCCAGGCTACTGCTGTACAGCAGGGCCCCACTTATACAGCAGGTTAGGTTCCAGGCTACTGCTGTACAGCAGGGCCCCACTTATACAGCAGGTTAGGTTCCAGGTACTGCTGTACAGCAGGGCCCCACTTATACAGCAGGTTAGGTTCCAGGCTACTGCTGTTTCAGCAGGGCCCCACTTATTCAGCAGGGTTTGGTTCCAGGCTAACTGCTGTACAGCAGGGCCCCACTTATACAGCAGGTTAGGTTCCAGGCTACTGCTGTACAGCAGGGCCCCACTTATACAGCAGGTTAGGTTCCAGGCTACTGCTGTACAGCAGGGCCCCACTTATACAGCAGGTTGGTTCCAGGCTACTGCTGTACAGCAGGGCCCCACTTATTCAGCAAAGGGTTTGGTTCCAGGGTACTGCTGTACAGCAGGGCCCCACTTTTCAGCAGGTTAGGTTCCAGGCTACTGCTGTACAGCAGGGCCCCACTTATTCAGCAGGTTAGGTCCAGGCTACTGCTGTACAGCAGGGCCCCCACTTATTCAGCAGGTTAGGTTCCAGGCTACTGCTGTAACAGCAGGGCCCCATTATACAGCAGGTTAGGTTCCAGGCTACTGCTGTACAGCCAGGGCCCCCACTTATACAGCAGGTTAGGTTCCAGGGCTACTGCTGTACAGCAGGGCCCCACTTATACAGCAGGTTAGGTTCCAGGCTACTGCTGTACAGCAGGGCCCCACTTATACAGCAGGTTAGGTTCCAGGCTACTGCTGTACAGCAGGGCCCCACTTATTCAGCAGGTTAGGTTCCAGGCTACTGCTGTACAGCAGGGCCCCACTTATACAGCAGGTTAGGTTCCAGGCTACTGCTGTACAGCAGGGCCCCACTTATACAGCAGGTTAGGTTCCAGGCTACTGCTGTACAGCAGGGCCCCCCCTTATTCAGCAGGTTAGGTTCCAGGCTACTGCGTACAGGAGGGCCCCACTTTTAAAAGCAGGTTAGGTTCCAGGCTACTGCTGTACAGCAGGGCCCCCAATTATACAGCAGGTTAGGTTCCAGGCTACTGCTGTACAGCAGGGTCCCACTTAACAGCAGGGTTTGGTTCCAGGCTACTGCTGTACAGCAGGGTCCCACTTATACAGCAGGTTAGGTTCCAGGCTACTGCTGTACAGCAGGGCCCCACTTATACAGCAGGTTAGGTTCCAGGCTACTGCTGTACAGCAGGGTCCCACTTATACAGCAGGTTAGGTTCCAGGCTACTGCTGTACAGCAGGGTCCCACTTATACAGCAGGTTAGGTTCCAGGCTACTGCGTACAGCAGGGCCCCACTTATACAGCAGGTTAGGTTCCAGGCTACGCTGTACAGCAGGGTCCCACTTACAGCAGGTTAGGTTCCAGGCTACTGCTGTACAGGGGCCCCACTTATACAGCGGTTAGGTTCCAGGTACTGCTGTACAGCAGGGTCCCACTTATACAGCAGGTTAGGTTCCAGGCTACTGCTGTACAGCAGGGCCCCACTTATACAGCAGGTTAGGTTCCAGGCTACTGCTGTACAGCAGGGTCCCACTTATACAGCAGGTTAGGTTCCAGGCTACTGCTGTACAGCAGGGCCCCCCTTATACGCAGGTTAGGTTCCAGGCTACTGCTGTACAGCAGGGCCCCACTTATACAGCAGGTTAGGTTCCAGGCTACTGCTGTACAGCAGGGCCCCACTTATACAGCAGGTTAGGTTCCAGGCTAATGCTGTACAGCAGGGCCCCACTTATACAGCAGGTTAGGTTCCAGGCTACTGCTGTACAGCAGGGCCCCACTTATACAGCAGGTTAGGTTCCAGGCTAATGCTATACAGGAGGGCCCTATTTATACAGCAGGTTAGGTTCCAGGCTACTGCTGTACAGCAGGGCCCCACTTATACAGCAGGTTAGGTTCCAGGCTACTGCTGTACAGCAGGGCCCCACTTATTCAGCAGGTTAGGTTCCAGGCTACTGCTGTACAGCAGGGCCCCACTTACTCAGCAGGTTAGGTTCCAGGCTACTGCTGTACAGCAGGGCCCCACTTATTCAGCAGGTTAGGTTCCAGGCTACTGCTGTACAGCAGGGCCCCACTTACTCAGCAGGTTAGGTTCCAGGCTACTGCTGTACAGCAGGGCCCCACTTATTCAGCAGGTTAGGCTCCAGGCTAATGCTGTACAGGAGGGCCCCACTTATACAGCAGGTTAGGTTCCAGGCTACTGCTGTACAGCAGGGCCCCACTTATACAGCAGGTTAGGTTCCAGGCTAATGCTATACAGGAGGGCCCTATTTATACAGCAGGTTAGGTTCCAGGCTAATGCTGTACAAGAGGGCCCTGCTTAAACAGCTGAACCCACAAGCTCTTGAGAGGAATGGAGGAAGGAATGGGAGGAAGGAATTGGGGTGAAGAATGAATGGGGATGAAGAATGAATGGGGGTGAAGAATGAATGGGGATGAAGAATGAATGGGGGTGAAGAATGAATGGAAAAAGGAATGGGGGTGAAGAATGAATGGGGGTGAAGAATGAATGGGAAGAAGGAATGGGGGTGAAGAATGAATGGGAGGAAGGAATGGGGGTGAAGAATGAATGGGAGGAAGGAATGGGGGTGAAGAATGAATGGGAGGAAGGAATGGGGGTGAAGATGAAGGAAGGAAGGGAAAATTGGGGTGAAATATGAATGGATGGAAAAATGGGGGTTAAGAATGAATGGGAGTACTCACAGTGGAGTATCCTCCCAGGTCTAGTATGGTACGCCAGCTGATGTAAGACTTGGCTGTGTCAACAATAACAACAACATGCTCCACGATGCCGTAGTCCCGCACCTCCGACCAGGCGTCTGCAGCTGCTCCTCTGTAACCAACCATCACACATTATATGCAAATCTGAAAGTATAATAAAATGTTACACATAACACTGGCAGAACAGCACAAATATAAGACTGACAGTAAAACACTAAAGTACAGGAGAGCCTCGTTTGTACAGCTCTTAGATTCCCGACCCAGTGCTGCAAGCGAAAATCACCGAGGGTAGAAAAGAGCAATTTTTCATTATCAAATGTGTCCAAAATGCCTGATAATGTGTTTACACTATCATATATTAAGGGCTCAATAAAGCTAGGCATAAAAAAAAAGATATAAAAGCAAAATAAATACATAGTAAGGGAGGGCCTCGCTTATACAGCATGTTAGCATCTGGTCTACTGCTGTAGAGCAGAAATCACTGTAAAGTGAAACAGCTTTTTTTTTCTTCTCTCACTTACAAATTCACATAAAAAGCTGATAACATGTTTACATTATCGTATATTAAGTGAGCAATAGAGCTTGGCCTAAAAAATACGTATACAGTACACTATTACTTACCCTTTAAAATATTTTCATCCTTAACCCTTAAACCATCCAAATGGAGATCAACCCTTCACGTGCTAGCGCTCCGATCATATATCTACGTTTTATTTACGTGCTTTCAACCCTTTGGCACGATAAGTCTGAGTTGGGATAGACATGAGAGAATGAGAGTGCACTCAGTGTGCACAGTATGACAAAATTTTTGGGGGTGCCAGGAAAAATGCCACTCTTCATTTAAAAAAATAGCGGGTACACACATGAATGTTGTTCTACATTTGGGCAGTATAAGGGTTAAAGTGAGTGATGAAAGCATTATTGTAGGAAGTCTGAATAAAGAGATAGGTTTAACTGAAAACCACTGAATTAGCAAAAACCCATAAAGCAAAGTGCTGTAGAGCAAAGACCTCATGTGAAATCAATACTGTACTTACCTTAAAAATGGCACCAGTGCCCTTCCTTTATGCAACTGTTGGGGAAAAACTGAACATACTCAACAATGGTTCAAATTGAAAAATACCAAAAAACGTAGAACACCGAAAAGAGGGTGCGAATACATGGGGTTCTCTTATATAACACCAACAGTATACTGTCAGTGTACAACAATTGCTGAACACCAACAGCATAGCAAAATGCACACGAATGAGCCAAACGCAACCAGCATCAATTCCACAAAACATAATTACAGACATGCAACCAAAATTAAATATTTTTTTTTAAACCACCAATAGTCTGTCACTGAGGTAGGGTGACCCTCCCTGGGAAAAAAAAAAAAAAGGGGGGGGGGAAGAACCTTTCCCCAAATCGTTCATTAAATCACTGTGTTGGTAAAGTTTGATGATGTCACAGTTCAGATGACATGTGCATTGTGACATCCCCACTTTTATATCACTTTGCAGCAACCCTAAAAAAAACGGGGTAAATTTGGGTAGTACCCTCTGTTTATTTTATATGGGTCCATATCAGTTCTGATAACTTCGAAATTCCCCACTGAAAACTGTACAAGGACAACTAAGTCTGAGGGTCTAGTTGTTGTTGCTCTACAACAACAGCGACTGAAAAATTGACTGGTTTTTATTATAACATTGCGCAAGCCAAAAATCACCTTATTTTAAGGCCTGTTTTTTCCCTTCAAGGGTAAAATGCCTGTCAAAAATACATATCTTGTAGTTTAGAATCTGCTCTTTCTAATGAAGGTTTAAAAAAAAAAAACTAAACTTCTTTTTTGTTGTTGGTCTTCAAAAATGGCCTAAAATTCACCGTGAGGGCATTTTTAGGTACCATTAGCACAGGAACTATAAACGTTTGGAGTCTAATATTTTAGAAGTGTGACGTGTCCACTTAGCTGCCTACAATATTGTCATACTAAAATAATGTTTTCCTCTAGAGATATAAGCAGATGAATTCAAGATTTGATCAATTTTACACGACAAATTTTTTCTCTATTTTGGCTTCATACTGTGAAAAAAGTAAAAGTATGCAAGTTTTAGGACTGCAATTTTTTAAATCAGCTCCAAAAGTTGTAGAGACATGTCTACTTACACAACTTTTTCTCTTCTAGATCTGCCACAGCAATAATCTGAACATTGTCGATTGTGTGCCGTGGGTTAGCGAAATTTTCACCTGCCTCCACTCTGAGGGTCACAGCATTACTACTATTGCATATCGTGAACTAAAATTTTCCCAAAGTTAGTCTGATATACACGCCAACCTTCATATAAAATTTTACTGAAATTGGAGATGGTCAGGTGGGAGATTCAAATGTTCCACTTGACATGGAATCCAATATACTATACTATGCAAATACTACTACTATACTAGCAGAACTCAACCACCACCATATAGTACTACTGGTAGCACTGTACCACAGTTATTACTAAATACACAACTACCACCACCACCTCTAAATACTAAAAACTACCACATAAATGCAACACTTATTTGGGGGAAGTACAGTTTCTTCCCTTTCCGAAAAGGTTTGCAGGTTTACCACGATAAAAGAGCCATTATTGGCCTTTTGTTTGTCTACCGGAAGTCAATGACAGATCTGCCCCTGTCATCCACCGTGGACCCGCTGCAGTCGTGCCCACATCTCCCTGCGAGAAGAAAGCGCCGAAAAATTTGTTTTAGGGGTTTTCTTATGCATTTCAAACCCATGGTCTGGGGCAAAAATTTAGAGGAAATGCATTCACCATTATTCAGTCACTTTTGGGTTTAAGGGTTCCGGGACAATCTGAACGTGATATTCTAAACCAAATCTTCAGAGTGCGGGTTGTTCTTCCCATTCCAGACTAATTTCACCCCTTCTTCAAAGGGCAGTCTTTTCTTCCCTTTCCAGGGCTGTAACATCACCCCCCATCCTTCAGAGTGTAGGCACTGTACTTCTCACTTCCAGAACTGTAACATCCTCACCCATCCTTCAGAGTGCAGACACTATTTTCCACTTCCAGAACTGTAACATCCTCACCTATCCTTCAGTGTAGGCACAGTAAAATTTATGATAGGCTTTGAAAGGCTGTGAGCTCTGTGAAAAGTAGAAAAGGCTTGCAAGTTGTTGTCAAGTTGTCATGGGTTGTGAAAAACTGTTGTGGAGGGTAGTGAAAAATTGTGAAGTCTTGTGAAAAGCTGTGAGAGCTGAGATAGTGTTGCTTGCACCATTTATCACAGTGTGCTTCACACTTCTGTTACTGCCACTAAAATAGTTGCAAGTTAGTGGTTGTCAACCACAAGTACAGTAGTTACCTTCGGAAAGAGATTCTCTACCATTTCAGATTTCTTTTTTAACAAGTGGACACAGAGCAATATTAATCTGGACAGTGAAAGGATTAATAAACTCTTCAATGGATTGATAACACCCTGGTTGGTACAATGTCGCCACAGTAAAGATGCCCAGGTGTTGTGCATGCGTCTTATTCAGCAATGCCTTCCTAAACCTCTGAACTACACCCCATCTCCTTGTTATAGCAGCTGGGTTGGTAGTTTACTTAGCTCACACACCAAGTGTCCATGGTTCAGTGCCCGTTACGGAAGGAAACGCTGGGTGTTTCCTTACTCTTGCTGTCCCTGTTCACCTAGCAGAAAGTAGGTATCTGGGCATTAGTCAACTGTTGTGGGTAGGATCCTAGGGGTGGTAGTATACCTTAGATTGGGCTGGGCCTTGAAGTGAACCGAGGTAGGATAACAGCTCTTGGCTTGTAAAATTGATTAGTGTATAAAAAAAACTGGCGAGTGTAAACACCTTGCTAGCACGAGCAGCAAACAACTTGATTGTTGGATAGCCCATGACTTCATGTTCTCGACAGACTGGTACATTCTCATCGACCGCACAGTCCAGGACACCAACCTTCACCGTGTGTTCCCAATCTGAAATCAATTAACAAACATTAGTGTACAAAAACTCGAGGCAAGTCATAATAAATGAGTGTCGTTGAATTGACAGCACTGAGCTTGCTACATGCCAAGAACACTGTTCAACTTCCCATCTATTTTTCTGCTTATTCACAAGTGCAAAAATATCAATCTCAACTAAGCATGTTAAACTACTCTAAATGGTGCATTTTTTTTTTTTTTTGTATATGTGATTGTAAAAGTGTATCCAAAATTGAACAGTGAGTGAAAAAGTCTTACATGTATGTGTTATTCAATTCTGGATACCTTACCTTTACCTTTGATGAGTTTCCACAGATTGACTATTTTTCATCGGTTACAAAATCCTTATTCTATATAGAGGTACCTTCAAAATAGAGAAGTCATCCTCGGCACAAAAATATAAAGAAACTAGAAACTTGTAAAAGTATGTACATGGACCCACTGGATTACGTAATTAAGCCCATTGTCCACGAAAGAGTGAACTTATCCTGAATTCTGACTTATTCGAAATAATTTTCCCATAAGACAACAATGGAAATCCAATTAATCCGTTTCAGACACACACAAAAGTATGAAAGACAAAATTGTTTCGCTACAGAATACATTTACCTACCACAGAAAACACTGCATACATGAAGAATAAAACTCCATCATAACAGCATCACACTAGCCTTTATTGAAGACAATGAGTGATGTATGGAAGATGGAGAGGAGGGGAGAGGATGGAAAGAGTTTACACCTGTTTGGAAGGGGAATCCCTTCACGCAGAGACTTCACAGGCCTACCAGGTCCTTATCCTGGGTTACTTCCCTTCTTTGTATCTTTAATGCCACTCGGACCTCGCTGCAGAGTCGGACTGGGACCCAATCGACTCAAAAAAGTGTTCCAGAGCGCGTCCCGCTTTCGGCGTACGTTAGCGAATTGCTGTTGGGAGGACAAGGACCAAGATAGTCTTCCAATATGACACAAATACAGCTCCTACGGCTTATTTAATCTAGCACAACGCTCATCTAGTATGAACATAATAAAACAATACAGTCGGACCCCCGGTAACGATAGTTTTTTCACTCCAGAAAGTATGTTCAGGTGCCAGTACTGGGACCGGAATTTGATTCCCAATAGGAAATATGTGAAGAAGAATGTCCAATTTCTCAGACCCCAAACCACTACACGTACAAATGCACTATATAATTACACCTTACATAATTTTTTCGCATTCGGACGTAATCGTTATGCGGGGGCTCACTGTAATTAATAAATAGAAAACAGGCATACTCAGAATGAATAAAAATATGGCATTAAAGAACGTTCACAAGAGCGTGGCGTGTGTTTGTTTTTGGGTGTAAGTAAAAGGGCCACTGAAAGATGAGACGTATATATTGGGTGGTGCATGGTAGGCAGCAAGAGGCAGCAGAGGCAGCAGTTCTTGTCAGTTGCCCTATATTACCTCCAACAACAATGGAGGAGTCGCTTTCATGCTGTCCTTTTTCTATTGATTATCGCTTACTAACTTACTTGCTACACTGTTATGCTACAATTTATCGCTGGCTGGCGCTAGAGCCTTTATCAACTCATGTGCTTTAGTATCGTACATGTTCAGAAATCACTGAAAAGGCACTACATTTCCTCTCTCCCCCTCCCCTCCTCCCCTCCTCCCCCCCCCTATCTCTCTCTCTCTCTCTCTCCTCTCTCTCTCTCTCTCTGCCCTTTACAAAGGCTGCTGGCTGGAACTAGAAGCTTTCTTTGGGCCCTTGGTGGTTTATTTAGCTTTACAAGACAAAAAAAAGAATGAATAATACAAAATGTTTTTGGTAGGCTCGTGAGACCTCCTCACGGCGGGTAAAAAAATGGACACGGGTGCAATGGAGTGTCTGGCCGCTCAGGCCATGCGGACACGTTCCAGAAAAAATGACTTTTCTGGTTCAGTAACGTTCACCAAGCCAAATTTTTTGAAAAAAAAAAAAAAGTTACTTATTCCGAATATTACTTATTCCATGATTAATGGGGGGCCACTGTAAGCATTTCGGCAAATTTATAGGTATACACACATCAATCCCCTTCACCTTGAAATTTATATTCATTTTTTTTAATTTCAATAGGGTATTAGTTAAGTTATTTTTTATTCATGACAAAGTTAGTTATTTACTTATTTTTTTAGCATACCCATATTCATATTCATATTTATGCCCAAAATGCCTAGCCATGCTAAGCGTTTAGTGGAACTCTGTAATCCAATTTTACTACATTTTAAACCCAAAAACAATAACCAAATTTCTGTAAACTCAACATTGTAAACCCTTTAAAGGGGAAATAAACTTTGAATTTGAATTTGAATTTGGGGACTACAAGGGGTTTTGTCGAACGAAACCCTCATAAATCAAGAAGCACCTTTTTATACTGAAATAATTTACACAAGAGTACCAATGCACGATGACTAAAATTATATTGGGGGTTTTCTTTTTTAGTATATTACGATTGTTTCCCTAAAATGCATTTATAGTAAGTGGCTTTTGCGGACTTTCGTTTTTCAAAGATATTCCTATTATTTTCATATCAAAAAAATAACAAATCGACAGGAAGCAAATACAACTATAACTTCTTTGGAAGGGTTTTAAAAAAAAAATGGGTATGTGGGAAGGTGCCCTTTGACCAGGAAACCAATTCACAGTTTTTAGAGTAAAAAACCTTGATTAATGACCAAATTTAACCCTTTGACGTTTTGGGGCGAAAAATAATCTACGACCCCCTTATTTGACACATTACCAAAATTCTAGCGGTTTAAATCAACCAGAGAAAGCTGGGAGGGGCCCCCATTGAGAAAATGGGGCTGGTGGGCATGTGCACCAAAAAAAAAATCTTGGAAACACGCAGTGTATAATGAGAAAAAAAAAACTACGACCTTTTTTTTAAAATTAAAATGCTGACTTTTGGTCTATTAAATTTTTATGGTCTCATTTTCAGAAAACATATTATGAAATAGAGGTGATTTTGATTGGTTTTTACATAAAAAGAACCGAAAATGGGCTCAAAAAAGGGGAAAAGTGTGATTTTTTCCGTGTTCAAAAATAAACAAATGATGTCATTGTTTTTAATAAATGTCCAACTAGCCATTCTAAAATGCAGTCATGAATGGGTTGACATTATCTGTGCAATTATTACGTATTGCAGTAGTCTGCAAACAGAAAACTTTTATTTTTTTTTTTTGAATAAAAATTCAAAATAGAAAGCAAGATAAATAAGAGGCACCTGGAGACATGACTTGAAAAAAAAAAATTTTTATTTTAAGCCAGGAATGTCGATTGTTCATTCTGGACCTTATTTTGAAATTGTCATATTTTTTAATTTTTTTGTGAAATTAGCAAATTGCAAATTTCTCCCACGTTGTTGGGTAGTTGAAATCGGAAAATGGCATTTCTTGACTCAATCGATAGAAAAAAAACGGATTCTAAAGAAAAGCAAAGGTTTGGTCACTGGAACAATGAATTAGCCCCAAAATGGGGCTAAAGTGGGCAAAAATCGCCGATTTGTAAATATACCGAGGTTGCTAACTTTGAGAGAGCGTAAATTCCCTCAGTTTTTTATCAAATTTCATTTTTTTGGGGTCTTTCAATCGGGGAAAAAATTCCTTCATTTTATAAAAAAAAATATTTTTTTTTTAAATTTTGCGACACCAGGGACACCTCAGGATTGGGGGGCTGCGACGTCAAGAGGTTAATGTCATAATTTAGTAGTCCCCCCTTTAATGGCCCACTTTAAGGGTACCAATTTTTAAAAGACTCCATTTTAACACACCAATGGGCACACCCCAATTGGCGCCCCCAAAGTGGCGCACCCCAATGTGGCGCCCCCCAATGTGGGGACCCCAAAGGGGGCACCCCAATGGGACATCCCAATTAACGACCCCCAAAGCAACGGACCCCTTTGAATACCTTTTAAGAGTTTTTGAGATTTAACTACTCTCAGAGCCCCCGCCATGGGCCAGGGTTGTCTGGTGCTTGCCGATCAACCTGGCTGTGGCTGGAGGCCTGCACCCCACATATCTATCACAGCCTGGTGATCGGCACCTGGTGAAGATACTTGTCCAGTTTCCTCTTAACCCTTTGGGGGGGTTTTGGTCGACAGTAGTCTTAAAAGCTAGGGGTTTTGACGTCTAGTACCTAAATTCTAGCGGGCCTCAAATCTCACGCAAAAGGCTGGGAGGCCCAGGGGGAGAGAATGGGTCTGCGTGGTCGGGGTTTCGCGGGAGAAAAAAAACTGGGACCCGTGGTGCATTTGGGAATGCCCCCTTAGTAACAAAGTCCACCATGCCTCGCGGGAAGAAGCCCTCACTCCTCGGCGAATTGGGACACTTTTGTTCCCCAGTGCGTTCTAAAAGTGAGGAAAGTGCCAGTGAAAAGAGCAATTTTTCATTAATCAAATGTGTCCAAAATGCCTGATAATGTGTTTACACTATCATATATTAAGGGCTCAATAAAGCTAGGCATAAAAAAAAAGATATAAAAAGCAAAATAAATACATAGTAAGGAGGCCTTCGCTTATACATGGATGTTAGCATCTGGTCTATGCTGTAGAGCAGAAAATCACTGTAAAGTGAAACACTTTTTTTTTTTTCTTCTCTCCATCTCACTTACAAATTCACATAAAAAGCTGATAACATGTTTACATTATCGTATATTAAGTGAGCAATAGAGCTTGGCCTAAAAAATACGTATACAGTACACATATTACTTACCTAAAATATTTCATCCTTTAAACCCTTAAACCATCCAAATGGAAATCAACGTTCACATGCGTAGCTGCGTCCCGATCATATAATCTAACGTTTTATTTACTGCTTTTCAACCTTGGCACATAAGCTGAGTTCATAGACATGGAGACGGCGATGAGAGTGCCACATCAGTGTGCACAGTATGACAAAATTTGGGGATGCCAGGAAAAATCACTCTTCATTTAAAAAAAACAGAGCGGTCACACATGAATGTTTGTTTCTAACATTTGGGCAGTATAAGGGTTTAAAGAGAGTGATGAATGCATTTATTGTAGGAAGAGTCTGAATAAATGAAGAAATAGGTTTTAACTGAAAACCACTGAATTAAGCAAAAAACCCATAAAGCAAAGTGCTGTAGAGCAAAGACCTCATGTGAATACATACGTGTCTTACCTTTAAAAAATGGCACCAGTGCCCTTCCTTTATGCAACTGTTGTGTGGAAAACTGAACATACTCAACAAATGGTTCAATTGAAAAATACCAAAACGTAGAACACCGAAAAGAGGGTGCCGAATACATGGGGTCTCTTATAATACACCAACAGTTATACTGTCAGTGTAACAACATTTGCTGCCAACACCAACAGCATAGCAAAATGCACACGAATGAGCCAAACGCAACCCAGCATCAATTCCACAAAACATAATTCAGACATGCAACAAAATTAAATATTTTTTTCCTTAACACACCAATAGTCGTCATTGAGGTAGGGTGACCCCTCCCCTTGGGAAAAGAAAAAAAAAAGGGGGGGGGAAGAACACATTCCACCATCGTTCATTCAATCACTGTGTTTGGTAAAGGTTTGATGATGTCACAGTTCAGATGACAACTGCGCATTGTACATCCCACTTTTATATCACTTGCCAGCAATCCCTGAAAAAACGAGGCTGTAATATTATGGTAGTATCCTCAGTTTAGTTTATATATGGGGTCCATATCAGTTCATGATAACTTCTGAAATTGCCCACTGAAACTGTACAAGGCCAAACTAAGTCTTAGGGTCTAGTTGTTGTTGCTCTACAACACCAGCGACTGAAAATTGACTGGTTTATTATTCTAACATAGCGCAAGGCCAAAAATAATCACCTTATTTTAAGCCTGTTTTTTCCCGTTCAACGGGTAAAAATGCCTGACTAAAAAATACATATCTTGTAGTTTTTAGACATCTGCTCATTCTAATGAAGGGTTTAAAAAAAAAAAAACTAAACTTCTTTTTTTGTTGTTTGTCTTCAAAAATTGGCCTAAAATTTCACGCGTGAGGCATTTTTTTTAGGTACCATTAGCACAGGAACATAAACGTTTGGAGTCTTAATATTTTAGAAGTGTGCATTGTCCACTTATCTGCCTACAATATTGACATACTAAAATAATGTTTTCCTCTAGAGATATAAGCAAGATGAATTCAAGATTTTGATCAATTTAACACGACAATTTTTTTTCTTATTTTGGCTTCATACTGGTGAAAAAGTAAAAGTAAAAGCAAGTTTTAGGACTGCAATTTTTTAATCACTCCAAAAGTTGTAAGACATGTCTACTACACACTTTTACTCTTCTAGATCTCACACAATAATCTCTGAACATGTCGATTGTGTGCCGGGGTTAGCGAAATTTTCACCTTGCCTCCACTCGAGGGTCCACAGCATTACTACTATTTGACATATCGTGAACTAAAATTTTCCCAAAAGTTAGTCCTGATATACACGCCAACCTTCATATAAATTTTCTGAAAATGGAGATGGCAGGTGGGGATGATTTCAAAATGTGTCCACTTGACATGGAATGATCCACTACTACTATTACTAGTAGCATTCTACTACTACTATTACTAAGCAGAACTACAACCACCACCACTATAGTAACTACTGGTAACACTGCCTACCACTGTTTATTACTTAGTATGGCACAACTACCAACCACCACCTCTACTTAACTACAACTACCACTACTGCAACACTTCGCGAAGTAAGTTTCTTCTTTACGAAAGGTTTGCAGTTTACCCACGATAATAGACCATTATTGGGCCTTTTGTTGTCTACCAGAAGTCAATGACAGATCTGCCCATACATCCACCGTGACGACCGCTGCATGTCAGTGCCCACATCTCCCCTGCGAGCAGAAAGCGCACGATAAATTGCTTTATACGGGTTTTCCTTATGCACTTATCAAACACCAAGGTAACTTGAGGCAGAAATTAGAGGAAAGCATTCACCATTATTCAGTCACTGTTGGTTTAATGGTTCCGAGGACAATCTGAACTGTGATATTCTAACTCAAGTCTTCAGAGTGTCAGGCGTTGTACTTCCCCTCCAAAAAGACTAACTTCATCACCCATTCTTCAGAGTGCAGATACTGTACTTCCCATTTCCAGGACTGTAACATCACCACCCATCCTTCAGAGTGTAGGCACTGTACTTTCTCACTCCAGAAGCTGTAACATCCTCACCCATCCTTCAGAGTGCAGACACTATTTTCCACTTCCAGAACTGTAACATCCTCACCTATCCTTCAGTGTAGGCACAGTAAAATTTATGATAGGCTTTGAAAGGCTTGTGAGCTCTGTGAAAAGTAGAAAAGGCCTTGCAAGTTGTTGTCAAGTTGTCATGGGGTTTGTTGAAAAACTGTTGTGGAGGGTAGTGAAAAATTGTGAAGTCTTGTGAAAAGCTGTGAGATCTGAGATAGTGTTGCTGCACCTTTATCACAGTGTGCTTCACACTTCTGTTACTGCCACTAAAATAGTTGCAAGTTAGTGGTTGTCAACCACAATACAGTAGTTACCTTCGGAAAGAGATTCTCTACAATTCAGTTTTCTTTTTTAATAACAAGTGACACAGAGCAATATTAATACTGGACAGTGAACGGATTAATAAAACCTCTTCATGGATTGATAACACCCTGGTTGGTACAATGTCGCCACGTAAAGATGCCCAGGTGTTGTGCAAATGCGTCTTATTCCGCATGCCTTCCTAACCTCTGAACTACACCCCCATCTCCTTGTTATAGCAGCTGGTTTGGGTAGTTACTTAGCTCACACACCAATGTGTCCATGGTTTCAGTGCCCGTTACGGAAGGAAACGCTGGGTGTTTTCCTTACTCTTGCTGTCCCTGTTCACCTAGCAGAAAGTAGGTAATCTGGGCATTAGTTCCAACTGTTTGTGGGTAGGATCCTAGGGGTGGTAGTATAACCTTAGATTGGGCTGGGCCTTGAATGAACCGAGGTAGGATAACAGCTCTTGGCTTGTAAAATTGATTAGTGTATAACACAAAAACTTGGCGAGTGTAAACACCTTGCTAGCACGAGCAGCAAACAACTGATTGTTGGATAGCCCATGACTTCATGTTCCGTCAGACTGGTACATCTCATCGACCGCACAGCATCCAGGACACCAACCTTCACCGGTGTTCCCAATCTGAAATCAATTAACAAACCATAGTGTACAAAAACTCGAGGCAAGTCATAAATATGAGTGTCGTTGAATGACAGCACTGACTTGCTACATCCAAGAAGCAACTGTTCAACTTCCATCTATTTTGCTGCTTATTCACAGTGGCAAAAATATCAATCTTCAACTAACGAGCAAGAAGCAAGAGAGAGCTAACTACTCTAAATGGTGCCATTTTTTTTTTTTTTGTATATGTGATTGGTAAAAGTGTATCCAAAATTGAGACAGTGAGTGAAAAAGTCTTACATGTAATGTGTTATCCAATTCTGGATACCTTAACCATTTACCTTTGATGAGTTTCCAAGATGACTTTTTTCAATCGTACAAAACCTTATTCTATTAGAGGGACCTTGCAAAATAGAGAATCTATAATTGCGGAACAAAAATATAAAGAACTAGAAAACATGTAAGTATGTACAGTGGACCCCGGGATTACGTAATTAAGCCATTTCAGAAAGAGTGACTTATCCTGAATCTGACTTATTCCGAAATAATTTTCCCCATAAGAAACAATGGAAATCCAATTAATCCGTTTCAGACACACAAAAGTATTAAAAAAATGTTTTCTACATGAATACATTTACCTACACAGAAAACAATGATACATGAAGAATAAAACAATAACAGCATCACACTTGCCTTTATTGAAGACATGGTGATGTATGGAAGATGGGAGGAGGGGAGAGGATGGAAGAGTTTACAACTGTTTGGAAGGGGAATCCCCTTCCATAGAGACTTCAGGTACCAGGTCCTTATCCTGGGTTACTTCCCTTCTTTGTTTTTTAATGCCACTAGGACCAGCTTGAGAGTCGCTGGACCCATCGCTCAAAAAAGTGTTCCAGAGAGGTCCGTTTCCGGCGTACGTTAGGAATTGTGTTGGGAGACAGGACAAGATAGTCCTTCAATATGACACAAATATCAGCTCTACGGCTTATTTATCTAGCACAATTCATCTAGTATGACATAATAAAACAATACAGTGGACCCCCGGTTAACGATATTTTTTCACTCCAGAAGTATGTTCAGGTGCCAGTACTGACCGAATTTGTTCCCATAAGGAATATTGTGAAGTAGATTAGTCCATTTCAGACCCCCAAACATACACGTACAAATGCACTTATATAATTACACTTACATAATTATTCGCATTCGGACGTAATCGTTATGCGGGGGTCCACTGTATTAATAACATAGAAACAGGATACTCCAGAATGAATAAAATATGGCATTAAGAACGTCACAAGTGGTGGCGTGTTGTTTGTTTTTGGGTGTACTTAATAAGGGCCCCTGAAAGATGAGCCTTATATAGTGGTGGTGATGGGGCGCAAGAGGTCAGCAGAGCAGGCAGTCCTTGTCAGTTGCCCTATATACCTCCACACAACAATGGAGGAGTCGCTTTCAGCTGTCCTTTTCTATTGATAATAATCGCTTAAACTTACTTGCTACCTGTAATGCTACACTTTATCCTGGCTGGCGCTAGAGCCTTATCAACTCATGCAGCTTTAGTATCGTACAGTTGTCAGGTATCACTGAAAGAAGGCACATTCTTTTCCTCCTCCTCCTCCCCCCTCCCCTCACTCCCCTCCCCCTCCCCCTCCCCCCCCCCCTCTCTCTCTCTCTCCTCTCTTCTCATCATCTCTCTCTCCTCTCTCTCTCAGCCCTTTAACCAAAGGGCTGGCTGGTACTAGAAGCTTTCCCTTTGGGCCCATGGTGGTTTATTTTAGCAGTTACAAGCACTAAAAGAATGAAATAATACAAAATGTATTGTATGGACTCCGTGAGATCCCTCCTCACTGGCTGGTAACAATGGCACACTGGCTAGCACATGGAGTGTCTGGGCCGCTCAGGCCATGCGACACGTTCCAGACAAATGAACTTATGAAGGTGAGATATACCTGAGTTCAGTAACGTTCACACAAGCAAACTTGACAAAAAAAAAAAGTTACTTAATCCAGAATATTGTTACTTATTTCGATGATTAATCCGGGGGTCCACTGTACAGCATTTCTGGCAAAGTTTTAGGTATACACAGCACTCAATCACTCTCACTCTCTGTAATTTTATATTCATTTTTTACATTGCATACTGGGTAGTTAGTTACAGTAATATTAGTTATTCAGTGACAATAGTTAGTTATTTACTTATGTTATTTAGCATATCAATTCATATTCATATTTATGGCCCGAAATGCCTAGCCATCTAAGCGTTTTAGTGGTACACTCTGTAATCTCAATTTACTACATTTTAAACCAAAACAATAACCAAATTTCTGTAAAGCTCAACATTTAATCCTTATTTAGATAATAAACTTTGAATTTTGAATTTGAATTTGACTTACATGGGTTCGTCGTAAAACGTAACCCATCATACACAAGAGCACCTCTACTTATAACAGTAATGAATTACAACAAGATGTACCAATGCACGAATGACTAAAATTATATGCTGGGTCTTCATTTTAGTAGTATTACGATTAGTTTACCTAAAATGCACTTCATAGTAAGTGGCTTTTGTCGAGCTTTTCTTTTTTAAATCAATGATATTCCTATTTATAAATCATATCAAAATAATAACATAATCGAACAGGAATGCAAAATGACAACTAATACTTCTTTTGTGAAGGCTTATAAAAATTAAATGGCCTATGAGGGAATGGTGTCCTATGACCAGGAAACCAATTCACAGTTATTAGAGTAAAACCTTGATTAATGGACCATAATTTAACCCTTTGACTGTTTTGGTCGTATATATACGTCTTACGAGCCACCTTATTTGACGTCATTATACTCATAAATTCTAGCGGCTTTCAAATCAACCAGGAAGAAAAGCTGGAAGGCCCACATGTGGAAAATGGGTCCTGTGTGCATGGGGGTGCACCATATAAAAAAAAATCTTGGAGCACGCAGTGGTAATAATGAGAAAAAATAAACTACGACCCGTTTTTTTTTAATTAAAATGCAGACTTTGTGGGTCTATTAATTTTCATGTCTCATTTGACAGAAAACATATTATAGAAATAGAGGTGAAGTTTTTGATTGGTTTTTTACTATAAAAAGAACCTGAAATGGAGCTCAAAAGTTATGGGGAAATGTGTGATTTTTGCCGATGTCAAAGTAAACAAATGATGTCATTGTTCAATAAATGTCAACTGCCATCCTAATATGAGTCATGAATGGGTTGACATTATCTGTGCAATTATTACAGTATTGCAGTAGTCTGCATAACAGTAAATCTTCTATTTTTTGTTTGAATAAAAATTCAAATAGAAAGCAAGAGTAATATTCAGAGGCACCTGGGAGACATGACTGATGAAAAAAGAAAATGTTTATTTTTAGAGCCAGGAATGTCAGCATTGTCATTCCTGGACCTTATTTTGAAATTGTCATATTTTTTATTTTTGTGAAATAGCCAAATTGCAACTTTCTGACCACGTTGTTGGGTAGTTGAAATCGGTAAATGGGCAGTTTCTTGTACTCAATCGATAGAAAAAAATGGAGTTCTAAAGAAATAGCTACGAGTTTGGTCAACTGGATTAGCCGAAATTAGCCGAAAATAGGGCTCAAAGTGGGCGAAATCACAGATTTGTAAATATCGCCGAGGTCACTAACTTTGCGAGAGCGTAATTCCGTCAGTTTTTCATCAAATTTCGTTTTTTTGGTGTCATTACAATCGGGAAAAGATTCCCTATCATTTCATAAAAAGAAATTTTTTTTTTTTTTTAAATTTTGCGACCCTCAGGATTGGGGGTTGTGACAGTCAAGGGGTTAATAACTGTTGTCTAATGTCATTAGTAAGGTCATGCAGCTTTGCAAATTATAAAAGGGATATGTGAGGCTTTTACAAAGCAGAAGTGTTGTAAGAAGAGCAGAGTATATGGAGAGTACAAGAAAGGTGAAGAGAGTGCAAAAGGAGAGCAGATGAAAGAGTGGGAGAGGCACTGGCAAAAAATTTTGCTGAAAATAAGAAAAAACTTTGGAGTGAGATAAACAAGTTAGAAGCCTAGGGAACGAATGGATTTGCCAATAGGGGAGTTAGTAGATGGGGAGGTGGAAGTATTGGGTAGATGGCGGAAATATTTTGAGGAACTTTTAACCCTTTGAGGGTTTCGGACGTACTAGTACGTCTTACGCGCCCGGGTTTTTGACGTACTAGTACGCACAAATTCTAGCGCCGTCAAATCTCGCGGGAAAAGGCTGGTAGGCCTACATGTGAGAGAATGGGTCTGTGTGGTTGGTGTGCGCGGTAGAAAAAAAATCTGGGACCCAGTGGTGCATTGTGGGAACGCCATCTTAGTAAACAATGTCCACCATGCCTCGCGGTAAGAAGCTCCTCACTCCTCGGCGAATTGGGACACTTTTGTTCCCCAGTGACAGTTCTAATACAGATGGAAGTGCCAGTGAAGATGAGTTTCAAGGTTTTGGTGAGGTTTTGACCGAAACTAATGACCATAATATCGGTAATAGTGAGGAAAACCCAGACGACATTCAGCCTTCCACCCCTGGTGCTGGGCCGTCTTGTTCACGTTCAGTTGTACCAGAATCCAAGAGGAAACTTCTATTTTCCCAAATCCCAGACTCAGATGAGAGCATGGGTGATGATAGTGATAGTGAATATGAACTACAAGCTCTTCAAACTAGTTCCAGTAGTGATAGTGAAGTGCAATATTCCCCAGTGAAGCGTCAGTATATACGACGATATATGCGCTCTGGTAGTGTGCCACATGCTATTCCAAGGGGAAGGAGTGCATCTCGGAGTACATCCCGTGGCTGTACAACAGGAACAGAGAGTGAAAATAACGATGATACTGTTGCAATTGGGATGGAAAATGTGTGTGGTGGTAGTGGTGCCGGCGGTGAGGCACCAGCAGTGGGCCATGCTGCCACCCACGCCGCTGCCTCAGCTGATCTACAACAAAGGCCACCATCCCCCACCCACCCACCACACCAGCCTCCACAACCACAACCTCCACAACCACAACCACCTGTCATTGTCCAGTACCCACCAGCAGACCGCACCTGGGATTGGCAGGAAGCTGTCAATTTTGTTCCAAATGCCCACAAGTTTGATGACAGCCAAAGTGGAATACGGCCATCTTGTACACTTGGGAACAATGCCACTGAACTGGAATGTTTCGAGTTATTCTTTGACGAACCACTGATGGAAAGTATTGTCATGGAAAGCAACACATACTACGAGTACACCATGGCAAACACATTACTTTCACCAAAATCACGTCTACACCAGTGGAAGGAGGCAACTGTGGCTGAGATGTATCTTTTCTTTGCCACAATAATGCTTATGCCACATATGTATAAGCACAAAGTGAAATCATACTGGTCAACAGACCACCTGATTGCAACCCCAGGTTTCAGTGATATAATGCCAGTGAATTGATTTGTGTTAATGTTACGTATGCTTCATTTCTCAGACAAAACCAGGCCTGACAGGTTATATAAGATTAGGAATGTGTTTGTGTATCTGAAAGAGAAATTCAGTACGCATTTTTATCCCTTCAGGAAGCTTGTAATTGACGAGTCTTTGATTCTGTTCAAAGGAAGACTCTTTCAAGCAGTACATACCAAGCAAGAGGAAACGCTTTGGTATAAAGTTGTTTGTGCTTTGTGATTGTTACAGTGGTCTGGTATTGGATATTATTGTGTACACTGGAAGTTATACATTGCAAAATACCAGGAAGTTATTGGGCATCTCAGGTGATGTGGTTAGAACAATGATAGAACCATACCTTGGTAAGGGGCATATATTATATACAGATAACTGGTACACAAGCCCATCACTCAGTGATTTTTTGCGAGTGAACATGACAGATGTGTGTGGCACAGTGCGTGCAAATCGGAAACATATGCCCAGGTTTGACGCTGGCACTCGTAGAGGTGAGGTGCAGGCGTTTGCTGCCAATGACATCATGGCATGACAAATGAGATGTCACACTGTTGTCATCAGTTCACCCTAATGAAATGGCAGACAGTGGCAGGCAGCATAGAGAGAGCAATGAACCCATTCTAAAACCTGCAGCTGTGACTGATTACACCTTCAACATGCATTCAGTGGACAAATGTGACATGCAGATTGGGTTTGCAAGAGTTATAAGTGGTACATCAAACTGTTTTTCCATCTTCTGGACATTTCCATGCTCAATGCTTATAATATGTATAAGATGAGGACCAGAAACAAACCACAGTACGGCGAATTCTGTTTGTCATCAGACAAATAGTATTGAAGTACCAAGGAACAGCACCTGCAAATGACCACCCACCAAATTATCAACAACTACCTGTTCGTCTGAAGCATGGTGATCACTTCCTGGTAAAACTGCCTGCTACTGCTTTCAAGAAAAAGGCTCTGTGCACATACAAAAAAATGCCCACAACAACGCAGAGACACTCGTTTTATGTGTGAGGAATGTAAAACACCACTGTGCATGACACCATGTTTCAAAGACTTCCACAGACTGCAGAACTTCTAGAAACATTCCCTGTGACTGTATATGTGTATATAAAATATAGAAAAATAGTAATAAGCAACATTTCATATCGTTTGTTTGTGTAAATATTTTCTATAAACAAAATAATGACAACAGTGTTTACGCCCTTATTGTGTAGTATTGAAAAAGAAATAACTTACAAAATACTGATCATATTGGTCTCAGAGGCCACAAAAGTTACTCAGAAAAAGAAAAATTGAAAAATAATTGAAAATAGTACATAAAAAAGTAAATAGAAAAATACCGGGTGACGGCAGTCGGCGATGTTACCAGATGTTGTTCAATTTTGGCAAACTTCACGCCTCCATATCTCGGTAAGTATTGACGGTAAAAATTTTTTTTTTAGCCTATAATATTTAGAAAAAAAAACTATTTTTTCATAAGAAAAATTTTTTTTTTTTTTTGAAATTTGGCCGATCCTGAGAACGAGTTTCGGAGAGGGCCAGTCGACCCTCAAAGGGTTAAATGTCGATGATGAAATGGAGGCAGTAACTTCGTGCACTGGTCAGGGAAGTATAACATCTTTTAGGAGTGAAGAAGAGCAGGATGTGAGTGTAGGGGAGGTGAGCAAGGCATTATGTAGAATGAAAAGGGTTAAAGCAGCAGGAACTGACGGGATCATGACAGAAATGTTAAAAACGGGGGAAAGATAGTGTGTTGGAGTGTTTGGTATTTCTGTTTAATGAATATATGAAAGAGGGGAAGGTACCTAGGGACTGGCAAAGAGCCATGTATAGTGGGGGAGGGGGGGGGGGACAAAAGAGATAGTAAACTTATTCCCCTATAATTTTTACAGAGTATACCAGGTGAAGTGTACGGTTGGGTTATTATTGAAAGAATTAGAGGTAAGACAGAATGTAGGATTGCGGATGAGCAAGGCGGTTTTAGTGTGGGTAGGGGATGTGTAGATCAAGTGTTTACATTGAAGCATATATGTGAACAGTATTTAGATAAAGGTAGGGAAGTTTTCATTTCATTTATGGATTTAGAAAAGGCATATGATAGTGGAGAGGGGAGCAATGTGGCAGATGTTGCAAGTGTTTGGAATAGATAGTAAGTTACTAAATGCTGTAAAGTTTTTGAGGATAGTGAGGCTCAGGTTATGGTGTGTAGGAGAGAGGGAGACTACTTCCCAGTAAAAGTAGGTCTTAGACAGGGATGTGTAATGTCACCATGGTTGTTTAATATATTTATTGATGGGTTGTAAAAGAAGTAAATGCTAAGGTGTTGGGGAGAGGAGTGGGATTAAATTATGGGAAATCAAGTACAAAATGGGAGTCTAAAGAAAAGTTGCAAAGGTTAGTAGACGACTTTGGGATGGTGTGTAAATGTAGAAAGTTGAAAGTGAACATAGAAAAGAGTAAGGTGATGAGGGTATCAAATGATTTAAATAAAGAAAAATTGGATATCACATTGGAGAGAGGGAGTATGGAAGAAGTGAATGTTTTCAGATATTTGGGAGTTGACTTGTCAGCGGATGGGTTAATCATAGAATTGACGAATGAAAAAACGCGAGTAGTGCATTGAGGTATCTTTGGAGGCAAAGAAGGGAATGTATGAAAGTATAGTGGTACCAACACACTTATATGGGTGAGAAGCTTGGGTTATAAATGCTGCAGTGAGGAGGGGGCTGGAGGCAGATGAGATGTCCCCAAAGGGGAATGTGTGGTGTAAATATTATGCAGAGAATTTGGAGTGTGGATATTAGGAGGTGAGGAGTTACTAAAAGTATTAGTCAGATGGCTGAAGAGGGTTGTTGAGGTGGTTTGGTTTTTAGAGAGAATGGATCAAAGCAGAATGACTTGGGAGAGCGTATAAATCTGTAGGGGAAGTAAGGGTAGGGGTCGTCCTCGAAAAGGTTGGAGGGGGCAAAGGAGGTTTTGTGAGCGAGGGGCTTGGACTTCCCGCAAGCATGTTAGATAGGAGTAAATGGAGGTGAATGGGTTTTTTTGGGGCTTGAGTGTGAAAGTAAGTGGGAGTGTGAGCAGGGTAATATTTAGTGAAGGGATTCAGGGAAACTGGTTATTATAGATTTAGCAGGACTTGAGTCCTGAAAATGGGAAGTGCAATGCCTGCACTTTAAAGGAGGGGTCTGGGATATTGGGACTTCTAAACTGAGCACCTCTGCAAAGACAGTGATTATTTATGAGCGAGGTGAAAGTATTTTATTTTTGGGTCACCCTGCCTCAGTGGGAGACAGCTGACACGTTAAAAAAAAAAATTTAACTGAAGTATGAAAAGAAACCGGAAGGATACAATTAAAAATTGGCCAGGAGCTAAGACTCAATTGCTGGGAAGACAAAAATGTGTTAACTTCAAAAATAGTAGTACAAATCAAAAACAATGGTACAGTATTACAGATTTGAACCACAAGATAAATTACAGTATTGTCATTTTGCATGTTTGAGATAATAGTCTTCTGTTTCAAATTTACCTGTACTTAAAAATTACTAATGATTTTATCTCTTGCCATAGACCATACATGTCAATTACCAAAACAAGACTTATCAATTTATGACTCATCTCAGAGGCCCTAAGTTAACATTCTACTAAGCTCCTTCTAGTGAATGCAATAGTAAAATAATGTTGCTTAAGTTTTTCCATACAATGCATTTTATTGCAGCTTGTTTAAGGAATGTATACTACTTCAGCATTCATATAATTCTTCATATTTCAGACAGAAGAATCCAAATGCTCAAAATAAATATGAAAAAATAGCACACAAACTTAAGTTACAAAACTTCTTACCAATAGTGACATCTGAAGATGAGTGAGTCTCCAGGAATTTATTTATGTGGCTCCAGCAACGTGGCAGCCAGTCGAGCACTTGCTGTAAAACCGGGGCAGTCTAGATCCGCCTCGACCTCGACTTGTGTCAATCGTCTTCTAGCCACTCGGCCAACCAAGCCTTTTACTGGTTCCATGTGGTTTGCCATTAACACCCACCTGAATGTACAAGGTCACTGTTAGTGGTGCAGTACAATCTCACTATTAAACCATTAATGGACTGTTTTCTGAAAAGTGTCTTGAAAAACTTTTGTATATGCATTTAAGAGGTAAGAAAAAAGTTAATCCATTAAAAACCCTGCCTCGGTGGGAGACGGCCGACTTGTTAAAAAAAAAAAAAACTATTAGAAACTTGGTAATAGCTACACAACTGACAAATGAAAAATGTGGCATGTCAAATGAGGAATCTTCCAATTAAGTGTTGCAGCTAAAATTGCAGAAGAGAATTATTTTTTGTTTTGGATATCTAAGATTGAAAATAAATATTGTTTTAGATCAAAAAAAATTACAAAAAAAAAACTTGATAATTTGTATGATACCTATGGAAATTATACAGGATAGTAAAGTCAGGACATTCTATTCAATTTACTTTAACTAAAAATTTAACTGTACAATGGACCCTCAAATTTAGTAGTGCCTTTTCTGTATGCAAAAACTATTTTTATTATCTATAAAATGTATTGTTTGTTAATATTTTGAGTGTTTGGAATGGTTTAATTGGATTTACATTATTTCTTATGGGAAATATTAACAAACATACATTTTATAGATTAAAAATAGTTTTGCATACAGAAAAGGCACTATAAAATTCGAGGGTCCACTGTATATAATCCCATAGGCAAGTCTAGAAATAACAATATTCAAGCATTAAAAAAATGTTAACCTTCACAAGAGATAAGAGATTATTAGCTTGAGAAGTTCAGGAATATAAGGAAATGCTGTTATCATGGAGCACTCGCTTATGAAGTCCTACATTGATCAGTAATGAGCCTGATAATGCTCCAAATTTATACAACTTGTAAAAAAAAAAAAAAAAAAAAATAGGATAAGTTTTTAAGACTTGAAAAATATGCTACAACAAAGTTGTAAGTCCTCAAGAGGAACCTTAACAAGGTCCTGCAAGATGTGGCTAATCAGAAAAGCTGGCCTCAGATTGTTTCAAGTGTAAAAACCCTTTAAGACTGGTCACAGGCCTAAAACTAAGTGATTCATCACATCACAAATTTAAGTGACAGGATCAAAGAATAAACAAAGATACTATAAAGCTATACAGTAAAAGTAGAAATGCATTAACAATACAGAAAAGATTACTAGCAGTTATTTTTTCACCAAAACAAGAGGACTTAGAAATAAGGAATTTTCAACACTGAAATTACATTCTTCTTACAAACCTGAAATTATGATGAAGTGCAAATTTGTAGTTGAACAAGATGTTGTTTGATTCATGGTTCCAATTATGTATGGGCACTGAGTAAAACTTTGCACTGAGGAAACCCTTGAACACATCAGTCAAAGCCCAGCATGATGCAAGTTGTCCAATATGATAACCAACGGAAGATCGGCACTGTTATTCTCGCACTGGTCACTAATGTGGGACAAGTATGCTCCCAGATCTTTTCCTGTCTTGTGGTCAACCCTGGTGGTTGTAAAGTTGAAATTATTAGGGTACACATCCACATGAATCATCCTAATATTTTTCCATTTTACTATCACTTTCTCGTTTTTGGATCTTAAAAGGTAAAAATTTTCAAATACAATTAAAGCAAAGGAACAAATTTACATAAAACTGCATAGGACTGTTGATAAGTAAAATTACCTGTAAGTAAGAGATTCACAATTTTACTCAGGTTATTCATTTTTTATGAAATTTACACCCTTCAATCAACAATAAAATAACATACATACTTGAAAGTTGCAATATATCCTGGTGATGGATCCTTCCCAATTCGAGTAAACTAAATACTCAGCCAGTTTATGAGCCAAATATGTTTTTCCTGTGCTGAGGGACCACAAAGAATAATTCTCCTGTGCTCCGTAAGAAGATGACATGTATCGCTGAACGATTGATTTAGGAATCAATGTCTCAAATGCTAAAGCATCAACATGATTTATTGTAGCTCCTTAAGGATAATTTTATGTGCATCACTTCCCCAACCAAATATCCACAGGGTAAGAGTTCAGGTGATTCTGGGTGACGACCTCGAAATTCCCTTGTTGAGAGGGGATTTCCTTACCAAGATTAGAAAAGGTCAATTAAAAACCTTAAAATGTTATATTTCCAAAAAAATTTTTGTCTTT
>NC_069451.1:25532388-25592302 GCF_026875155.1 Cherax quadricarinatus | reverse complement strand
GTTAGGACTTGGTTTCTGGTCCACTTTGTTTTTGTTATTGAAGTTGAATTTGGTGAATGCTCCCTCGTGTCTAATCTCATTATGTCAGTCTGGGGCTCCACGCATACATGTCTGAACCTCAATTATGTTGTGATCTGAGTATATTGTTTTTGATATGGTGACATTTCTTATCAGATCATCATTTTTAGTGAAGATGAGGTCTAGTGTATTCTCCAGTCTAGTAGGCTCTATTATTTGCTGGTTTAAATTGAATTTTGTGCAGAGATTTAAAAACTCATGTGAGTGTGAATTTTCATCAGAGCTGCCTCCTGGTGTTATTACTGCAACAATATTATTTGCTATATTCCTCCATTTTAGGTGCCTTAAGTTGAAATATCCCAGGAGCAAGATGTTGGGTGCAGGAGCTGGAAGATTTTCCAGACAGTGGTCAATTTTTAACAGCTGTTCCTGGAATTGCTGGGATGTTGCATCCGGAGGCTTGTAGACTACCACAATGACTAGGTTTTGGTTCTCGACCTTTATTGCTAAAACTTACACTACATCATTTGAGGCATTAAGCAGTTCTGTGCAAACAAGTGACTCTGCGATGTACAGGCCAACCTCCCCCTTTTGCCTGTTCACTCTGTCACATCTAATACTATATAATACATATAATAATACATATACTGTAATACTATATAATAATAAAATAATAATAATGTAATATAATACGTAATAGTACAGTAATAATAATTATAATAATAATACTATATACGTACTACGTATAATTTAGTTTGACAACACCACCACAATGCTCACCAGTGCACATGTGCTTATGGAGCTACCCTCGTGGTGCAAGGAATTCAATTGATGTCCTTACGTTTCATGCAGTTAATTCATCAGATTTCTTTCTTCTAACCATGGGTCCTAAGAAATAAAGTGCAAGAAAAAGAGGATGATTTGCATGAAATTAAAGCAAGAAATCATTGATAAGCACAGACTAGGTACGAGGGTCAAGGACTTGGCGAGTGAGTACAAGCATAGCCCCTCTACTATATACATGTATATAATACTAAAGCAGGAGTCTATAAAGGCTATAGCGCCAGCAAAGGGCATTACAGTAATTTCTAAGCAGCGGACCTCTGTCACTGTAAAGATGGAAAGCTGTTGCTGTTGACATGGTTGACGGAGAAACAGCTCACAGGAGATACAGTGGACCCCCGGTTAACGAACTTTTTTCATTCCAGTAGTATGTTCAGGTGCCAGTACTGACCGAATTTTTTCCCATAAGGAATATTGTGAAGTAGATTAGTCCATTTCAGACCCCCAAACATACACGTACAAACGCACTTACATAAATACACTTACATAATTGGTCGCATTTGGAGGTGATCGTTAAGCGGGGGTCCACTGTACATAGCAGTTCTTAAGAAAAGTGTGAACTCCTGACAGGGTATGCCGCTCTGCATTTCTTCTCCAAGATATGTAAATGTCATATGTACACCAGATCTAATTCAGTTAGCCTCACAAACTCCGTTTTCTCTTATAATAACACCTCTGACGTTTTGAAAGCGAGAGTGCTCGCCCACTCTTGCGACCACAATCCTCCTCCCTCTCCTGTCCACATGTCATATTTTATTCATTCTAGAGTGTATATCAGGTTTCTGTGTTATTTATATTGTTTATTATGTCATATTAGATGAATTGTGACAGGTAAATAAGCTGTAGAGTTGATGTTAGGGTTATTTTGTCATGCCTCCTGAGAGCAGGATTTCAGCTGGAACAAATTAATTGCATTTCAGTTAATTTAAGCCCTTGTGGCTTAGCGCTTCTTTTTGATTATAATAATAATAATCAGTTAATTTAAATGAGGAAAATTGACCCAGCATACGAACAAATCAGGATATGAACAAGTCCACGGAACGGATTAAATTCGTAAGCTGAGGTTCCACTGTATTTGCTAAAGAAATAAGTAAATTAATAACTACTGCCACTGAATAAGTAAATAAAGCAGATAATTACTCTAACTAAATACCAGTAGTGAAAAGTTACAGACTTGCCACCTACATGCTGGGTAATTATCTTAAGCTTCATCTCCAAGTAAACACTTTTGCACCATCATAGTCAAAATATAAGTTGAGCCACCATAAGTAGAGCAGCACTGTATTCTGATGGCAATCTCTGTGAATAGCAACCTTCCTCACTTCCTCCATGTTGGCATCTGATTTTGACATTGATGGACAGCCAGAGCATTCTTCATAGTTATAACTATGTCCATAATTTTTAAAAGGGGGTGGACCAGTAAGCCAGCAGAAGGCCTTGGTCAGATGATCAAAAGCTCCAGCAGTGGGCCATCATCTGACTAAGACCCATGTCAGGAAATGCTTGTCCTGTTTCCTGACGAATCTTACCCAACCTAACCTTCATCCTCGACTTTGACATTCATCCTGCTTTGAATTAAAAACACAGTCCACCACTTTACTTTATCTCCAAATGTATGCTGAAGCATTTTATGAGTTTCTCAACTGTTTTACCAGCTTGAAAAAAGAATTTCAATGTTATTTCTCTTAAAGATTTCATTCTGATATATAAAAAAAACTCCTAGGTAGTAGGTTGGTAGACAGCAACCGCCCAGGGAGGTACTACCGTCCTGCCAAGTGAGTGTAAAACGGAAACCTGTAATTGTTTTACGTGATGGTAGGATTGCTTGTGTCTTTTTTCTGTCTCAAAAATGTGCAGGATTTCAGGTATGGCTTGCTACTTCTGCTTACACTTAGGTCACACTACACATGCATTTACAAGAATATATATACACACTCCTCTGGGTTTTCTTCTATTTTCTTACTAGTTCTTGTTTATTTCCTCTGATCTCCATGGGAAAGTGGAACAGAATTCTTCCTCCGTAAGCCATGTGTATTGCAAGAGGCAACTAAAATGCCAGGAGCAAAGGGCTAGTAACCCATTCTCTTGTATACATTACTAAAGTTAACAAGAGAAACTTTCGTTTTTCTTTTTAGGTCACCCTGCCTCGGTGGGATATGGCTAGTTTGATGAAAGAAAAATGTAAAAAGCTCACAACAGTGCACTAACATGACAGAAAACGCCTGTTTTAAACTTGCTACACTGCTTCACAAAGGAGTATACTGCAAAGCACAGCCTGAGTAATCTATATTGTGTACAATCTTCTAGTTGAAATCTGACATATAATAATTTTAGCTTTTTCTTGGATTTGTACATGTATGTTTGCATATACGTACTATATACAGCAAGCAGACTTATCCACACATGGATTCATATACCTTATTCATTTTACTTAACATTCTGTATTTTCTTATATTTTGTACTCTGCATGGCTTCTTGCACACGTGTGCTTGCACTGCATTTTGCCGAAAGCAGTTTTTGGGATGTCGTATGGTAGTACTCTTTAATTATTTGTATTGTTATGATGAAATACATTATCACCAATATTTCAATTTAACTTTGGTATATAATACTTTATATAGCAGCTCCCATTATTAGATATTCACCTTACATAAATATGTCGTCATAAACTAGGTTTATTACCCTGCATTCACAACATATTTTGTCATTAAGGAATGCTAGATTATCTGAAAATAATTTTTGGGGTTCCCTGCCCCTCAGCCAGGTCCTAGACCAGGCCTCATTGATGATTATTTTGAATTACCCATTTATTTTGATGGTTACTGTTAAATGCTTTTGTAAATGTAAGATATTTTGTGTTTATTTGTTATTGTTTCTACATAACTGTATAATGTACTGTAATTAGTAAGAATTTTCAGAGGATGACTTTCTTGAGAATGAAACCTTTGTATCCACAGTAATCTTGGCTTGAAGTTGCTTTTCCATTTTTATTTTTCTGTTGATGGTTCATATGTTAATCTAATGTCTATTTTTTTTTTCATTTTTTTTTTTTTTTTTGGGGGGGGGGGGGGTTGGTACTGTACATAGTGTTTTTAGTGCAAGGAAATTAAGACTGCTTGAATTTTGACAGTGATGAGCTTGTCTTCAAAAATTCATCCAAATAAGCATTTGTAGTATTGTTTGAATTCTATTTAATGGCTAAACATGTAGGTGGTGTTATAATAATGCTTGCATTTTCATTAAATGCAGGGAAAGGCATTTACAATGCAAACAACTTGGAGAATGCAGAGCAATAGAATGCAGCAGTTGTATTAAGCTTGTACAAGCCTGATGAACCTAGTGTTAGTGAATATTGTCATGAAAATTTTATGAATATTTGTATTCTTTAATGTTGCCATTCAACAGATCAACAAAATCGGAAAAGCTGTACAGCAGCAGCATTAGTGGACGTGAGGGTTACCACGCCTCGCAGCCCACCAGCCCGACACCACCTGGGGGAGTGCGGCTGCCAATATCACCACTTAATACAGTTAGAGGTTCACCATACTACTCGACAGTTATTCCCAGAACTTCAAAGGATGATGAATGTGAGTTCTTATAATGAATCATTTCTAGATCTGATAAAAATTTTCATTACTACAATAAAATTAAGGAATTTATACCTTTAATAAATTACGAACTAATTTATTTTAGTTATTTATGAATATTTTTTTATTTTTTATCACACTGGCCGATTCCCACCAAGGCAGGGTGGCCCGAAAAAGAAAAACTTTCACCATCGTTCACTCCATCACTGTCTTGCCAGAAGGATGCTTTACACTACAGTTTTTAAACTGCAACATTAACACCCCTCCTTCAGAGTGCAGGCACTGTACTTCCCATCTCCAGGACTCAAGTCCAGCCTGCCGGTTTCCCTGAACCCCTTCATAAATGTTACTTTGCTCACACTCCAACAGCACGTCAAGTATTAAAAACCATTTGTCTCCATTCACTCCTATCAAGCACGCTCACGCATGCCTGCTGGAAGTCCAAGCCCCTCGCACACAAAACCTCCTTTACCCCCTCCCTCCAACCTTTCCTAGGCCGACCCCTACCCCGCCTTCCTTCCACTACAGACTGATACACTCTTGAAGTTATTCTGTTTCGCTCCATTCTCTCCACATGTCCGAACCACCTCAACAACCCTTCCTCAGCCCTATGGACAACAGTTTTGGTAATCCCGCACCTCCTCCTAACTTCCAAACTAAGAATTCTCTGCATTATATTCACACCACACATTGCTCTCAGACATGACATCTCCACTGCCTCCAGCCTTCTCCTCGCTGCAACATTCATCACCCATGCTTCACACCCATATAAGAGCGTTGGTAAAACTATACTCTCATACATTCCCCTCTTTGCCTCCAAGGACAAAGTTCTTTGTCTCCACAGACTCCTAAGTGCACCACTCACCCTTTTCCCCTCATCAATTCTATGATTCACCTCATCTTTCATAGACCCATCCGCTGACACGTCCACTCCCAAATACCTGAATACATTCACCTCCTCCATACTCTCTCCCTCCAATCTGATATCCAATCTTTCATCACCTAATCTTTTTGTTATCCTCATAACCTTACTCTTTCCTGTATTCACTTTCAATTTTCTTCTTTTGCACACCCTACCAAATTCATCCACCAATCTCTGCAACTTCTCTTCAGAATCTCCCAAGAGCACAGTGTCATCAGCAAAGAGCAACTGTGACAACTCCCACTTTGTGTGTGATTCTTTATCTTTTAACTCCACGCCTCTTGCCAAGACCCTCGCATTTACTTCTCTTACAACCCCATCTATAAATATATTAAACAACCACGGTGACATCACACATCCTTGTCTAAGGCCTACTTTTACTGGGAAATAATTTCCCTCTTTCCTACATACTCTAACTTGAGCCTCACTATCCTCGTAAAAACTCTTCACTGCTTTCAGTAGCCTACCTCCTACACCATACACCTGCAACATCTGCCACATTGCCCCCTATCCACCCTGTCATACGCCTTTTCCAAATCCATAAATGCCACAAAGACCTCTTTAGCCTTATCTAAATACTGTTCTCTTATATGTTTCACTGTAAACAACCTGGTCCACACACCCCCCTACCTTTATTAAAGCCTCTTTGTTCATCTGCTTATCCTATATTCTCCTCTTACTCTAATTCTTTCATAATAACTCTACCATACACTTTGCCAGGTATACTCAACAGACTTATCCCCCTATAATTTTTGCACTCTCTTTTATCCCCTTTGCCTTTATACAAAGGAACTATGCATGCTCTCTGCCAATCCCTAGGTACCTTACCCTCTTCCATACATTTATTAAATAATTGCACCAACCACTCCAAAACTATATCCCCACCTGCTTTTAACATTTCTATCTTTATCCCATCAATCCCGGCTGCCTTACCCCCTTTCATTTTACCTACTGCCTCACGAACTTCCCCCACACTCACAACTGGCTCTTCCTCACTCCTACAAGATGTTGTTCCTCCTTGCCCTATACACGAAATCACAGCTTCCCTATCTTCATCAACATTTAACAATTCCTCAAAATATTCCCTACATCTTCCCAATACCTATAACTCTCCATTTAATAACTCTCCTCTCCTATTTTTAACTGACAAATCCATTTGTTCTCTAGGCTTTCTTAACTTGTTAATCTCACTCCAAAACTTTTTCTTATTTTCAACAAAATTTGTTGATAACATCTCACCCACTCTCTCATTTGAATAATTAATAAGAATTTTTAATTGGACATTTATCTACAGTATTTTCTTTTTAGAAAATTATGAATTATTTGTGTTGTACTTAATGACAAATTTTATTTATTCTTTTTTTATTGCATCTGTTATTGTGACAAAAATTACAACAAGTGAATTTTACTCTTAACATTATATATTGTCACCCATGTTTTAAAACATTTTGGTACATATTATTATTATTATAATCAAAAAGAAGCGCTAAGCCACAAGGGCTATAGAGCATTTTGGTACATAGCCATATATGTATATACACTCAGTGGCCACTTTATTATGCACTCCCTTCTAGTCCTGGGTAGTGTTCCCTTATGCTCCCAGAACAGCCTGAATTCCTCTTGGCATGAATTCAATAAGGTACTGGAAACATTCCTTAGAGATCCATGTTGATAAGACACTTGTGCAACAGTCAGGTAACTTTATTCAAGAACATTTTGCCTACACAGTAGGCTTCTTCAGTCGAGTACAGAGGAGGCAGCAGAAGTAGTAGTGATGTAAAGTCTATGTAATCTGTCCATCACCCTTGAAGACATAGTTTTGAGGTGATCAGTCCCTCAGCCCAGACTGATTACATCATCTTTACATCTCTACTGCTTCTGCTGCCTCTACTCGACTGAAGAAGCCTACCGTGTAGGCAAAATGTTTTTGAATAAAGTTACCTGACTGTTGCACATTTCTTAACCCTTTGACTGTCGCGGCCGTATATATACGTCTTACGAGGTACCGTGTTTGACGTATATACTATACTCATAAATTCTAGCGGCTTCAAATCAAGCAGGAGAAAGCTGGTAGGCCCACATGTGAGAGAATGGGTCTGTGTGGTCAGTGTGCACCATATAAAAAAAATCCTGGAGCACGCAGTGCATAATGAGAAAAAAAACTCCAACCATTTTTTTTTTAATTAAAATGCCGACTTTGTGGTCTATTTTCGTATAGTATTTATGGTTGTATTATCGTTTTCTTGGTCTCATTTGATAGAATGGAAGATATATTATAGAAATAGAGGTGATTTTGATTGATTTTACTATAAAAAGAACCTGGAAATGGAACACAAAGTACGGGAAATGTTTGATTTTTGCCGATGTTCAAAAGTAAACAAATGATGTCATTGTCCAATAAATGTCCAAATAGCCATTCTAATATGCAGTCATGAATGGGTTGATGTAATTTTTACAATTATTACAGTATTGCAGTAGTCTGCATAACAGTAAATCTTCTATTTTTTGTTTGAATAAAATTTCAAAATAAGAAGCAAGAGTAATATCACAGGGGCCTGGAGACATGACTGATGAACAAAGAAAATGTTATTTTAGAGCCAGGAATGTCTGCATTGTTCATTCTGGTCCTTATTTGGAAATTGTCATATTTTTTAATTTTTGTGAAATTGGCCAAATTGCAAATTTCTGACCATGTTATTGGGTAGTTGAAATCGGTAAATGGGCAGTTTCTTGTGCTCAATCGATAGAAAAAATGGAGTTCTGAAGAAATAGCTATGAGTTTGGTTGACTGGAATAATGGAATTAGCCGAAAATAGGGCTCAAAGTGGGCAAAATTGACGATTTGTAAATATCGCCGAGGCCGCTAACTTCGCGAGAGCGTAATTCCGTCAGTTTTCCATCAAATTTCGTTTTTTTGGTGTCTTTACAATCGGGAAAAGATTCTCTATCATTTCATAAGAAAAATTAATTTTTTTTTTTTTTTAATTTTGTGACACCAGGAGACACCTCAGGATTGGGGGTTGCAACAGTCAAGGGGTTAATTATCAACTTGTTGGTATTGTATACCATTATCATATCATTCTGGTCCACATTGACATATCATAGTTGCTTCAGATTTCTCAACTGCACATTTATGCTGTGAATCCTCTGTTCCACCACATCCTGAAGGTTTACACCAAATTCTGACTCTACCATCTGCATGTTTGACCTACTCTCTGCACATCACAGCAGAAGTTGCAATTCGTCAGATCAGGAGGTGTTTTTCCAATCTTCAGCTACCCAATTTTGGTGAACCAGTGTATGCTGTTGCCTCAGTATCTTGTTTTTAGCAGACAGGATTGGAACCTGGTGTTGTAGCCCATCCACTTCATAGTTCTGCATGTTGTGCATTCAAATCTGCTCTTCTGCATACTGATTATTATTATAATCAGAAAGAAGCGCTAAGCCACAAGGA
Source organism: Cherax quadricarinatus (assembly GCF_026875155.1). Classification (NCBI taxonomy): domain Eukaryota; kingdom Metazoa; phylum Arthropoda; class Malacostraca; order Decapoda; family Parastacidae; genus Cherax; species Cherax quadricarinatus. Next base: position 25,583,478 of record NC_069451.1, on the reverse strand, counting down.
CTATACAGCTCTTCTGCATACTACTGTTGCAATATGAGTTACTGCCAGCTGAGCAGTCTGGCTATTCTTCTGTGACCTCTCTCAGTAACAAGGTGTTTTTCACCCACAGAACTGTCATACACTGGATGCTTTGGTTTTCACACCTTTCTCTGTAAACTCTTAATAATGTAGTACATGAAAATTCCAGTAGGTTGGCAGTTCGAGATACTCCAGTCACCCTGTTTGGCACCAACAGTCATTCCACAATTAGTTACTTGGATCACATTTCTTCATTCAGATGTTTGGTCTGAACAGCAACTGAACCTCTTGACCATGTCTGCATTCTTTTAGGCATTGAGGTGCTGCCATGTGATTGGCTGATTAGATCTCTGCACTAATGAGCAAGTTTATAGGTGTACCTGATAAAGTGGCCACTGTGTGCATACGTGTGTGAACGCGTTTGTTTATACACATTTATATTTTTATTTATTTATTTATCATATTTGTGTAATATTATCTCCTCAATCTTAGGTCATGGATCATCACTGTCACTTGTCTCGTCATCATCATCACTATATAGTTCTCAAGAAGAGAAACAGGCGGCAGAAATACGAAAGCTGCGAAAAGACTTAGCTGAGGCACAAGAAAAAGTGGGAACACTAACCAATCAACTCACTACTAATGTAAGTTGTGAAATTGTTAAGGGTTTTCTTCAGGTATGTTTATTAACATTTTCATTTTTTTCTTAATGAAGTAGATTCCCAAACATTGATTTTACAATGCATACATAACATTAAGTTTCTTGATAATATTTTGTTGCATTTGTTTCTTGCACACAATGGGATATGTTCTTAGTGTTATACTTCACTGACTTTTTGAGCTTTGAGTTATTTATATAGTACTATCAGGATGCATTTGAATGTTATTAAAGGATGTGAAATAGAAATTAATGCTATAGAAATTAATCCTTAGTATGGTATTGAAAACATATCAATTAATTTCTTCATGATTTAACATTTCAAAAGCTTAGTTATTGACAGTTCATTAGTTTTGTGTTAATAAAGTTACTGACAACCAGCCAAAGATACAAGGTACTTAATTTAGAAGATAAATATGCTCAAAAGTGTCATCTAAATTAAAGCTTTATGGGGGGACAACTATGCATCCCTTTGTATAGAATTAACATGCCATATGAATATTTCAAAATTGTATTTTTTAGTCACTTATTTTTGAGTGCATGCCATGGTAAGAAAGCTGTTTTGTTAAAGTACTTTTCTTTTCAGAGTTCAGTTTTCAACCTCATGAATACGGTAATTATCAGTTGTCTTTGTCCTGGGTAAATAATGGTGGGTGATATCAAATTGCACGTAGTTGGGCGCTGTATCTTTGGGCACATCCTTTAAGTATTGGCTGGTTGTTGTCATTCTTACTTTCGCACGGCGTTAAAATCTTGTAGTTACACGGCGCTTCTCTCTCCAGGCTCACGTTGTTGCTGCCTTTGAACAGTCTCTCACAAACATGACCAACAGATTACAACAACTCACAGCCACATCAGAGCAAAAGGTATGAAATCTTTTGTAATACTGTATTTTTTTTTTTTGTATCCCCAAGAGAGAAAATTATATAGTTCTTAGGAATACTGCTACCCATCCTACCTTCCATCCTAAATTTATACACCATCATCCTATCCTCACTATCATCTCTAAATACCTAAATGACCTCAGCCCTCTGAATTAGCCCCTTGATGATCCCACATATTGTACTAATTGCTGCTGCTCTGAATTTTCTGCATAATATTTACACTACACATTACTCTGAAACATGAGAACTCCACTTCCTCTAGCCTCCTTACTGCAGTGTTCAAAACACATGCCTCACATCCATATAAAAGTGTACTACTAGATATTGATGATTATAAACCTATTGCTGCAGGATTAAACATTACAAAGTTCATGCCAGATGCATCATTTGTGAACATGAATTAAGGAACCTCAGACAAGGACTCCTATGGAATGTAAACATCACTTATGCAAGGTTTATAATTTTATGCAATATTAAAGTTACGTAATTTATTCTTTAATGTTTTGTAAACTTTTTGGGAATTAATAATTTTTAATAGATGAGAAGGCTAATTTGAGGTAGTAGGTTGGTAGACAGCAATTGCCCAGGGAGGTACTACTGTCCTGCCAAGTGAGTGTAGAATGAAAGCCTGTAATTGTTTTACATGATGGTAGGATTGCTGGTGTCCATTTTTCTGTCTCAAACATGCTAGGTTTCAGGTAAGTCTTGCTACTTCTACTTACACTTAGGTCACACTACACATGCATGTACAAGCATATATATACACACCCCTCTGGATTTTCTTCTATTTTCTTACTAGTTCTTGTTCTTGTTTAATTCCTCTTATCTCCATGGGGAAGTGGAACAGAATTCTTCCTCCTTAAGCTATGCGTGTTGTAGGAGGCGACTAAAATGCCGGGAACAAGGGGCTGGTAACCCCTTCTCCTGTATAAATTACTAAATTTAACAGAGAAACTTTAGTTTTTGTTTTTGGGCCACCCCACCTCAGTGGGATACGTCTGGTACGTCGAAAGAAGAAGGCTAGTAGGGGTAATGAACAAAAGCACATCACCTCTTATATACAAGAAAGTTTGAAGATCTGCTGATTCACCACTAGGGTAATTCTAGATATGGACTTGAACAGTGAATACAGACTTGAAAAGTAAAACATAAAACACTGGAGAAAGGAGCAGAGGGAACAAGGGTACTCTGATGACAGGTTGAAAAACTCTTGCCCTCCTGCATCCATTGCATTCTAAGTGGTGATGTAGCCTTAGGAACTCTAAGTCAAGATCTAAGAAGAATAATACCAGTTTAGCATTTGGAATGTCATCCTGAGGTAACTAGTACTGTAAGAATAATTACTATACGTTCAGGGGTTTGGCAAAATAATATGAACACCTCATTCCTTAACATATTTTATTTTCAGTATTGAATTGGTCCTCCACTTACAGCTAAAACAGCACCAGTTTGTTGAAGAATTGATTAATATAGCATTTGAACAGTATCCAGAGGAATTTTGAGTCATTCCTCAAGCAAAACCTGCTCTAACTCTTCCAAAGGTGATGGTGGAGGAAATTGGTTCCTGACTTGCTGTTACAATTGACCCCACAAATGCTCAATAATAATTAGATCTGGCAATTGTGGGGCAAATCCAAGCAGTTGACTTTACTTTCATGTTCTTCATGCCAGTTTTGAGCATTAGCAGTGTATAGTGGTGCATTATTATCTTTGGAAGATAGCGACAAAAAGGGACCTATAGCACATTTAAATTTATTATTCACTCATTTGATAGTTGAGTTGGCAGATGTTCATGTTATTTTGTCCAACATACAGTAAAACTTAAGAAAAATTTTGGAGGAACAAAATATTCATTATAAAAGAAAAAAAAGTTCACAGAGGACCATTTAAATGTCATGGGTCATTGTTAAGTCATAAAAATACAGTGGTATGTCGGGATACGAACTTAATTTATTCCACAAGGCTGTTCAACTGCCGATACTGAACGAATTTGTTCCCACAAAGAATATTGTAAATTGGATTAATCCGTTTCAGACCCCCAAAAATACGCTTATAAAAGCACTTGCATAAATCTTTCTTCTTTCAACACACCAGCTGTATCCCACCGAGGCGGGGTGGCCCAAAAGGAAAAACAAAAGTTTCTCCTTTTATATTTAGTAGTATATACAGGAGAAGGGGTTACTAGCCCCTTGCTCCTGGCATTTTAGTCGCCTCTTACAACACGCATGGCTTATGGAGGAAGAATTCTGTTCCACTTATCCATGGAGGTAAGAGGAAATAAACAAGAACAAGAACTAGAAAGAAAATAGAAGAAAATCCAGAGGGGTGTGTATATATATATGCTTGTACATGTATGTGTATTGTGACCTAAGTGTAAGTAGAAGTAGCAAGACGTACCTGAAATCTTGCATGTGTACGAGACAGAAAAAAAAGACACCAGCAATCCTACCGTCATGTAAAACAATTACAGGCTTCCGTTTTACACTCACTTGGTGGGACGGTAGTACCTCCCTGGGCGGTTGCTGTCTACCAACCTACTACCTAACTTACATAAATACACTTACAGAATTGTTCGAGTTTTGAGCTGTTCGTATCCCGAGGTCTTCTTTTTTTCAACACACCGGCCGTATCCCACCGAGGCAGGGTGGCCCAAAAGGAAAAACGAAAGTTTCTCCTTTCACATTTAGTAATATATACGGGAGAAGAGGCTACTAGCCCCTTGCTCCCGGCATTTTAGTCGCCTCTTACAACATGCATGGCTTACAGAGGAAGAATTCTGTTCCACTTCCCCATGGAGATAAGAGGAAATAAACAAGAAGAAAATAGAAGAAAACCCAGAGGGGTGTGTATATATGTGCTTGTACATGTATGTGTAGTGTGACCTAAGTGTAAGTAGAAGTAGCAAGACATACCTGTAATCTTGCATATTTATGAGACAGACAAAAAACACCAGCAATCCTACCATCATGTAAAACAATTACAGGCTTTTGTTTTACATTACTTGGCAGGATGGTAGTACCTCCCTGGGCGGTAGCTGTCTACCAACCTACAACCTAACTTACATAAATACACTTACAGAATTGTTCGAGTTTTGAGCTGTTCGTATCCTGAGGTACCACTGTATATTTCCCACGTTTGATAGTACATTAATACCAAATTACCATTCAATCTCTGGAAAACTTTAAAGGTACTCTTGTACAGAATATCAAGATTGCAAATCTTATGCATATACAGTAGGACCCCCTGCATCTGCGGGCGATATGTTCCAAGGACCTACCGTAGATACCAGAACCATGGATAGCAGCAAACCCTATGTATAAGTCCTGTACATACCAGTTATAAAGTTTAATTGATAAATTATGCACATTAAATGGAGAATTATCACTTTTTCACTGATGAGGAGCTTCTCTACTTTTGTGCTTTGGGGCCATTATTATACAAAATTAAGAGGTATTTTTGGGCTGCGGTAAACTGTGAATAATTGAAACCATGAGTACTAAATTGGTTAATATAGGATAAGGGGGAGATAAGGTCTGTAGTTCTTTGCAATAGCAAAGAACTACAGACCTATCTTGGCTGGAATATTTCTGCACACTAACAGCACCTTTCAAAGTAGGTGAAATTGCTGACTTAGAAAATGTACAGAGAACCTTCTTGGCACACAACTGCGATGAAACACCTCAGTTACTGGGAATGCTTGAAGTTTCTCAACCTGTACTCCCTAGAATGCAGGCGGGAGAGATACATGATTATATACACTGGAAATTTCTAGAGATTAGTACCAAACTTGCACACAAAAATCACTCCCTCTGAAACAGAAGACTTGGTAGACTATGCAACATCCCCTCAATGAAAAGCAGGGGTGCCACTAGCATGATATGAGACAACACAATAAGTGTCAGGGGCCCAAGACTGTTCAGCTGCCTCCCAGCATGCTTATGGGGGATTACCAATAGACCCCTGGTTGTCTTCAAGAAGGTGCTGGACAGGCACCTCAAGTCAGTACCTGACCAGCCGGGCTGTGAATGTTACGTCAGGTTGTGTGTGCCCAACAGTAACAGCCTGGTTAATCAGGCCCTGATCCACCATAGAGGCCTGGTTACAGACTAGGCTGTGGGGGACTTAACCTCCAAAACCCTCTCAAGTATACTTCAGGTAATATGAAAATTACTGTAGGCTCCTTGAATGCTGAAGGTGTAGTCATGTATGAAGAATTATTCCAGTTTCAGTGAGTGTGCTTCAAGCAGGATCTTAAATTGAAGCACAGTAGTCAAAAGGAATAGTGAGAAATTCTAACAATTACATGTGCCAGTGATGGGTGTAGTTCTTTAAGTAAGTTGTGAAATGAAGTAGCTAATAAGTTACTTTTCCCTAAAGCAGCATTTTAGATAAAGCTTCTACCAAGAAACAATACCTAAAGGCTGGAAATCTTCACAAAAGAAAGTTGAAATGCAGCAGAAAGCTTTACATACAAATGGCTTAATTTTAAAAGCCATTACCATTAATAAAAAATTCTGTTTATGAAAATTGGCTGACATTGCCAAGCAGTAGTGATATCTTAGGCATTAGGATGTTGCATAGGTGGGTTTTAATTCTATATACCACTTGGAACTGTAGAGTTGAAAAATTTATTAAGGTAATCTTGAATTTTCTTTCTTTTTTTTTTTTTTTAGGTCATCCTGACTCTGTGGGATACAGACTGGTCATTGAAAAAAAAAGATCTTGAATTTTCAGTAAATGTATTTTCTAAGGCTGTTAGGCAATAATTATAACATTCTTTTAACTTGTATACCTGGTAAACATATACATTTGATTAACAGTTTAAATTTACAATTTATTAAATTTATCGTTCTCATTCCAGGACTCAGAAGTCATGGAGCTACGAAAAACAATTGAAGCACTTCGGCAACAGTCTCTCGATGCTGGACTTACTGTAGCATGCCTGCAAAGTACGTCCCCTGACCAACATCACCACCACCACCACCATCACCACCTCCACTCCACCCCTTCCCCTACCAGGCACCACCATTCCCAGCACCCTCCCAACATTGCCTCGTGTTCTGTGCTCAATGTTACCACCGGAAGTCGTTCCAGTTCACCAGAAAAACCGGGTCATGATGTTGCACGCAGACACACTTTCACAGGGAATTGTAAAGACCTTGTAGTGTGTGAATTCAGTGAAGCTGGTGAGACTTTGTCACCTTTTGACAAGCAAGCAGGCTTCTCTTCTTTACTTCAAAGCTCATGCTGATTCTTATTGGCTGAGCTACTGACTTAAAGCAGCCAGGCATTGGCAACTAAAGAGTAACTGAATTATTACTTCATGAATCAACATACTACTGATCCATTTGGTTATGAAATGGTTAGGCATGGGTGATGGCAAACTGCAAGTCACAGAATGAGCTTCCCTCTCCTCCCATTTACTCAAGTGTCACATCCCTTAATGTCCTTTTCTTTTATATTATAATTTTTTTAAAATATTGTTAATTGTGCTAACAAGCTTGATGTTTTGCCATAAATAGTTTAAACTACAACTGGGAAAGCTTATAAGAATACTAAACATACTAATTGCCATGTTTAAACATTCTATTTGCATGTCTTTTATTTTCTTGACTTTGCCTCCTCTGTTGAAGCTTGCTGGCTTTTGGTGTACTCTGTTATTTATGGTTATTGTTTGCACATGTCTTGAATAGTTTTCAGTGCACAATATTCACTAGTAATTTTAGCACTGGTTTTGCAAAAGTGCAAGTGAATGTTTTCTCTCCTCTCTTTAAGGCAATTTTGTCATACTACTGAAAGCTTGTAAGAATGTTCTTTATTGTGGGTTAAGTGCTTCAGTTGATAATAATGTGCATTTGTTAGTGTTGTCATGCAGTGCTTTAGCATTTCCCAAGGTTGAACATCATTATATCAGATTTAAAGTAATGTCATAATTGGTAGTGTAATTATAATGCAAGACTCGAGTCCTGGAGGTGGGACGCACAGTGCCTGCACTCTAAAGGAAGGGAAGGGATATTGTTTGGAGGGACATTCTGAACAGTCATATCTATATCCTCTGGCAAGACAGTGATAGTGAGAATAACATTGAGAGTTTCTTTTTCAGGCCACCCTACCTTGGTGGGAGATGGCCAGTGTGTTAAAAAAGATGTACTTAAAGTAAAGGGCACTGAATGGCTAAAACATTGCTTACAAGTAAGATGCACATATATGCTATTTTTTAAATTATATGTAATGGCTTTCTTTGGGAAATTCACAGGAACCATCTTCACTATAATCCATTAATATTTTCATCAAATGTCATTTTGTAGTGATCAATACAGTAAACCACATGTTGTTTTTTACCATACTAAAACTCGCTTTCTGGTTGGGATATCAGGACACTTCTGGGAAGACGGGGATCGAGTGAATATTGAATGTTTTCTTTGGGTCACCCAGCCTAGGCAGGAGATGGCCATCAATTTAAATAAAATACAGTTCCACAAATATTTTTAGTATTGGAATTAGACTATAAAGGTGTGGGAATCGGTGTACATATAAGCATTTGGCATGAGATGGTTTGTTAAGGGCTCCTTCACAATCATAAGCAATGAGACTGTCCTCCAAGATACATTAATAAGGCACTGACTAGATAACTAACTTATTAGAGATGGCATGGTAAATACTGCTATATTGTGTGTACAGTAATACCTATGCATAGTGTTAAGACCATTTAAGTGTTCACCACATTTCAGGCTAAGTAAATTTGAAAAATGTTTGGTGTATAGCAGAAAGTTCCATCTTGTAAAATATCTATGGGAATAAGATAACGGAGCACAGTATCTACATCTACAAAGGTCTCAGTCCAAGTCTGCTTAGATATCGGAAAGTTTACTGTATTTCAAATTTATACTTGCTATTTTTGCCCAATAATGTGGAGAGGAAGCATTCATATGCATTATAATTTTTATGGAATATTTATTTTAATGCTTATTGATGTAGTCACATTCTCAACTAAGTTTTCCTGACAGGTGGTAAACTAGTGAGAGGAACATCTGTCGAGTCGGTGTCAAGTGTGTCATCAGCTTGTTCGGCAACATCTCACACCTCCAACCATGACAAGAGTGATAGCTCAAAATCAGGCAAAAAGAAGGGATGGGTAAGTTTTTAACCTTTTTGTTTAAACTGTTTGTAAATCAGTTTTCTGACAAAATTTATCCAATAAAACTTAGCTGAGGACCTGCAACAATACACTACAAACAAGCTAAAAGAGCTTATTTCTATAAAGTACTTTATAGAAAGCCTCTTGTTATGTAATGCACTTCAGGCAGCCTTAAACTTAATTACTGGACAGTGAGATACACATAGTACATGAGAATAAGAATATGTACTTTATACTATATTGAAAGTATTCAGTAATTTAAGAAACTTTTACTTAAATTACTTTTCCAGCTTACCTCATATACTGTACTCCTAAATACTGTATGTGCCTAACTCTTCTGGTAACCATCATTTACTCAAGTAAATGATGGGACCCAAATTTGGAAGAACTTGCCATTATAAGAAAAATAGTAATGAGGTGTGCATTAAAGGTAATGTACACAACTCCTGTTTAATAATGTTTCTTTCCAATAGCTTCGGAGTTCATTCAGCAAAGCATTCTCCCGTGGACACAAAAAGAGCAAGCATGGGGCATCGGGTGGCTCAGTATCAGATATGGAAGGCTGTGAACGAGGTGACTGCTCTGCTCCGCCTTCACCACAACTTCATCGAGCAAATGATGCAGACTGCCAGTCTTTGACTAGGTTAGTGTAAGTAGTATACACCTATATGTGATTCTGTTTCATTTTCACAAATGATCAAATGTTTATTCTCAAAAAATGAAAAGGATAAAAAAATTTCAGATGTGCAGATTCTGGATGAACAGTTGTCTATGACTTTGAGACTTATCATGCATAGTGTGTTTATAATTGTGGAGATCTTGGTTATTAATATACTATCAAATTTTCAAACTAAGAAAATTAGTGTTCATTTGTAGCAAGAAACTTTTCCCTGTAAGCCGTGCTTGTCATAAGAGGTGACTAAGATGCTGGGACCAATGGGCTAGTAACCGCTTCTCCTGTAGAAAATACTAAAAAAGTGAAGAAGAAAAACTATAAAACTGGGATGCTTGAATGTGAGTGGATGTAGTGCAGATAAGAAAGAGATGATTGCTAATGTTATGAATGAAAAGAAGTTGTGTGTCCTAGCTCTAAACGAAACAAAGCTGAAGGGGGTAGGTGAATTTCAGCTCTAACTCTCTGAGAGAGTTAGAGCTAAGGAAGGGGTAGAAAAATGTTGAAGGATCAGTTATGGAAGGAGAAGAGGGAATATAAATGTATAAATTCAAGGATTATGTAGATTAAAATGAGAGTTGGATGCAAAAAGTGGGTAATAATAAGTGTATGCACCTGGAAAAGAGAGGAGTGTATATGAGAGAGAGAGAGATTTTGGGAGATAAGCAAGCGTGTAGGAAATTTTGAATGAAGTGAAAGTGTAATTGTGGTAGGGGAACTATATGCAAAAGTAGGAGAAACATTTAAAGAGGGTGCCAGGTGTAAATGATAATGGGGTCCTTTGATTGAACTTTGTATAGAAAGGGGTTTGGTTATGGGTAATACATATTTCAAGAAAAAAAGAGGATAAATAAGTATACAAGATATGATGCAGGGCGTAATGACGGTAATTTGTTGGACTACGTAGTGGTAGATAAAAGACTGTTGGGTTGACTTCAAGATGTACATGTTTATAGAAGGGCCACAAATATATCAGATCACTTTTTAGTTGTAGCTACAGTGAGTGTAAAAGGTAGATGGGATACAAGGAATATGGAAGCTTAAAGGCTAAAGGAGGAGGCAGTTTGGGTAAGATGTAAACAAAAAACAGTGGGGTTGAAGATGTATGGGGTAGGTTTAAGAATGTAGTGTTAGTGTTCAGCTGAAGTTTGTGGTCACAGGAAAGTGGGTGCCAGAGGAAAGAAGGGCAATTGGTGGAATGATGATGTAAAGAGAGTAGTAAGAGAGAAAAAGTTAGAATATGAGAGATTTTTACAAAGTAGAAGTGATTCAAGGAGGGAGGAGTATATAGAGAGGAAAAGAGAGGTTAAGAGTGGTGAAACAATGTAAAAAGAGAGCAAATGAGAGTGGGTGAGATGTTATCAACATATTTTGTTGAAAATAAAAAAGTTTTGGAGATTAGTTGAAGAAGCCTAGGGAACAAATAGATTTGATTGTTAAAAATAGAAGAGGAGAGTTATTAAGTGGAGAGTTAGAGGTATCGGGAAGATAGAGGGAATATTTTGAGGAATTGTTAAATGTTGATGAAGATAGGGAAGCTGTGATTTCATGTATAGGGCAAGGAGGAATAACATCTTGTAGGAGTGAGGAGGAGCAAGTTGTGAGTATGGGGAAAGTTTGTGAGGTAGTAGGTAGAATGAAAGGGGTAAGCAGCTGGGATTGATGGGACAAAGATAGAAATGTTAAAAGCAGGTGGGGATATAATTTTGGAGTTGTTGGTGCTTTTATTTAATAAATGTATGGAAGAGGGAAAGCATGCATAGTTCCTTTGTATAAAGGCAAAGTGGACAAAAGAGAAAGCAGAAATTATAGGGGAAGAAGTCTGTTGAGTATACCTGGTAAAGTGTATGGGAGAGTTATTATTGAAAGAATTAGGAGTAAAATGTAGAGTAGGATAGCAGATGAGCAAGGAGGTTTAGGAAGGGTAGGGGGTGTGTAGACAGTGTTTACAGTGAAACATATAGGTGAACAGTATCATGATAAGAGTAAAGAGGTTTTTGTGGCATTTATGGATTTGGAAAAAGCGTATGACAGGGTGGCTAGGGAGGACATGCGGCAGGTGTTGCAAATGTGTGGAATAGGAGGTAGGTTAATGAAAACAGTGAAAAGTTTTTACGAGGATAGTGAGGCTCAGGTTAGTTTGTAGGAGAGAGGGAGATTATTTCCCAGTAAAAGTAGGCCTTAGACAAGGATGTGTGATGTCACCATGGTTGTTCAATATATTTTTAGATGGTGTTGTGAATGCTTGGGTGGTGGCAAGTGGTTTGGCAAGTGGGGGTTGTCACACTTGCTCTTTGCTGATGACACTGTGCTTTTGGGAATTTTGAAGAGAAGCTGCAGAGGCTGGTGGATGAGTTTATAAGGGTATGTAAAAGAAGAAAATTGAAAGTGAATATAAAAAACAGTAGGGTGATAAAAAAAAATTAGGTAACGAGAAATTGTATACGAGGTTGGAGGGAGAGATTATGGAGGAGGTGAATGTATTCAGATATTTAGGAGTGGACATGTCAGCAGATGGGTTTACGAAAGATGAGTTGAATCATAGAAGTGACAAAGGGAAAAGGCGAGTGGTGCACTGAGGAGTCTGTGGAGACATAGAACTTTGTCCATGGAAGCAAAGAGGGGGAATGCATGAGAATATAGTTATACCAATGCTCTTATATGGGTGTGAAGCATAGGTGGTGAATGTTGCAACAAGGAGAAGGCTGGAGCAGTGGAGATGTCGTGTCTGAGGACAATGTGTGGTGTGAATATAATGCAGAGAATTCGTAGTTTGGAGATTAGGTGGTGCAGGATTACCAAAACTATTATCCAAAGGGCTGAGGAGGGGTTGTTGAGTGGTTCGGACATGTAGAGAGGATGGAACAAAATAGAGTATGTAAATCTGTAGTGGAGGGAAGGTGGGGGTAGAGGTCGGCCTAGGAAAGGTTCGAGGGAGGGGGTAAAGGAGGTTTTGTGTGTGAGGGGCTTTGACTTCCAGCAAGCGTGCACGAGCGTGTTAGATAAGAGCGAATGAAAGCAAATGGTTTTTAGGACTTGACGTGCTGTTGGAGTGTGAGCAGGGTTGTGTTTATGAAGGGATTCAGGGAAACTGGCAGGCTGGACTTGATTCCTGGAGATGGGAAGTACAGTGCCTGCACTCTGAAGGAAGGGTGTGAAAGTGTAAGTGCACCTCTGGCAAGACAGTGATGGGGTGAATGATGGTGAAAGTTTTTCTTTTTCAGGCAACCCTACCTTGGTGGGAAACGTCTGATGTATTAATAAAAAAAAAAGCTGTGGCAAGAGCACAAGATTGATTATTTTATTATAAACAATGATTACTTCCATTTTTTTATGACATCAGCTATGGTAATTCTCCATGGGGATGTTGAACAGAATTCTTCCTCCGTAAGCCATGCGTGTCGTAAGGGGAGACTAAAATGCAAGGGGCTGTTAGCCCTTCATCTGTATACATTATTGAATTTAAAAAGAGAAACTTTCAGTTTTCTTTTTGGGCCACCCTGCTTTGGTGGGATACGGCTGGTGCGTTTAAAGAAGAACTATGGTAATATGTAATAGTGTATAAAGTGGACAAACATCTTTCATGCGAGTTACATTACAGAAAAGCAGAGCTATGTGTGAAAATGTGATGGGTATGGAGTGAACACCTTGTGGGAAAAATTGGGATACATTGCATCCCACCCCTAAACACACAGTTTACCTAAAATAATAATCTAAATATTGTACAATGATTTAAAAAAAAAATCAAGGAATGGGTGGGGTTTGACCCCCATGGCAAATAAGTCCTAAATTGCACTGGCCATGAATCAAACCCCACCTGTTCCATGGTTTGATTGCAGTCATGTTATTACAATTTTATTAGTCATGATTTTAAAAGGTGCACACTTGTGGGCATGTTATGGTATGATACAAGAGGATTGAACTTGGCATACCCTAATAGTCAAGTAATCTGAATACACTTACCCTAAATTCTGGTGGGATTGGACTGGATGAAGTTCGCCCTGTAATGTCCCGGCCTGGGTCTTGTCCAGTTGGTAACCCAGCACCAAATTCTGGTTGCTGTTGCATAATTGTCTTTATGTCAGTGGAGAGGCTTTGTGTCCCTACCGATCCATACCTGCTGCTGTGTGGTTAGCAGAGGTACTCGCACCACTGAACTTTGATATGAAACTTAATGTGCACTCTTGAAGCGATTAAGACATCTGTGACTAAAGGTACACTCATTTGAATGCTTTCCTTCCCTCTCTGTTTTATAGTAAGATGAAGCTTTCTTGTGGATTGCAAGGACATTAAGTGGTGCATATTTCTTTTTCTCCTGAATCCAGTCATTCAGCACTTTTTTCAGTTTAACTGTATTGACCACTTTCCCCATTTTTTCAACAGGTTCTAATTTGGGTTACTAATCACACAAGCTCTTATTTTCTCCCCACCTATTGTCTTAAATGAATTGTTGATTTCCTCACCCCACTGGTGGTGGCTCTGGTGGCCTGGTGGTTAACGCTCTTGCTTCACACGGTGAGGGCCTGGGTTCGATTCCCAGCCAGAGTAGAAACATTGGACGTGTTTCTTTCCACCTGTTGTCTATGTTCCCCATCAGTAAAATGGGTACCTGGGTGTTAGTCGACAGGTGTGGGTCGCATCCTGGGACACTGACCTAAGGAGGCCTGGTCACAGACCGGGCCGCGGGGGCGTTGACCCCCGGAACTCTCTCCAGATAAACTGGCCATGGCTGCATCAACCCCACACACACACACACACACCACACACACACACACACACACACACACACACACACACACACACACACACACACACCTAGTGTCTAATCGACATGTGCCTAGGACAAAATGGTAACTAACACACACACACACACACACACACACACACACACACACACACACACACAGTATAACATATCTGATACCTCTGTTTTCTTCACTAGAGGCATGGTTTCGTGTTGAACTACTACTCGGCACCTTCACCTACACTAGATTACCTTTTTGATATGATTAGCATCCACATGTGACACAGAGTGTTAAAATGATTGAAAATGGAGTGATAAAACAAGAGAATAACCGTATGATATGACCACAAGGTAGCTTGGGGATGAATATGTAGGAGGCGAGGTGGTAGTTGTAAACCAAGCATTCGAGAGGAATTGGCCTTCGTGTACCAATGCTGTGGTTGGCCATGTCAGAATACAAGGTGAAAACGGGTAGAGTGAAAGGTAGGAATAGATAAATTACAAACAGGTGGAAACACAGTAGGTGGTAGGACAAAAGGTGCTGTTTATTGTTTAGAGGGAAATACTGACAATATAATGGCCTTGATCATTTTATCTTGTGTTTGACGTGTATAGTATTTTCCTGCTTGATTACAAGTTTGGATTTTATGAGTTAAGAGTATTAACATAGCTGATATATTTAGCTTTCCAGCTTTGTTGCTAACTCTATATGGAGATTCACATTTTCAGTCTTGTTTAAAGCTGCTCAAATTCTTAATTTACATACAATATTAAAGTACAATATGCATACCTTATTGTGTCAACTGCACGTTGAGCTTTAATAATCATTACATTTCCTCTTACAGCTTGTGTATGGATAATAAGGGCAAGGAAGAAGATGTAGAAATCCTCAAGTGTCAACTGCGAGAGAAGGACATGGCTCTCACTGACATACGTCTTGAAGCCCTAACTTCGGCTCACAAACTAGAATCCTTAAAAGAAACTATAAGCAAAATGAGATCAGAAATGGTATCCTTAAAACAGGACAATGACAGATTACATAGACTAGTGTCTTCTAAATCTTTAAATTCTTCTCAAAGTTCACTTCCTGTGTCGGACTCGATAGAGCAAAGACTAAGCCTAGGCGAAGAAGTTAATATGCCTGACTCGTCAGATGTGATTCTAATTGACCCAAGTGATAAAGATGGGAAGAGAGTCAGTATCACAGTTTGTATGGGGTGTCATGGTGATTATGAAAAATATATGAATCCTGTAGATGGTATAACAGAAAGTGATTGTATTATAGGTGCTATTTCTGTAAGTGGAAAGACTAAGTGGGATATGTTGGACAGTCTAGTGAAGCGTATTTTCAAGGAATATATTCTGAGAGTTGATCCAGTGTCTAATCTTGGGCTAAGTGCAGAATCCATCCTCTCATATCACATTGGCGAAATTTCAAGAGGTCGTCACCCAGAATCACCTGAACTCTTACCCTGTGGATATTTGGTTGGGGAAGTGATGCACATAAAAATTATCCTTAAGGGAGCTACAATAAATCATGTTGATGCTTTAGCATTTGAGACATTGATTCCTAAATCAATCGTTCAGCGATACATGTCTCTTCTTACGGAGCACAGGAGAATTATTCTTTGTGGTCCCTCAGGCACAGGAAAAACATATTTGGCTCAGAAACTGGCTGAGTATTTAGTTACTCGAATGGGGAAGGATCCATCACCAGGATATATTGCAACTTTCAAGTATGTATGTTATTTTATTGTTGATTGAAGGGTGTAAATTTCATAAAAAATGAATAACCTGAGTAAAATTGTGAATCTCTTACTTATCAGGTAATTTTTACTTATCAACAGTCCTATGCAGTTTTATGTAGATTTGTTCCTTTGCTTTAATTGTATTTGAAAATTTTTACCTTTTAAGATCCAAAAACGAGAAAGTGATAGTATATGGAAATAAATATTAGGATGATTCATGTGGATGTGTACCCTAATAATTTCAACTTTACAACCACCAGTGTTGACCACAAGACAGGAAAAGATCTGGGAGCATACTTGTCCCACATTAGTGACCAGTGCGAGAATAACAGTGCCGATCTTCCGTTGGTTATCATATTGGACAACTTGCATCATGCTGGGGCTTTGACTGATGTGTTCAATGGTTTCCTCAGTGCAAAGTATACTCAGTGCCCATACATAATTGGAACCATGAATCAAACAACATCTTGTTCAACTACAAATTTGCAACTTCATCATAATTTCAGGTTTGTAAGAAGAATGTAATTTCAGTGTTGAAAATTCCTTATTTCTAAGTCCTCTTGTTTTGGTGAAAAAATAACTGCTAGTAATCTTATTTCTGTATTGTTATGCATTTCTACTTTTACTGTTATAGCTTATAGTATCTTTTGTTTATTCTTTGATCCTGTCACTTCAATTGTGATGTGATGAATCACTTAGTTTTAGGCCTGTGACCAGTCTTAAAGGGTTTTTACACTTGAAACAATCTGAGGCCAGGCTTTTCTGATTAGCCACATCTTGCAGGACCTTGTTAAGGTTCCTCTTGAGGACTTACAACTTTGTTGTAGCATATTTTTCAAGTCTTAAAAACTTATCCTATTTTTTTTTTTTTTTTTTTTTTTTTTTACAAGTTGTATAAATTTGGAGCATTATCAGGCTCATTACTGATCAATGTAGGACTTCATAAGCGAGTGCTCCATGATAACAGCATTTCCTTATATTCCTGGAACTTCTCAAGCTAATAATCTCTTATCTCTTGTGAAGGTTAACATTTTTTAATGCTTGAATATTGTTATTTCTAGACTTGCCTATGGGAATTATATACAGTGGACCCTCGAATTTAGTAGTGCCTTTTCTGTATGCAAAACTATTTTTATCTATAAAATGTATGTTTTGTTAATATTTCCCATAAGAAATAATGTAAATCCAATTAAACCATTCCAAACACTCAAAAATATTAACAAAATACATTTTATAGATAATAAAAATAGTTTTGCATACAGAAAAGGCACTACTAAATTTGAGGGTCCATTGTACAGTTAAATTTTTAGTTAAAGTAAATTGATATAGATGTCCTGACTTTACTATCCTGTATAATTTCCATAGGTATCATACAAATTATCAAGTTTTATTTTGTAATTTTTTTGATCTAAAACAATATTTATTTCAATCTTAGATATCCAAAACAAAAAATAATTCTCTTCTGCAATTTTAGCTGCAACACTTAATTGGAAGATTCCTCATTTGACATGCCACATTTTTCATTTGTCAGTTGTGTAGCTATTACCAAGTTTCTAATAGTTTTTTTTTTTTAACAAGTCGGCCGTCTCCCACCGAGGCAGGGTTTTTAATGGATTAACTTTTTTCTTACCTCTTAAATGCATATACAAAAGTTTTTCAAGACACTTTTCAGAAAACAGTCCATTAATGGTTAATATGAGATTGTACTGCACCACTAACAGTGACCTTGTACATTCAGGTGGGTGTTAATGGCAAACCACATGGAACCAGTAAAAGGCTTGGTTGGCCGAGTGGCTAGAAGACGATTGACACAAGTCGAGGTCGAGGCGGGATCTAGACTGCCCCGGTTACAGCAAGTGCTCGACTGGCTGCCACGTTGCTGGAGCCACATAAATAAATTCCTGGAGACTCACTCATCTTCAGATGTCACTATTGGTAAGAAGTTTTGTAACTTAAGTTTGTGTGCTATTTTTTCATATTTATTTTGAGCATTTGGATTCTTCTGTCTGAAATATGAAGAGATTATATGAATGCTGAAGTAGTATACATTCCTTAAACAAGCTGCAATAAAATGCATTGTATGGAAGAAACTTAAGCAACATTATTTTACTATTGCATTCACTAGAAGGGAGCTTAGTAGAATGTTAACTTAGGGCCTCTGAGGATGAGTCATAAATTGATAAGTCTTGTTTTGGTAATTGACATGTATGGTCTATGGCAAGAGATAAAATCATTAGTAATTTTTAAGTACAGGTAAATTTGAAACAGAAGACTATTATCTCAAACATGCAAAATGACAATACTGTAATTTATCTTGTGGTTCAAATCTGTAATACTGTACCATTGTTTTTGATTTGTACTACTATTTTTGAAGTTAACACATTTTTGTCTTCCCAGCAATTGAGTCTTAGCTCCTGGCCAATTTTTAATTGTATCCTTCCGGTTTCTTTTCATACTTCAGTTAAATTTTTTTTTTTAACGTGTCAGCTGTCTCCCACTGAGGCAGGGTGACCCAAAAATAAAATACTTTCACCTCGCTCATAAATAATCACTGTCTTTGCAGAGGTGCTCAGTTTAGAAGTCCCAATATCCCAGACCCCTCCTTTAAAGTGCAGGCATTGCACTTCCCATTTTCAGGACTCAAGTCCTGCTAAATCTATAATAACCAGTTTCCCTGAATCCCTTCACTAAATATTACCCTGCTCACACTCCCACTTACTTTCACACTCAAGTCCCAAAAACCATTCACCTCCATTTACTCCTATCTAACATGCTTGCTGGAAGTCCAAGCCCCTCGCTCACAAAACCTCCTTTGCCCCCTCCAACCTTTTCGAGGACGACCCCTACCCTTACTTCCCCTACAGATTTATACGCTCTCCCAAGTCATTCTGCTTTGATCCATTCTCTCTAAATAACCAAACCACCTCAACAACCCTCTTCAGCCATCTGACTAATACTTTTAGTAACTCCTCACCTCCTAATATCCACACTCCAAATTCTCTGCATAATATTTACACCACACATTGCCCTTGGGACATCTCATCTGCCTCCAGCCCCCTCCTCACTGCAGCATTTATAACCCAAGCTTCTCACCCATATAAGTGTGTTGGTACCACTATACTTTCATACATTCCCTTCTTTGCCTCCAAAGATACCTCAATGCACTACTCGCGTTTTTTCATTCGTCAATTCTATGATTAACCCATCCGCTGACAAGTCAACTCCCAAATATCTGAAAACATTCACTTCTTCCATACTCCCTCTCTCCAATGTGATATCCAATTTTTCTTTATTTAAATCATTTGATACCCTCATCACCTTACTCTTTTCTATGTTCACTTTCAACTTTCTACATTTACACACCATCCCAAAGTCGTCTACTAACCTTTGCAACTTTTCTTTAGACTCCCATTTTGTACTTGATTTCCCATAATTTAATCCCACTCCTCTCCCCAACACCTTAGCATTTACTTCTTTTACAACCCCATCAATAAATATATTAAACAACCATGGTAACATTACACATCCCTGTCTAAGACCCACTTTTACTGGGAAGTAGTCTCCCTCTCTCCTACACACCATAACCTGAGCCTCACTATCCTCAAAAACTTTACAGCATTTAGTAACTTACTATCTATTCCAAACACTTGCAACATCTGCCACATTGCTCCCCTCTCCACTATCATATGCCTTTTCTAAATCCATAAATGAAATGAAAACTTCCCTACCTTTATCTAAATACTGTTCACATATATGCTTCAATGTAAACACTTGATCTACACATCCCCTACCCACACTAAAACCGCCTTGCTCATCCGCAATCCTACATTCTGTCTTACCTCTAATTCTTTCAATAATAACCCAACCGTACACTTCACCTGGTATACTCTGTAAAAATTATAGGGGAATAAGTTTACTATCTCTTTTGTCCCCCCCCCCTCCCCCACTATACATGCTCTTTGCCAGTCCCTAGGTACCTTCCCCTCTTTCATACATTCATTAAACAGAAATACCAAACACTCCAACACACTATCTTTCCCCCGTTTTTAACATTTCTGTCATGATCCCGTCAGTTCCTGCTGCTTTACCCTTTTCATTCTACATAATGCCTTGCTCACCTCCCCTACACTCACATCCTGCTCTTCTTCACTCCTAAAAGATGTTATACTTCCCTGACCAGTGCACGAAGTTACTGCCTCCATTTCATCATCGACATTTAACCCTTTGAGGGTCGACTGGCCCTCTCCGAAACTCGTTCTCAGGATCGGCCAAATTTCAAAAAAAAAAAAAAAATTTTTCTTATGAAAAAATAGTTTTTTTTTCTAAATATTATAGGCTAAAAAAAAAATTTTTACCGTCAATACTTACCGAGATATGGAGGCGTGAAGTTTGCCAAAATTGAACAACATCTGGTAAAACGCCGACTGCCGTCACCGGTATTTTTCTATTTACTTTTTTATGTCTATTTTCAATTTTTTTTCAATTTTTTTTTTCTGAGTAACTTTTGTGCCTCAAACCAATAGATCAGTATTTTGTAATTTATTTCTTTTCAATACTAACAATAAGGGGCGTAAACCTTTTTCTTTATTTGTTTTAGAAAATATTTACAAAAAACAAAGAATTTGAAATTTCTATTACTTTTTTTCTTATTTTATATACAAAATTACGTACGGGGAATTTCAGAATTTTGGGTCTGGGGAAGCTTTGAAACTGGTTCTGCACAGTGGTGTTTTACATTCCTCCACATAAAACGAGTGTCTCTGCGTTGTTGGGGGCTTTTTTTTGTTGGCACAGAGCCTTTTTTTTGAAAGCAAGCACATTTTACCGGGGAATACCCCATGCTTCAAACGAACAGGTAGTTGTTGATAATTTGGTGGGGGGTCATTTGCGGGTGCTGTTTCCTTGGTACTTAAATATTTTGTCTGATGAAAACAAATTCCCGACTGTGGTTTTGTTTCTGGTCCCATCTTATATATTATAAGCATTGAGCATGGAAATGTCCAGAGAGGGAAAAAAAAATTTTTGACCACTTATAACTTTGCAAACCCAAACTGCATGTCAATTTGTCACTGAACATGTTTAAGGGGTAATCAGTCACGCTGCGTTTTAGAAAAGGGTCATTCTCTTCCCTTTCTGCCTGCCCCTGTCTGCCATTTTATTAGGGGGAACTGAGACAACGTGTACATCTCATTTGTCATGCCATGATGCATTGGGCCCCAAACCCCGCACCCACTTACAGTGCCCGCGCAAACGGGGATATTTTCCGATTTGCCGCACTGTGCCACCACATTGTCATGTTCACGCAAAAAACACTGAGTGATGGGTTGTGTTTCCAGTTATCTGTATATTATATCCCCTTTCCAAGGTATGGGTTTTATCATTGTTCTAACCCCCTCACCTGAGAGCCCCAAAATTCTGGTATTTTGCAAAGTATAACTTCAGTGTACACAATAATATCCAATACCAGCCCCTGTAACAATCACAAACAAAACAACTTTTTACCAAAGGTTTCCCCTTTCTTGGTATGTACTGCTTGAAAAAGGGCTTTTCCTTTTAAAAAAATCAAAGATCGTCAATTTCAACTTCGAAGGGGTAAAAATCGTACTGAATTTTTCTTTCAGATACACAAAACACTTTCCCAACTTATATAAACCCGTCAGGGCCCGGGTTTTTTTGAGAAATAAAATACGTAACATTAAAAACCCAAAACAATTCACGGCATTAATCATGAAACCTGGGGTTGAATCAGGTGGCTGTTGCCAGTATGATTTCACTTTGTGCTTAATATGGGCATAAGCATTATTTTGGCAAAGAAAAGATAATCTCAGCCACAGTTGCCTCCTTCCACTGGGGTAACTGATTTTGGTGAAAGTAATGTGTTTGCCATGGTGTACTCGAAAGTATGTGTTCTTTCCATGACAAACTTTCCATCAGTGGTTCGTCAAAGAATAACTCGAAACATTCCAGTTCAGTGGCATTGTTCCCAAGTGTACAAGATGGCCGTATTCCACTTTGGCTGTCATCAAACTTGTGGGCATTTGGAACAAAATTGACAGCTTCCTGCCAATCCCAGGTGCGGTCTGCTGGGGGTACTGGACAATGACAGGTGGTTGTGTTGTGGAGGTTTGGTTTGGTGGAGGCTGGTGTGGTGGGTGGGTGGGATGGTGGCCTTTTTTGTAGATCAGCTGAGGCAGCGGCGGGTGGCAGCATGGCCCACTGCTGGCCTCACCCCCGGGCACCACTACCACCCACACACATTTTCCATCCCAATTGAAACAGTATCATCGTTATTTTCACTCTCTGTTCCTGTTGTACAGCCACGGGATGTACTCCGAGATGCACTCCTCCCCTTGGGAATAGCATGTGGCACACTACCAGAGCGCATATATCGTCGTATATACTGACGCTTCACTGGGGAATATTGCACTTCACTATCACTACGGGGAAACTAGTTTGAAGAGCTTGTAGTTCATATTCACTATCACTATCATCACCCATGCTCTCATCTGAGTCTGGATTTGGGAAAATAGAAGTTCCTCTTGGATTCTGGTAAAAACTGAACGTGAACAAGACGGCCCAGCACCAGGGGTGGAAGGCTGAATGTCGTCTGGGTTTTCCTCACTATTACCGATATTATGGTCATTAGTTTCGGTCAAAACCTCACCAAAACCTTGAAACTCATCTTCACTGGCACTTCCATCTGTATTAGAACTGTCACTGGGGAACAAAAGTGTCCCAATTCGCCGAGGAGTGAGGAGCTTCTTACCGCGAGGCATGGTGGACATTGTTTACTAAGATGGCGTTCCCACAATGCACCACTGGTCCCAGATTTTTTTTTCTACCGCGCCACACCAACCACCAGACCCATTCTCTCACATGTAGGCCTACCAGCCTTTTCCCGCGATGATTTGACGGCGCTAGAAATTTGTGCGTACTAGTACGTCCAAAACCCGGCGCGTAAGACGTACTAGTACGTCCGAAACCCTCAAAGGGTTAAAAGTTCCTCAAAATATTTCCGCCATCTACCCAATACTTCCACCTCCCATCTACTAACTCCCCTATTGGCAAATCCATTCGTTCCCTAGGCTTCTTAACTTGTTTATCTCACTCCAAAGTTTTTTCTTATTTTCAGCAAAATTTTTTGCCAGTGCCTCTCCCACTCTTCATCTGCTCTCCTTTGCACTCTCTTCACCTTCTTGTACTCTCCATATACTCTGCTCTTCTTACAACACTTCTGCTTTGTAAAAGCCTCACATATCCCTTTTATAATTTGCAAAGCTGCATGACCTTACTAATGACATTAGACAACAGTTATTAACCCCTTGACTGTCACAACCCCCAATCCTGAGGTGTCGCAAAATTTAAAAAAAAAAAAAAATATTTCTTTTTATGAAATGATAGGGAATCTTTTCCCGATTGTAATGACACCAAAAAAACGAAATTTGATGAAAAACTGACGGAATTACGCTCTCGCAAAGTTAGTGACCTCGGTGATATTTACAAATCTGTGATTTCGCCCACTTTGAGCCCTATTTTCGGCTAATCCAGTTGACCAAACTCATAGCTATTTCTTTAGAACTCCATTTTTTCTATCGATTGAGTACAAGAAACTGCCCATTTACCAATTTCAACTACCCAATAATGTGGTCAGAAATTTGCAATTTGGCCAATTTCACGAAAATTGAAAAATATGACAATTTCAAAATAAGGTCCAAAATGAACAATGCAGATATTCCTGGCTCTAAAATAACATTTTCTTTGTTCATCAGTCATGTCTCCAAGCCCCTGTGATATTACTCTTGCTTTCTATTTTGAATTTTTATTCAAACAAAAAAAATAGAAGATTTACTATTATGCAGACTACTACAATACTGTAATAATTGTATAAATAACATCAACCCATTCATGACTGCATATTAGAATGGCTAGTTGGACATTTATTGGACAATGACATCATTTATTTACTTTTGAACATCACCAAAAATCAAACATTCCCCTACTTTGAGCTCCATTTCCAGGTTCTTTTTATAGTAAAATCAATCAAAATCACCTCTATTTCAATAATATGTTTTCCATTCTATCAAATGAGACCAAGAAAACGAGAATACAACCATAAATACTATATGAAAATAGACCACAAAGTCGGCATTTTAATTGAAAAAAAAGTCAGTTTTTTTTTCTCATGCACTGCGTGCTCCAGGATTTTTTTTATGTGGTGCACACTGACCACACAGACCCATTTTCTCACATGTGAGCCTACCAGCTTCTTGATTTGAAGCCGCTAGAATTTATGAGTATATACATGTCAAACACTGTACCTCGTAAGACGTATATGTATGGCCGCGACAGTCAAAGGGTTAAGATTCACAAATTACTAATTTCAGATAATTTTAGTTTTTTTCATATTTAATCAAACCAGAATTTTTTTTTTTTCAGGACCTCGCCTGTTCCTGTCTTGCCCTGGCTCTCTAGAAGGGTCTCAAGTTTGGTTTACAGATTTATGGAATTACTCTCTTGTACCCTACCTAATAGAGGCAGTTAGAGAAGGGCTTCAGCTGTATGGAAAGAGAGCTACTTGGGAGGTATAGCATTCTTCATTAAGTTACTTCAGAATTACCTAATTTTGTGACTTTGTAAATGATAAACCAGTGTTCAGTACCCTTATAGCTAGATTGATAGTCTTGTTTAAAGCAGAGAAAGCTGCTATATAACACCAAATATTGATTATAACCATGAGAATGTATTGGCTTAATGAAATTTTCTTTCAATTTCTGACCATCTTTATAGTATCCTACAATCTGAACTTCAGTAATTTTAAAAGTAACATGAGGAATTATACTCTAAGTGTAGTCAGTGAACATATATTTTGCACAGGACCCAAGTACATGGATCACAGAGACCTACCCATGGCCCCCTGGAACACATGCAGGACCACAGGCTTTGTTGTCTCTTCGACCTGAGGATGTCGGATATGACGCACTTGCACCAACTGTCACAAGCACACAAGATAAATTCAAAAGTGATAACCAAGGAGAAAATGACCCACTGGTAAATAATGACAGTAGTATTGAAAACATTTATGGAGAACATAGCATGCTACCTATTAGAAGTACATACCTTGGGAGGCCTCTTGTTCATTTTCATGCTGCTCTTGTATTTAATTATTTTTTAACCTTAATGGCCATCTCTCAAGGCATGGTTACCCAAAGAAGACAACACACACTGTATTGCCAGAAGTGTGCTGACATCACAATTCAGGTTACCGTCTGACTGCAACATTCCTACCCCACCTTTAGATTGCAGGCACTGCTCTTCCCATCTCCAGGACTAGAGTACAGCTAACTTGGGTCTTCTGAATCCCTGCCTCACACCCATACAAGTGTTGGTACTACTATACTACTCTGTACCTTCCCATTTTTGCCTCCACAGGTGCCCTATCTCACCAGATAAACATTCCTTAGTATAAACAACCGTGATGACATTACACATCCTTACTTTCCTTGGGAAGTAGTACCTGTCATTTGCAAAATCTATCCCAGACCTACATTTTTCCCAATAGCTGCTTATATCTTACACTGTCTGCTCGAGCTTATTCTCTCTGATGCTTTTTTTTTTTTTTCTCCATCTTGCTGAATGATTCAACATAGCTGGCTGTCTTCTAAAAACAAGCACATTCAGAACTGTACCCATTAATCTTTTATCTAGTAAACCAATCTGGCATACTGTTGCCAGTGTTCACTTTCTCTTGTATACATTTCCTTAATGCAAGTATTACATAATCTCTATAATTCAATTAGAGGCCCGTATTATCATTTACCACTAGTACTCCCACCATTCTTTTTCCTTTCACATTACATTTGTCCACCAAAAAAAACAAATTGCATACTAGGTTTTTCTTTTGATCTTTACACTTACTTCTTGATCCAAGGAATTTATCCTGTGCTAAATAACCCCTATGGGTTTAGTGCTTAAATGTCTGCATCCATGTAAAGACAGTTGTTAATCAAATAATAAAAAAAAGACGACTAAGTCGAGATTGAGTAGGCATTTAGAAAGGAGAACATGCTGATAGGTATACAGTAGACCCCCACTTATACGGCGGGTTAGGTTCCAGGCTATCGCCGGAAAGCAGAACACCATTTATTCCATTTATAAATGCATATAAATGCCAGACAACAAGTTTACACTAAATTATATTAAGTTAGTAATAGAACTAGGCATTTAAAACAAAAAGTAAAATACATATTATCTTAAGGTATTTGTAATCTTAATCTTAACCGGCGTGCTGGTTTCCCTGAACCCCTTTATAAATGTTACTTGACGTGCTGTTGGAGTGTGAGCAAAGTAACATTTATGAAGGGGTTCAGGGAAACCGGCAGGCCGGACTTGAGTCCTGGAGATGGGAAGTACAGTGCCTGCACTCTGAAGGAGGGGTGTTAATGTTGCAGTTTAAAAACTGTAGTGTAAAGCACCCTTCTGGCAAGACAGTGATGGAGTGAATGATGGTGAAAGTTTTTCTTTTTCGGGCCACCCTGCCTTGGTGGGAATCGGCTAGTGTGATAATAATAATAATAATAATAATAAAAAAAAAAGTACTTATTTGTAGAAAGTCAAGTGTAGGTAGCCCTGGCTCCCCGTCTCATACTTAATATACGATATTTAAAACATCCCAGAGAGTTAAAATACACATACAGTACACTCACTATTTACATTAAAATGTCTGTAGTCTTAATGTAGGAAGAGAGGCGAGTAGTATTTATTTGTAGGTAGCCGGTAGGTGTAGCCCGCCTGGGCATCTGACTAAGACCTGCGTCAGGAAACATTTGTCCTGTTTCCTGACGAACCTTACCTAACCTAACCTAACCTACCTACACTGTGGCCCAGAACCATATTGTTAACATTGACATACCTTGTTCACTGAATTTAATTGTTTCTAACAACTGCCTTTAGATGCCATCATAAACGAAGGGAGATGAATAATTCATGCCGAAAATTGTAAACAAAAGTGGAGTGGGGGAGTGGCTGGGCCAAATGCAGATTCATACGTGTTTTCTCTGGTGCCTGACCAGAGAAAACGTATTGTTAGCCCTCCGCCCAGCTACCACACAGGTCCACAAGTATTATTATCAGAGCACATATAAAATATGCAATAAATGCCAGACAAGAAGTTTACACTAACTTATACAGTGGTCCCTCGTTTTTCGTAATTAATCCGTTCCTGGAGGAGCTACTATAAACGAAATTTACGATTTGCGAATCAATTTTCCCCATAAGAAATAATGTAAATACAATTAATCCGTTCCTGACACCCAGAAGTATTAAAACAAAAAATTTTTTTACATGAAATATACATGTAGTACATAAACAATACAATGGGAAATGATGAATGAAACATTAACAGCATAACACTTACCTTTATTGGAGATTCTTCTTAGTGTATGGGAGACTGGAGGAGGAGAGAGATTGGATTGTTTACAGTTTGGAAGGGGAATCCCCTTCCAGCAACACCTTAGGTACCAATTTCTTCTCTGGGGTTGCTTCTCTTCTTTACAGTTTGGAAGGGGAATCCCCTTCCAGCAACACCTTAGGTACCAATTTCTTCTCTGGGGTTGCTTCTCTTCTCTGTTTCTTAATGCCACTAGGACCACCTTGAGAGTCACTCTAGTCCTGTTCGCAAAGTAACTGTGGAGAGAGCTCTGTTTCTGGCGTCTCTTTAACACTTCCCTAAAATGGCCCAAGACTTTGTCACTGTACATATTTCTCACCTTCTTTACCACAGGCTTGGCACTAGGAGCCATGGTAGCTTATTTAGTATTTGCAAGCACTAAAATGAGTGGAATATTATGAAATATTTCGTAGGAGCACTTGAGGGGACCTTCACTCACTGGTAAACAATGCCAGACTGGCTGGGTAGGGAGGCCACCCCAGCTCACACCGTGCGTACGCGTCCCGGACGAACTACTATTCGCGAGTCAACCTATGAAAAGCGAGTCCATGTTTATACGAAAATACCCCTATGATTGGCGAAATTTATGATTGCCGAGAACTATGAAAAGCGAGGGACCACTGTATTAAGTTAGAAATAGGCATTAAAAACAATAAAAGGTAAGATACATACAGAGTACACTTACCTTAAAATATTAATATTGTGTGAGAGGCAAGTGGCAGGGTGTTTATTGAATAAAATCAGAATGGCACACCATCATCCTCTAACTTGGCACTTAAAGCAAGAGGCTTACAGCTACGCTTAGACGCCATTGTCAATGAGAGCCAACTAGTTAGCGAAAAAGTAAACGAGAGAGAACAAGATACAGAGCTCAGACAATATAAGAACACAGACTGAACAGGTAGTGGGCAATCACTTTGTCAGGCGAAATAAATGCGTATTAATGTGTGTACTTTTACAGACGTACGTGAATGAACTAAGAGTTTGTAAAACTTTTACCTCTCAATATTTTTTTATAATAATTACCTCACAATACAAATACTCTTACATTGTGTACAAGTTAGTACAGAATAAACAAACAGCAACACTTCCATTTTCATGCAACACACCATTTTTAGAGTGAATGATTGATATCATCAAAAAAACGCTAAACCTACAAGGGTCGTGAATTGTTACATATAGAGTGAAGCCATACGAAAGGAATATTTTTCTACAGTTATCCCCCAGTGTTTGACTAGAGAAAACAATTCTTCCAACACTACCCACACAGCTGCTTTGTAAACAGATCTCATATTTACATCAATTTTTTATTCTTTGAGTGTATGTTTTTATTTTTTCTATTATCACACTAGCCGATTCCCACCAAGGCAGGGTGGCCCGAAAAAGAAAAAACTTTCACCATCATTCACTCCATCACTGTCTTGCCAGAAGGGTGCTTTACACTACAGTTTTTAAACTGCATCATTAACACCCCTCCTTCAGAGTGCAGGCACTGTACTTCCCATCTCCAGGACTCAAGTCCGGCCTGCCGGTTTCCCTGAACCCCTTCATAAATGTTACTTTGCTCACACTCCAACAGCACCATTTGTCTCCATTCACTCCTATCAAACACGCTCACGCATGCCTGCTGGAAGTCCAAGCCCCTCGCCCCACAAAACCTCCTTTACCCCCTCTCTCCAACCTTTCCTAGGCCAACCCTACCCTGCCTTCCTCCACTACAGACTGATCCCACTCTTGAAGTCATTCTGTTTCGCCCCCATTCTCTCTACATGTCCGAACCACCTCAAAAACCCCTTTTCCTCACCCTCTGGACAACAGTTTTGGTAATCCCCCACCTCCTCCTAATTTTCCAAACTACGAATTTTTTCTCTGCATTATATTCACACCACACATTGCCCTCAGACATGACATCTCCACTGCCTCCAGCCTTCTCCTCGCTGCAACATTCATCACCCATGCCTCACACCCATATAAGAGCGTTGGAAAAACCCTAAAAAATTTTTTCTCATACATTCCTCTCTCTGCCCCCAAGGACAAGTTCTTTGTCTCCAAGACTCCTAAGTGCACCACTCACCTTTTCCCCTCATCGTTTGTGATTCCCACCTCATCTTCATGACCCTCGCTGACATGTCCACTCCCAAATATCTGAATACATTCACCTCCTCCATACTCTCTCCCTCCAATCGATATTCAATCTTTCATCACCTAATCTTTTTGTTATCCTCATAATCTTACTCTTTCCTGTATTCACCTTAAATTTTTTTCTTTTTGCACACCCTACCAAATTCACCCCCAATCTCGGCAACTTCTCTTCAGAATCACCCAAGAGCACAGTGTCATCAGCAAAGAGCAGCTGTGACAACTCCCACTTTGTGTGTGATTCTTTATCTTTTAACTCCACGCCTCTTGCCAAGACCCTCGCATTTACTTCTCTTACAACCCCATCTAAATATATTAAACAACAACGGTGACATCACACATCCTTGTCTAAGGCCTACTTTTACTGGGAAAAATTTCCCTCTTTCCTACATACTCTAACTTGAGCCTCACTATCCTTGTAAAAACTCTTCACTGCTTTCAGTAACCTACCTCCTACACCATACACTTGCAACATCTGCCACATTGCTCCCCTATCCACCCTGTCATAACGCCTTTTTCCAAATCCATAAATGCCACAAAGACCTCTTTAGCCTTATCTAAATACTGTTCACTTACATGTTTCAAACCCTAAACACCTGGGCCACACACCCCCTACCTTTCCTAAAGCCCCTTGTCATCTGCTATCCTAATTCTCCCCTCTTACTCTTAATTCTTTCAATAATAACTCCATACCTTTACCAGGTATACTCAGCAGACTTATCCCCCCTATAATTTTTGCACTCTCTTTTATCCCCTTTGCCTTTATACAAAAGGGAAATATGCATGCTCCTGCCAATCCCTAGGGACCTTACCCCTTCCATACATTTATTAAATAATTGCACCAACCACTCCAAAACTATATCCCCACCTGCTTTTAACATTTCTATCTTTATCCCATCAATCCCAGCTGCCTTACCCCCTTTCATTTTAAACCCACTGCCTCACGAACTCCCCCACACTCAAAACTGGCTCTTCCCCACTCCTACAAGGTGTTATTCCTCCTTGTCCTATACACGAAATCACGCTTCCCATCTTCATCAACATTTTAAAAATTCCTCAAAATATTCCTCCATCTTCCCCAAAACCCCTGGCACACTACCAGATGCGCATATATCGTCGTATAAACTGACGACATTCACTGGGAATATTGCACACTTCACTATCACTACACTGCGCGACTAGTCTTAGAAGAGCTTGTAGTTTCTACATCAGCTATCACTATCATGCAACCCATCTCTCTATCTGAGTCTGGATTTGGGAAACATAGAAGTTTCCTCTTGGATTCTTCTGGTACAACGAACTGAACAAGCGGCCCACACCAGGGTGAAGGCTGAATGTCGTCTGAGGCTATTCTTACCTCACTATTACCGATATTATGGTCCTTAGTTTTCGGTCAAAACCTCACCAAGAACCTTGAAACTCATCCTCCACTTGGAGGCACTTCCATCTGTTATTAGAACTGTCACTGGGAACAACAAGGATGTCCCATACGCGAGGGATGAGGAGCTTCTTACCGGCGAGGCATGGTGGACATTGTTTACTAAGATGGCGTTCCCGACAATGCACCACTGGGTCCCAATTTTTTTTCTACCGCCACACCAACCACACAGACCCATTCTCACACATGTAGGCCTACCAGCCTTTTTCCCGCGAGATTTGACGGCCATAGAATTTGTGGCTTACTAGTACGTCAAAAACCCGGGCCGCGTAAGAACAGTACTAGTACGTCCGACAACCCTCAAAAGGGAGTAAAATTCCTCAAAATATTCGCGCCATCTACCCAATACTTCCACCTCCCTGAAAATCCTACTAACTCCCACTATTTCAAATCCATTCGTCCCTAGGCTTCTTAATTGTTATCTCACTCCAAGTTTTTTTCTTATTTTCAGCAAAATTTTTGCCAGTGCCTCTCCCACTCTTCATCTGCTCTCCATTTTGCACTCCCTTCACCTTTCTGTACTCTCGCATATACTCTGCTCTTCTTACAACACTTCCAGCTTTGTTAAAAGCCCACATATTCCTTTTAATAATTTGCAAACTGCATGGACCTTACTAATGACATTAGACAACAGTTATTAACCCATGACTGTCACAAGCCCCCACTCCTGAGTAGGTCGCAAAATTTAAAAAAACAAAAAAAAAAATTCTTTTTCATGAAATGATCAGGGGAATCTTTTCCCGATTGTCAGACCCAAAAAAACGAATTTGATGAAATCTACTGACCGAATTACGCGCTCTCAGGCAAAAGTTAGTGACCTCGGCGATATTTACAAATCTGTGATTTCGCACCACTTTGAGCCCTATCTTCGGGATAATTCGGCTAATCCAGTTTGACCAAACTCGTAGCTATTTCTTTAGAACTACCCAAGTTTTTCTATCGATTGAGTACACAAACTGCCCATTTACCATTTCAACTACCCAAACCATGTGGTCAGAAATTTGACAATTTGGGCCCAAATTCACGAAATTAAAAAATATTTGCGCAATTTCAAAATAAGGTCCAAAATGAACAATGCAGATATCCTGGCTCTAAAATAACATTTTCTTGTTCACACTGTCACGTCGCCAAGCCACCTGTATATTACTCTTTGCTTTCTATTTTGAATTTTCTTTATTCAAACAAAAAAAATAGAAAGATTTACTATTATGCAGACTACTACCATACGTAATAATTGTATAAAAAACATCAACCCATTCATGACTGCATATTAGAATGGGCGAGTTTTGGACACATTATTGGACAATGAACATCATTTAATTTACTTTTGACATCACCAAAAATCAAAACATTCCCCTAACTTTGAGTCTCCATTTCTCAGGTTCTATTTTTATAGTAAAATCAAATCAAATCACCTCTATTTCAATAATATGTTTTCCATTCTGTCAAATGAGACCAAGAAAACGAGAACACAACCATAAAAAACTATATGAAAATAGACCACAAAGTCGCATTGTTAATTGAAAAAAAAGTCATGTTTTTTTTTTTCTCATGGCACTGCGTGCTCCAGGATTTTTTTTTGTTATTGGTGCCAACCACTGACCACACACGACCCATTTCCTCACAGATGAGCCTTACCAGTCTTCCCTCTGATTTGAAGCCGAGCTAGAATTTATGAGTAATACATGTCAAACACAGTAACCTTCGTAAACGTTAATGTATGGCCGCGACTCAGTCCCAAAGGGTAAGATTCACAAATTTAACGTAATTTTCAGATAATTTTAGTTTTTTTTGCACTATTAAATCAACCAGAAATTTTTTTTTTTTCAGGACCTCGGGGGCCTGTTTCCTGATCTTGCCCTGGCTCTCTAGAAGGGTCTCAAGTTTGGTTTATCAGATTTATCGAATTACTCTCTTCGTACCCTACCTAATAGAGGCAGTTAAGAGAAGGGCTTTTCAGCTGTAATGGAAAGAGAGTCTTACTTGGGAAGGTAATAGCATTCTTCATTAAGTTACTTCAGATTACCTAATTTAGTCACATTGTTAAATGATAAACCATATCAGTACCCTATAGCTAGATTGATACTTGTTTAAAGCAGTGAAAGCGCTATATAACACCAAATATTATATAAACCATGAGAATGAATTGGCTTAATGAAATTTTCTTTCAATTTGCTGACCACTTTAAGTATCCTTACAACAATCTGAACTTTCAGTAATTTAAAACAAGTAACATGAGGAATTATACCTAAGATATTAGTCAGAGAACCTTATTTTGCACAGACCCAAGTACATGGATCACAGAAGCACCTACCCATGGCCCCCTGGAACCTTGCCAGGAGCCACAGCTTGTTTTCTCTTGCGCCTGATGATGTTCGGATATGACGCACTTTGCACCAACTGTCACAAGCACTACAAGATAAATCAAAAAATGCGATTAACCAAGGAGAAAATGACCCACCTGGACTAATAATGACAGTAGTATTGAAAACATTTATGGACGAACATAGCATGCTACACTATTAAAAGTACATACCTTGGAGGCCCTCTTGTCATTTCATGCTTGCTCTTTGTATTCTAACTTAATTTTTTAAACTCTAATGGCCCTTCTCTCAAGGCATGAGTTACGCCAAAGAAGACAACACACACTGTATTGCCAGAAGTGTGGCTGACATCACAATTCAGGTTACCGTCTGACTGCAAATACCTACCCCACCTTTAATTGCAGCACTTGCTCTTCCACTCCTCCAGGACTAGAGTAACAGCTAACTTGGGTCTTCCTGAATCCCTGCCTCACACCCATACAAAGTGTTGTACTACTATACTACTCTGTACCTTCCCATTTTTTTGCCTCACACAGGTGCCCTATCTCACTGACCTCACCAGAATAATACATTCCTTAGTAATAAACAACCGTCTGACATTCACATCCTTCTTTCCTTGGGAAGTATACTGTCATTTGGCAAAACACATATCCCAGACCTACATTTTTTTCCCACAAAGCTGCGTTATATCTTACCTGTCTACTGCTCGAATGCTTATTCTCTCTGATAGCTTTTTTTTTTTTTCTCTCACATCTTGCTGAATGATTCAACATAGCTGGCTGTCTTCTAAAAACAACACATTCAGCAACTGTACCCATTAATCTTTTATCTAGTAAAACTCAATCCTGGCATAACTGTTGCCAGAGGTTCACTTTCTCTTGTTATACATTTCCTTAATGCAGTATAACATATTCTCTTAGAGCGATTCAATTAGAGGCCCGTATTTATCATTTACCACTAGTACGCCCACCATTCTTTTTCTCTTCACATACATTTGGTCCACCAAAAAAAACAAATGTGCAACTCATCTAGTTTTTCTTATTGAGTCTTTACACTTACTTCTTGATCCAAGAATTTATCCTGTGCTAGAATAACGCCCTATGGTTTAGTTAGCTTAAATGTCCTGCATCCATTAAAGACATTGTTAATCAAATAATAAAAAAAAAGACGACTAAGTCCGAGATTGAGTAGGCATTTAGAAAGGAGAACATGCTGATGAGGAATAAACAGTAGACCCCCAATTATACGGCGGGTTAGGTTCCAGGCTATCGCCGAAAGCGAACACCATTTATTCATTTATAAATGCATATAAATCCAGAGCAACAAGTATTACACTAAATTATATTAAGTTAGTAATAGAACTAGGCATTTAAAACCAAAAAAGTAAAATACATACTTTATCTTAAGTATTTGTAATCTTAAACTTAACCGGCGAGTGCTGGTTTTCCCTGAACCCACTTATAAATGTTACCTTGACGTGCTGTTGGCAGTGTGAGCAAAGTAACATTTCATGAAGGGGTTCATGGAAACCGGCAGGCACGGACTTGAGTCCTGGAGATGGAAGATACAGTGCCTGCCACCTGAAGGAGGGGTGTTAATGTTTTGTCAGTTTAAAACTGTAGTTTAAAGCACCCTTCTGGCAAGACAGTGATGGAGTGAATGATGGTGAAAGTTTTCCTTTTTCGGCCACCCTGCCATTGGTGGGAATCGTCTAGTGTGATAATAACTAATAATAATAAAATAAAAAAAAACAAAGTACCTTATTTGTAGAAAGTAAGTGCTAGGTTAGCCCTGGCTACCCCCGTCTCATACATTAAATTACTTATTTTAACAAAACATCCCAGAGAGTTAAAAACCATACATACACTCACTATTTACATTAAAATGTCTGTAGTACTTAAAGTAGGGAAGAGAGGCGAGTACGTATTTATTTGTAGGTACCCAGTAGGTGTAGCCCGCCTGGGCACTCTGACTAAAGGACCTGCGTACAGAAACATTAGTCTGTTCCGAACATGAACCTTAGCCCTAACCTAACCTAACCTACCTAACTGTGGCCCAGATCCATAAATGTTAACATAGACATACCTTGTTCACTAGAATTTAATTGTTCTAACCAACTGCCTTTAGATGCCATCATAAACGAAAGGGAAGATGAATAATTCATGCCTTCTAAAATCTCTTAAAAATTAAGAGCCGAAAATTGTAAACAAAATGTGGAGTATGGGAGTGGCCTATATAGCCAAATGCAGATTCATACGTGTTTTCTCTGTCTGACCAGAGAAAACGATTGTTAGCCCTCCGCCCAGCAACCACATCAGGTCCACAAGTATTATTTCAGAGCACATATAAAATATTCAATAAATTGCCAGACAAGCAAGTTTACACTAATCTTATCGCAGTGGTCCCTCGTTTATTCGTAATTAATCACCGTATCCTGAGCGGAGCTACTATAGAACGAAATTTACGATTTAGCGAATCAATTTTCCCCATGAAGAAATAATGTAAAATACAATTAATCCGTTGTCCTGACACCCAGAAGTATTAAATACAAAAAATTTTTTTACATAAATATACATGTAGTACATAAACAATACAATGGGAAATGATGAATGAAGACATTAACAGCATCGACACTTACCTTTACTTGGAGATACTCTTCTTAGTGTATGGTGAGACTGGAGAGAGAAGATTGGATGTTTTCAGTTTTTGAAGGGAATCCCTTCCAGCAACACCTTATTTACCAATTTCTTCTCTGGGGTTGCTTCTCTTCTTTACAGTTTTGGAAGGGGAATCCCCTTCCCAGCAAACACCTTAGGTACGCAAATTCCTCTCTGGTGAGTTGCTTCTTGCTCTCTGTTTCTTAATGCACTAGGAACACCTCGAGACGCACTCTAGTCCACTGTTCGCACAAGTAACTGTGGAGAGAGCTCTGTTCTGGCGTCTCTTTAAGCACTTCCCCTAAAATGGCCCAGCAGAACTTTGTCACTGTTACATATTTCTCGCCTTCTTATACACCACTATGGCTTGGCACTAGGAGCCATGGTAGCTTATTTAGTTTTGCAAGGAAACACTAAAATGGAAGTGGAATATTATGAAATATTTCCTAGAGCTACTTGAGGACCTTCACTCACTGGTAAACAATGCAGAACTGGCTGGGTAGGACGGGCCAGCGCCCAGCTCACACCGTGCTTCACGCGTCCCGGACGAACTATCTAATCGCTAAGTCAACTAGGAAAAGCGAGTGTCCAGTTTTATAACGAAAATACCCTATGATTGGCGAAAATTATGATTCGAAACTATGAAGCGAGGACCACTGGTAATTAAGTTAGAAATAGGCAAAATAAAAAACAATTAAAAGGTAAGATACATACAGAGTAACACTTACCTTAAAATATTAATATGTGTGCGGAAGGACATGGCAAGTGGCAGCGTGGAGTTTATTGAATCAATCCAGATATGGCAACAAGTATCCATCATCCTCCTAACTTGGACACTCTGAATCTAAAGCAAGAGGCTCTCTCAGCTACGCTTAGACGCCTCTTGTCCTCTACGAGAGCCAACTAGTTAGCGAAAAAGTAAACGAGGAGAGTACAAATACAGAGTTCCACTCAGACAAAATAAGTAAACACTAGACTATCACAGTGTAGTGGGGCAATCACTTTGTCAGGCGAAATAAAATGCGTATTAATGTGTGTACATTTAACAGACTACGTGAATGAACTAAGAGTTTGTAAAACTTTTACCTCTTCCAATATTTTTTATAATAATACCTCACAATACAAATAGCGTCTTACATTGTGTACAAGTTAGTACAGAATAAACAAAACACTAGCAACACTATCCAACTTTCATGCATCACACCATTTTTAGCGAGTGAATGATAGATGATCATCACAAAAACCTAAACCTAACAAGGGTCGGTGAAATTGTACATATAGGAGTGAAGCCATACGAAACGGCATATTTTTCTACACAGTTACTTCCCCCCAGTGTTTGACTAGAGAAAACAATTCTTCCACATCTACCCCATAGCTGCCTTTGTACACAGCAGATCTCATATTTAACATTCAATTTTTTATTCTTTTGATTGTATGTTTTTATTTTTTACTATATCCACACTAGCCGGATTACCCACCAAGGCAGGGTAGGGCCCCGAAAAAGACAAAACTTTCACCATCATTCACTCCATCACTGTCTTGCCCAGGAAACAAAAAAGGAAGGGGGGTGAGAAGGGTGCTTTACACTACAGTTTTTAACTGTCATCATAACACCCCTCCTTCAGAGTGCAGGCAACTGCTACTTCCCATCTCCAGGACTCAAGTCCGGCCCTGCCGGTTTCCCTGAACCCCTTCATAAATTTACTTCTGCTCACCACTCCAACACACCATCTGTCTCATTCCACTATCAAACACGCTCACAATGCAGCCTGCTGGAAGCCAAGCCCCTCGCAGCCAGACAAACCTCCTTTAACCCCCTCTCGTCCAACGCTTTCCTAGGCAACCCTACCTCTGCCTTCCTTCCACACAGACTGAAAACTACTCTTGAAGTCATACTGTTCGCCCATTCTCTCTACATGTCCGAAACCACCTCAACAACCCATCCTCAGCCCTCTGACAACAGTTTTGGTACAACCCCGCACCTCTCCTAATTTTTCCAACTACGAATTCTCTGCATTATAATCACACCACACATGCCCTCAGACATGACATCTCCACTGCTCACTCCAGCCTCCTCTCGCTGGCCAACATTCATCACCCATGCCTCACACCCATATAAGAGCGTTGGTAAAAACTATACTATCATTACACTCCTCTCACTGACCACCAAGGACAAAGTTCTTTGTCTCCACAGACTCCCTAAGGTGCGGCACGCACTCACTGGTACTCTTTCTTTCCCCTCACACAGTTTCTAGTGATTCACCGCATCTTTCATAGACCCATCTATCTGACATGTCCACTCCCAATATCTGAGATAACATTCAACCCTCTCACTCCCTCTCTCTCTCCCTCCAATCTGCTGCTTCAATCTTTCCATCACCTAATCTTTTTGTTATCCTCATAATCTTACTCTTTCCTGTATCACCTTAAATTTTCTTCTTCTGGCACACCTCCTACCTACCAAATTCATCCACCACATCTCGGCAACTTTCACTT
The DNA here is from genome assembly GCF_026875155.1 of Cherax quadricarinatus. NCBI lineage: Eukaryota > Metazoa > Arthropoda > Malacostraca > Decapoda > Parastacidae > Cherax > Cherax quadricarinatus. The sequence continues at coordinate 25,545,115 of NC_069451.1, read as the reverse complement.
CAGAATCAACCCAAGAGCACATGTGCATCAAGCAAGAGACTGTGACAACTCTCCACATTGTGTGAGGATTTCTTTTAGAGCTTTTAACTCCGCACGCCTCTTGCACGACCCTACGCATTTACTTCTCTTATTACAACGCGTCATCTAAAATATATTACAACAACAACGGTGACATCACACATCCTTGTCTTCAAGGCCGACTACTTACTGGGAAAATAATTTCCCTCTTTCCTAAATACTTCATAACTTGAGCCTCACTATCCTTGTAAAAACCTTCACTGCTTTCAGTAACCTCACCTCCAACACCATAACACTTGCAACATCTGCCGACATTGGCTAGCTCCCCTATCCACCCTGTCAAACGCCTTTTCCTAAATCCATAAATGCACAAAGACCTCTTTACCTTATCTAAATTACTGTTCACGTATTACATGTTCACCGTAAACACCTGTCCACACACCCCCTACCTCTTGCCTAAAGTCCTCATGTTCATACTGCTATCCTATTCTCCCGTCTTACTCTTAATTCTTTCAATAATAACCCATACACTTTTACCCTAGGTATACTCATCAGAGCCATTATCCCCCTATAATTTTTTGCACTTCTCCTTTTCTCCCCTTGCCTTTATACAAAGGAACTATGCATGCTCTCGATGCCAATCGCGCTAGGTACCTACCACTCTACCATACAATTATTAAATAATTGCACCAACCATCGTCCAAAACTACATCCCCACCTGCTTTTAAACATTTCTATCTTTATCCATCAATCGCCGCAGCTGCCTTACCTCCTCTTCATTTTACCTACTATCCTCCACGAACTTCCCACCACACTCACAACTGGCACTTCCTCACTCCTACAAGGTGTTATTCCTCCTTGTCCTATACACGAAATCACAAACTTCCCTATCTTCATCAAACATTTAAACAATTCCTCAAAATATTCCCTCCATCTTCCCCAAAACCTCTAACTCTCCTCTCCATTTTTAACTGACAAATCCATTTGTTAGTTCTCTTAGGCATTCTTAACTTGTTATCTCACTTCCAAAACTTTTCCTATTTTCAACAAAATCTTGTTTGATAACATCTCACCCACTCTCGCATTTGCTCTCTTCTTTTTACATAGCTTCACCACTCTACTTACAACTCATCTCATTTTCTCCGATATACTCTTCCCCTCCTTGCATCACTCTACTTTTGGTAAAACTTTCTTCATATGCTAACTTATCTCACTTACATACTCTCTTTACATCATCCATTCCACCAACGCATCCTCTTCCCTCCCGCACACCACTTGGCTGGTAACCACAAACTCGGCTGAACACTCTACATCACACATTCTTTGTAAAACCCCCCCTGCGTACCTCTTCGACCCCATTGCCTATGCTCTCATTAGCCCCATCTATCCTCCAATCTGTTTATATCTACCCTAACTGCCTCCCTCTTTTAGTTATAAAACTTCACCTCTCTCTTCCCTGATACTTCTATTCTCCTTGTAATCCATCTACCTTTTACTCTGTGTAGCTACAACTAGAAAGTGACTATATATCTGTGGCCCCACTATAAACTGTACATCCTGAATTCTACTCAACAGTCTTTTTATCTACCAATACATAATCCAACAAACTACCTGTCATGTCGTGCCCTACATCATATCTTGTATAACCTTATTTATCTCTTTTTCTTAATATGTACTACCTATAACTAAACCCCTTTAGCTTAAACATCAGTTCTCAATACAAGGGCCTCCCATTATCATTTAAACTGGCCACCCCAAACTTACCTACCACACCCTCTCTAAAAGTTTTCTCCTACTTTAGCATTCAGGTCCCCTACCACAATTACTTCTCTCACTTGGTTCAAAGGCTCCGATACATTTCACTTAACCATCGTCCCAAAATCTTCTCTCCTCCTCCCTCTGCATTCCTCTCTTCTCCAGGCATACACACGTTTATGACCCACTTCTCGCACCAACCTTTACTTAATCCACATAATTCTTGAATTTACACATTCAATTCTCTTATCTCCTTCCATAACTGATCATTCAACATTACTACTGCTACGACCTTCTTTGCTCTAACTCCTCAGATACTCCAATTTAATCCCATTTATTTCGGACCCCCACTGAAACTCCCCTACCCCCCCTTCAGCTTGTTTGCATAGGGCCAGACATCCAACTTCTATTTCCATTCATAACATCAGCAATCATCTGTTTCATTGTCACCGCACTACATCCAGCGCACAGTTTAAGCATCCCATTTTATAAATAAGTTTTTTCTTGAGTGTAAATGTATCATGTTTATAATGCATAGTAACACTAGTTTCTTGGTGTAAATTTTGAGGAAAGTATACTCAAGGACTAATGAAAACATGTCTAATATTGATTATACTACATTGGCTCAACGATAAGAGACTAGTGATTTTAAATGTACACCCTGCACACCAGCACAGTGTGTAAGAAGGATACTAATTAAATTTCGAAACAGCATAAGCATGCAGGAAAAGAGGGACTATAAATGTATTAATTCAAGGATTGATGCGGAGTAAAATAAAGATGATGTGAAAAGTGGGTTATATATAAGCTGTAATGCAACTGGAGAAGAGAAGTGTAGAGGAGAGAGAGAGATTTTGGGAAATGTTTAGCGAATGAGTGGAGTTTAGAATCAAGTGTGAGAGTAAATGGTGTTGGGGATTCAATGCTAAAGTGGGTAAAAATGTTATGGAGGGAGTAGTAAGTAATTGGGGTCCAGGGGTAAATGTAAATGGGGACTTTATTTGAGACTATGGTAGTGATATTTGGTAATAAGTATTACCATATTTATGAAAAGAGGATAACATAAATCATACAAAGGTATGATTCAGCAACGGTAATGAAAGTAGTTTATCAGATTATGTAATTAGTGATAAAAGGTTTATGGTTATGCTCCAGGATGTACATTTTTATAGAGGGGCACTGATAATCGGATCATTATTTAGTTGTACTAAAGTTAGATAAGAAGGCAGAAGGGAAAAAAGAGTAAGGTGGCAACAACAAGTAAGAGGGAGGTGAAAGTGTATAAACTAATTGAGGAGGAAGTTTTGGTTGCGATTACAGCAACTATTGGCAGAAAGGTCTGCTAGTGCAAAGATGAGTATGGGTGGGGTTGAAGTGGGTTGGAATAGTTTTAAAAATGCAGTATTAGAATGTGGGGCAGAAGTTTGTGGTTATGGAGGGTGGGGGCAGGAGGAAAGAGGAGTGATTGGTAGAATGATGCAGTAAAGGGTGGTGATAAAGATAAAAATGATACCTTATGGAGAATTTTACAAAGGCAAAGTGTTATAAGAAGAGCAGAGTATATGGAGAGTAAAAAAAGGTAAAGAGAGTGGTGAAGAGTGGAAAAGGAGAGGATAGTGGAGAGGCACTGTCAAGAAATTTTAAGAAAATAATGAAAAATTTTTTGGAGTTAAGCAAGTTTTTTTTAAGAAAGCCTAGGGAATGTAATGCAAATTGTTCGATTTAAAAACAGAGAGGGAGTTTAGTAGATGGGGAATGGAGGATAGGTAGATGGCGAGAATATTTTGAGGAACTTTTAAATGTTAAGGAAGAAACAGAGGCAGAATTATGCAACTGGCCAGGGAGGTATACCATCTTTCAGGAGTGAAGAAGAGCAGAATGCAAGTGTGGGGGGAGGTACGTGAGGCATTGACGTAAAATGAAAGGGGGATAAAGCAGCTGGAACTGAGAGATCATGAACAGAAATGTTAAAAGCAGGGGGGAATAGTGTTGGAGTGGTTTGGTACTTTTGTTTTATAAATGTATGAAAGAGGGGAATGTACCTAAAAAAAAAAAGGATTGGTATAGAGCAATGTATAGTCCCTTTTAAGTAAAGGGAAAGGGACAAAAGAGACTGTAAAAAATTTATTAGAGGAATAAGTTTTTACTGGAGTATACCAGGAAAAGTGTATGGTAGGGTTATATTGAAAGAATTAAGGCAAACAAGAATGTAGGATTGCGTGATGAACAAGGTTGTTTCAGAGTGGGTACGGGATATGTAGGAGTCAAGTGTTCACATGAAGCTATATGTGAACAGTATTTAAGATAAAGGTAGGGAAGTTTTTATTGCATTTTATGGATTAGAAAAGCATATGATAGAGTGGAATAGAGGAGCAATGTGGCAGATGTTGCAAGTATATGGATAGGTGGTAATTATTAAATGCTGTAAAGATTTTTTATTGAGGACAGTGAGGCTCAGGTTGAGGGTGTGTAGAAGAGAGGGAGACTACTTCCCTGGTAAAAGTAACTCTTAGACAGGGATGTGGTAATGGTCACCATGGTTGTTTAATATATTTTATAGGTGGGGTTGTAAAGGAAGTAATGCTAGGTGTTTCGGGAGAGGGTGGGATTAAAATTTTGGGGAACCAAATTCAAAATGGGGAATTGACAGTTACTTTTTGTGATGATACTGTGCTTATGAGAGATTCTAAAGAAAAATTGCAAAGGTTAGTGGATGATTTGGGAATGTTGTGTAAAGGTAGAAAGTGAAAGCGAACATAGAAAAGAGTAAGGTGATGAGGTGCCAAATGATTTAGATAAAGAAAAATTGATATCAAATTGGGGAGGAGGAGTATGGAAGAAGTGATATTTTTTAAGATACTTGGGAGTTGGACCCATGTCGCGGATGGTGTTGTATTTATAAGGATGAGGTTAATCATAGAAATTGATGAGGGAAAAAAGCGAGTGGGTGCGTTGAGGATATTATGTGATTCAAAAAACGTTATCTATGGGGCAAAGAAGGGAATTTATGAAAGTATGTAGTACCAACACACTTATATGGTGTGAAGCTTGGTTGTAAATGCAGCGCGAGGAGACGGTTGGATGGCAGTGGAGATGTCCTGTTTAAGGCCATATTGGTTGTAAATATTATGCAGAAAATTGCGGAAGTGTGGAAATTAGGAAAAGATGTGGAGTTAAATAAAAGTATTAGTCAGAGGCCAAAGAGTGGTTGTTGAGGTGGTTTGGTTATAATTAATTTAGAGAGAATGGTTCAAAGTAGAATGACATGGAAAACATATAAATGTATAGGGGAAGGAATGCGGGGTAGGGGTCGTCCTCGAAAGGGTTGGAGAGAGGGGTAAAGGAGGTTTTGTGGGCAAGGGGCTTGGACTTCCAGCAAGCGTGCGTGAGCGTGTTAGATAGGAGTGAATGGAGACGAATGGTACTTGGGACCTGATGATCTGTTGGAGTGTGAGCAGGGTAATATTTAGTGAAGGGATTTCAGGGAAACCGGTTATTTTCATATAGTCGGACTTGAGTCCTGGAAATGGGAAGTACAATGCCTGCACTTTAAAGGAGGGGTTTGGGATATTGGCAGTTTGGAGGGATATGCTGTGTATCTTTATATGTGTATGCTTCTAAACTGTTGTATTCTGAGCACCTCTGCAAAAACAGTGATAATGTGCGAGTGTGGTGAAAGTGTTGAATGATGATGAAAGTATTTTCTTTCTTTTTTGGGTCACCCTGCCTCGGTGAGAGATGGCCGACTTGTTGGAAAAAAAAAAAGTATAATTATCAAAGTATATATAAAATACGCAATAACTGTAAAACACTTGAAATTTTGGAAAGTTTCTAGACATAATAGATGGGGTCACGGAGAATGTAAACAAACCGGGGCCCTACTGTATAAATCTGATGGAAAACAAAGGATGTGTGGAAACTTTTGAGAATGATGTGCATAATGTTTTAAGAGGGTTGGGCATCCAGTAGGCATGTGTAATATTGGACTGATATCTGATTATCAGTGCCTTATTCAACATCTCCAACTTGGGAGATGATAAAGGCAGAGGTGGAAGTAGAGGTTGGTATATATGTTGTGAGCAGAACCTCTGTTAATACTGGCCAACCTTTGTAAACTTGCCATTGTATAACCAATCCATACTTTCTAAATCTGACTGGATTTTGGTTTTATTTGTGTTGCCTGCTGCTGCAAGTTTTATGTTCTGGACTAGTAATACAGCTTGTAATACTAGAATCTAATCAGTGGTATAATGCAGCTATTTACAAATGATCTGTGAGTCAAAAGGACTAATCTCAAATCTTTTCCTCCCAAGGGTAAAATGAACTAAGTTTTCTTGTACTTTCAGTTAAGTATGCTGATGAGGCTTCAGGAGGCTGCTAATTATTCAAGCCCTCAGCAAGACACTGACACCACATCACTTGACAATATGGAAAATCCCCTTGAATCTACAATTTGAAAGAGACTTGGCATGTAAATATAAAATGGATGACAATATCAATACAGCTTATTTGAATGAAATCCATTCAGCTTACTAGCGAAAGAATACGATTAACAGCCTGAGAAATGACAGGCAAGTTTAGGGATCTAGTCAAGGTACATAGAGGTTGCAATATAATTGCTGCAAGTGTTTTTAAACGAACAGAAAATCTTATATGACACAGCTTAAATAAATCGCACTATTTTAATGCAAAAAGACAAAAACAGTTATTTTAATGTATATTATCAGTGTTTGTAAATTCTCATAACAAGCTGTATGGAATTGAGTGAACTCTTATCTACACTGTAGTTTATGATAGCCAGCATTTGCTACTTCTGTCCACTCATTTAGAGTATAGAGCATGGCATGGTTCCTACTCTGTACATTATTGGCATCTGTGTGATTGGGGAAACAGGATTATGAGCCTAGGAAATCACAGGTTTCACTGTCCCCATCACCATTCACGTTCTTGTATAAGAATTTAAGGTAGCTCAAAATATTTTTTTTATATACATTTCCTAATGTTTGTGCTAATGTTTATAAATTTTATGCTGTCCTGTATTACATTATTTTAGATTTTATAAATTTGTCAGAGCTATATTACAATTTAAGCACGTATGTGGAGGAATAGAACTTCCATGTTAAGGTTCTTCCAAATTTTTTTTTTTTTTCCTTTTTTTTTAAAAGATGTAAATACTTATGGGTGGGTAAAATGGCTGAAAGCTTTAATGTGGTGTAAATGTCTTATGACTTTTGGTGGATTCGTGTTTTCATTTATTGACAACAAGCTTCTGCAAACAATCTTGGATGGCTGTACAGTTGCTCCCTATTGTTCAGATCTTTGGTTTCTGACAAGGTGTATAGAGATGTGTAAAAATTCGTTTTCAACCAAAGGCAAGCGTACCAGTGTCCTTAGCTTCTGTGCCTGAGAGCTAAGATAGTAGCAGTTATTGCTCAATGGCATATGGATATAGTTATCTATTTTTCCTTTTATTTTTCTCTGCTAACTCTTGAAATTGTGGCTTGATATTTGAGCCTTTATGCCCAAAGTTGCCAAAATCTATATTGTTACTGCCTTATTTCTTTAAGTGTACATATTGTATATATACTGTATTTCTTAATTAGGATCTGATGTTTAAGATGATGGAAAGCAGATATAGCTTGTGGTATACAACATTGAGTGGACCACTTTTATGTCAGAAAATAAATTTGATGTGGGTATTATGGAAAAAAAAAGTGTAATATTCACGGTGTGTGAGAAAAATATCACCTTGACTATGTCACAGTGACCATGAGTGAATCCACCATATGCAGGGATTCAACATTCAAGCATACTTTTTGTTAAATATGAATAGAGGAGGAGGCTACAGTACCCTCATTCTCATTTTTATACATAAAAATCATTTTTAAATATATTTCTTTGAAAACATGTAGTGTTTTATTTTCCTTTTTCAAATAGTATGCAGTCCCTCCTCAGATCCAATTGGGGTGAAAGGTAGAGATGAGCTTTCGTGCAGCGTTGAAACTATCAGTTGGGGACAAATTCCCTCCCCTTCCCTATTAATGAAGTTTCTCGTATCCAAGAGGCTTGGAAATACAGAAGGTACGTATGTGTTAAAAGTGACTCGGGTTAACTGGATTTGAGTGAGGTGGGAAGTCCTCTTCAAGGGGAGAGCCTCCTTGGCACAATGAAGTGTCTTTTGGTCTAAAAAATTGGACCTTTAGGTCTACCTGCTACTGAACCTAATTACCCCCTTCCCCCACATCCCTTGCCTGTTTTCAGCCTATGGGGGGTCCACCCCTGAGGCATTCTAGTTTGGGGAAAGGATACGAGGTCCTGGGTGGGGATGTCCCGTTCTTTCTCTGGAGGCTGCCTGGGGCCAGAGAAGGTATGCAACTGCTTTCTCTTGTCCACCAAGGTGGCTCAGTAGATGTGAGGTTGCTATGCTTGATTGCTGGTATGGCAAGGGTTTCATGCTGTCTCTGCACTGAGGTCCTTTTGGGCATGGGGATTTACAACCCTTTCATTCCTCCTAGGAGCTATCCACCCACCTTTTTTTCCTCTGGAAAAAAAAAAAAAAATGGGGAGATTAATGTGACTTGCCCATGGAGTCCGATTCATGAAACTGCTGCTCCCAGGCCCCTTTCTGTTGCTGCACCCTCTTGTATCCCTACCTCCTTAAAGGACCATTCTAGTGCCCTGGTACCTTCTGTGGGTAACATTTTGTCTCCCACTCCTGGTTCTGCTCGACTCCTTTGATACGGCTGACCTCTGCATGTCTTTGACCATGCTTCTCCCAATACAATGCAATAATTTTCAGATTGCCTGCCCAACTCAGGATGAACCACCTCTGGTCCCACACCTAAATGACCACTAACTGCTTCAATTACCACTCATGCTTTCCAGAAAAGACCAACGCGACACTTCCCTCGCACACTATATTTCAAAGTACACGATGGATTAAGTTCTTAAAGCATTGTTAAGCGTGATTTATGGACATGTGATACCGAGCTCCAAGACCTCTCAATTTTCAAAGTGGACACTTTTGTACTACCTGCCCGTGCTTCCCCTACAATATGGCTCATTTAACTTGACTGCTGGGAACTTCCATCTTCAGTTCATATTGCATGACATGACCTACAAGTCCAAGAGTTGATTTCTACACCACAACAGTAGAAACTGCTGGCAGTTTGGACATCCAGCGAAATATTGCAGTTCCACAGCAGAATTCCCAGTCTGTGGTGCTGCTGACCATACCAATACATCCTGCAGCCTACCTCCCTCAATCACAATGAGGCTCGCCTGGCTTGTTCTCGCTATTCCCAAGTTACTTAAAAGAATGAGGAATTCGTTCTCAAGGGAGGTTCCTTGACACTGGTGAGGGGCTCTTGATCTACAGAATTAGATCTGTGCTCCAGTTCTCTGAATTGAGCCTGAATACCTTTCAACCCCCCCCCCCCAAACACTATAATCCTTTGGGTTTAGCGTGTCCCATGATTATAATAAAGGTTTCATGCATGCCATGACAGTTTCTCATCTCTGCCTCTTATTCTAGTTACTATGAGATTTCCAAGTTGGTGCTACCTACTTCCACAATCTCCACTGTGGTCACCTCTGTATCTTTTCTCAGGGGTCCCTACCTAGTTGCCTCAAACTGCCCTGAATCATCTCGGTCTCATATTTCTATGTCTACAAGACCTCCCACCACTACACCTTCCCTTCACTTCTCCAAAACAAACCAAAAGTTCAACTCTCTCTTAACCCCTCCTTTCTAAACATTTTTCCTTCCAGTCTCAGTGCCTGGTTCTTTACCTCTTACTGGCTCTTTTACAAGTGTGGAGGTTCATCCTCCACCCTGATAAGTTTCTTCCCATGTTAACTAACCCCTTCTATTTCTGACATACTATCTGCAACATCCTTGTCTTCTGAAACACTTGATGCTATCTCTGAACATACTGAGACAAAAACCAATGGACACTGATGCTTCTAAACCATCTACACAATGTTTCTTTGCAGCATTTCAGTCCTGCGCTGCTTAGTCATTTTCAGTTTCCTCCACATGTAGTCTGTACACACCTACTGCTTCATGCTATCAGTATACATGTACTTCTTTTTGCAAATCTTGACTTATTTACATTGGAATATTTCATGCCTCATGTAATTGGTGGGTGAGCTTCAAGTGTTGCTCTCCCAGTTTTCCCGTTTTGTTTGTTTACAAGAACTTAAATTGCACTTGACTATCCTGTCTCTATCTTACTGCATTCACGAGAACCATTTTCTGATGGGAAAGGGCACTTCTCGTATGCACCAGTTTACTACACGCAGATCTTTGTTCATATCTCACTGTATTACACTACTTGAATACAATCTGGAAGGGGGGGAGGGTCATTATCCAACTTACGAGGTGACATAAAAGACCTGGAAAACCCTATCAGAAATACTAGGAACAAAAAAGATAACATGAAATAGCAAAATTGAATTAACAAAACCAGATGAACCCCAATTCCCACCTACTGAAACAGCAAACAGACTCAATGATTTCTTCTCCACTATAGGAAAAAAACCTTGCCAATAAAATCCCAAGCTCAGATACCCCACCAGTGACTACCTCACTGGCAACTACCCGAACACACAGTTCCTAGCTCCGACTAACCCAACTGAAGTCTCCCTTATTATCAACAAAGTAAAAAAACAAGACAGGAGATTTAAATACCTTACCACCCATATACAAAAAAGTGTTACAGGTGCTACCACCAATCATTGCAACACTTTAACAAATCCATTGAATCCTCTACCTTTCCTACAGTTCTCAAAATAGCAAGGGTCACCCCGATCCATAAAGGAGGAGACCACACAGACTTGAATAACTATAAGCCAATATCCAACTTACACCCTCTCTCTAAAATCTTTGAAAAATTAATCCATAAGCGTATCTATTCCTACCTCATCTCCCACAACATACTCAACCCCTGTCAGTTTGGGTTCAGGCCTAATAAAAATACTAATGATGCTATTATCCACATGCTAGAACATATTTATACAGCAATAGAGAAAAGAGAAGTCCCACTGGGGATCTTCATTGACTTATGTAAAACTTTTGATACAGTTGACCACGACTTGCTTCACATAAAATTGTTGCACTATGGTATTAGAGGGCACTCCCTCAACTATCTAAAGACATACCTTAGCAACAGAAGCCAATATGTGTACACAAGTGGGGCAAACTCTTCCGCACAGCCAATTACAGTTGGTGTCCCACAGGGAAGTGACCTAGGCCCTCTTCTCTTTCTCATATATATAAATGACCTACCAAATGCATCGCAACTACTCCAACCCACTTGTCTCAGACTCCCTTAGTGCTTTACAGGCTATACAAAAATTTGATACACCTCACCCCTTAGTCCTCCGTATCCAACTTTGGCTACGCCGCATCTTTACTAAGCATAAAGATATTGTTTTTTGTTGGGTCCCTGGTCATGTTGACGTACAGGGCAATGAACAGGCAGACACTGCTGCGCGGTCAGCAGTACATGACCTACCAGTTTCTTATAGAGGTATTCCATGTACGGACTATTTTGCTGTAATATCTTCCCACCTTCACACCCGTTGGCAACAACGTTGGTCTACTATGCTCGGCAACAAACTTCAGTCTATTAAAAACCGAGTAAAAGGTTACGGGCCGTCTTCTTATCACCAGTGTCGAGGTTGGGAGCCCTACTCTCTCCCGTTTTCGCATTGGCCATACTCGTCTACCCCATGGATATCTCATGGAGAGGGCGTCTTGCTCCTCTCTGTGAGAATTCCCAAGCTCCATTATCAGTCAGCCACATTCTGTTGGACTGCCCACTTTATCAACGAGCCCCGCAGAATTACCTCTGTCGTCGTCTTCCCCCCGCTGCTCTCTCTTTACCTTCCCTTCTCGTGAGGACCCCCTTTTCATCCGACCTCTCATTGACTTTTTGAAAACGACTGACTACTTCACAAATTCTGATACTTTCACCCTTTCTACTTGTATCTCTTGCTACCCTCTACCCCCGTACTATCCCCTGCCCCGCTGTTTTCTGTAACCTGCTGATCATCCCCCCTCCCTTCTGCCATCCAATTCCCTTGCTTCCTTCCCTACCCTGCAGCGCTGTATAGCCCTTGTGGCTTAGCGCTTCTTTTTGATTATAATAATAATAATAATACTCCAACCCACACTATTTGCAGATGACACTACATACGTCTACTCTCACCAGAGCCCAGTCATGCTAGCCAATACTGTAAATACCGAATTACAGAAAATATCAACCTGGATGAGGACCAACATACTCTAAACATTGACAAAACCTATTACATTCAGTTTGGTAACAGATCTGCAGATGTCTCTCTTAACATAATGATAAAAGGATCACCTATCACAAAACTCAGAGGGAAAATTCCTAGGAATCCACCTTGATAACAGACTCAAATTTCAAACACACATACAACAAATTTCCAAGACCGTAGGCATACTATCGAAGTAACGGTACTATGTTCCACAGTCAGCCCTCCTGGCCCTATATAACTTGCTTATTTACCCCTATCTCACCTATGGAATTTGTGCATGGGGCTCAACAACAATAAACCATCTCGGACCACTAATCACCCAACAAAAGGCTGCAGTCAGAATAAATTCCCACTACAGACAGCACACTCCACCAATATTCAAAACTCGAAACCTACTCGCAATACAAAACATCCATACTTATTACTGCACTTAACTCTGACATAAACCCTCCCCTCAAACATCTACTTACCAACCTCAACAGAACACATGACCATAACACAAGACACAGATCTCTCTCTGATGTTCCTCGTGTCCATCGCACGCTATGCAAAAACGCAATGCACATAAAAGGCCCTAAAATCTGGAATTCATTACCTGTGAATATAAAAGAAACACTGTCTGTTTATAAATTCAAGTCTTCTCAAAAATCACTTACCACCCACAAAA
>NC_069451.1:25298322-25531888 GCF_026875155.1 Cherax quadricarinatus | reverse complement strand
GTGGTTGTTTTCCCAACCTACTCCACAGGACGGTATTCCCCCCCGGGTGGTTGCTGTCTCCCTTTTTTTAACCAAGGCGGTTTTTCCCCCCCCTGGTGGTTGCTGTCTCCCAAACCTAATACCACAGGACGGTAGTACCTCCTGGGTGGTTGCTGTCTACCAACCTACTACCACAGGAGGGTTTAGTACCTCCCGGGGTGGTTGTTGTTTTACCAACCTACTCCCACAGGACGGTAGTTTTCCCTGGGCGGTTGCTGTCTCCCAACCTACTCCCACAGGACGGTAGTACCTCCCTGGGTGGTTTGCTGTCTACAACCTACTACCACAGGATGGTAGTACGTCCTGGGTGGTTGCTGTCTACCAACCTACTACCACAGGACTGGTAGTACCCCCTGGGAGGTTACTGTCTACCAACCTACTACCACAGGATGGTAGTACCTCCCTGGGTGGTTGCTGTCTACCAACCTACTACCACAGGATGGCAGTACCTCCCTGGGTGGTTGCTGTCTACCAACCTACTACCACAGGATGGTAGTACCTCTTGGGTTGGTTGCTGTCTACCAACCTACTAACACAGGACGGTAGTACCTCCCTGGGTGGTTGCTGTCTACCAACCTACTACCACAGGACGGTAGTACCTCCCTGGGAGGTTGCTGTCTACCAACCTACTAACACAGGATGGTAGTACCTCCCTGGGTGGTTGCTGTCTACCAACCTACTACCACAGGACGGTAGTACCTCCCTGGGAGGTTGCTGTCTACCATCCTACTTGAGGTCAGCTTCGAGTTACGTTCATTAATTTCAGTCTTCTCCATGTATTGTAACCCACTAACATCCTCCATGTTACTACTAACATCCTCCATGTTACTACTAACATCCTCCATGTTACTACTAACATCCTCCATGTTACTACTAACATCCTCCATGTTACTACTAACATCCTCCATGTTACTACTAACATCCTCCATGTTACTACTAACATCCTCCATTTTACTACTAACATCCTCCATGTCACTACTAACATCCTCCATGTTACTACTAACATACTCTATGTTACTACTAACATCCTCATGTTATACTAACATCCTCCATGTTACTACTAACATACTCTATGTTACTACTAACATCCTCCATGTTACTACTAACATACTCCATGTCACTACTAACATCCTCCATGTTACTACTAACATCCTCCATGTTACTACTAACATCCTCCATGTTACTACTAACATACTCCATGTCACTACTAACATCCTCCATGTTACTACTAAACATCCTCCATGTTACTACTAACATCCTCCATGTTACTACTAACATACTCCATGTTACTACTAACATCCTCCATGTTACTACTAACATCCTCCATGTTCATTTATTTATTTATTTATTTAGAAATTTTAGCATACAAACAGAGGTACAAAAATGCAGGTAAGAGCAGCATGCCAAAGCCACTTATATGCATAGCATTACGGGCTGGCTTAAAATTAACTTAAGATTAACTAAGCAATGATGAAATTAGTGATAAGACATTATTGTAAACAGATAACTATAAAATACAAATGAGTATTACAAAGACAGGTCATATGGTTGCTTGCATTGTTGTACATTCAGTAGAATGGAGTATTCTGTTAGGTAGTGTATTTAAAAAAATAACAAAGTTAGATTGGGTCCTAGGTTTAACATTTGTGTGATATAATTGTGAGTAACATTTAGGATATACAATTTATAAGGTTCAGTTATTCAGTATTTATTTGGTTTTGGGTGAGTAAGTGATCTTTGAGAAGAGACTCTGAATTTATAAACAGGTAGTGTTTCTTTTATATTTACAGGTAATGAATTCCAGATTTTAGGGCCTTTTATGTGCATTGAGTTTTTGCATAGTGTGAGATTGACACGAGGAACATCAAAGAGTGATCTGTGCCTTGTGTTATGGTCATGTGTTCTGTTGAGGTTGGCAAGGAGATGTTTGAGGGGAGGGTTAATATCAGAGTTAAGTGTTCTATGTATGTAATAGGTGCAATAATAAATATGGATGTTTTGTATGGTGAGTAGGTGAGTGTTTTGAATTTGGTGGAGTGTGTTGCCTGTAGTGAGAATTTGTTATCATTCTAAACTACAGCCTTTTGTTGGGTAATTAGTGGTCTGAGATGGTTAATTTGTTGGAGCCCATGCACAAATTCCATAGGTGAGATAGAAGTAAATAAGAGAGTGATATAGGGCCAGGAGGGCTGACTGTGGAACATAGTACCGTATCTTCGATAGTATGCCTACAGTCTTGGAAATTTTCTTAGAAATTTGTTGTATATGTGTTTGAAATTTGAGTCTGTTATCGAGGTGGATTCCTAAGAATTTTCCCTCTGTTAGCTTTGTGATAGGTGATCCGTTAATTCATTATTGTTAAGAGGGACGTCTGTAGCTCTGTTACCAAACTGAAATGAAGTAGGTTTTGTCAATGTTTAGTGTAATGTTGTTAGTCCTCATCCAGGTAGATATTTTCTGTAATTCGGTATTTACAGTATTGGCTAGCGTGACTGGGCTCGGGTGAGAGAAGACGTATGTAGTGTCATCTGCAAAAAGTGTGGGTTTGAGTAATTGCGAAGCATTTGGTAGGTCATTTATGTATAGGAGAAAGAGAAGAGGCAAGGACACTTCCCTGTGGGACACCAACTGTAATTGGTTGCGCAGAAGAGTTTGCCCCATTTGTGTACAACATATGGCTTCTGTTGCTGAGGTATGACTTAAGGTAGTTGAGGGAGTGCCCTCTTACACACATAGTGTGACAATTTTACGTGGAGCAAGTCATGGATCACTGTATCAAAAGCTTTACGTAAGTCTATGAAGATCCAAGTGGGACTTCTTTTTCTCTATTGCAGTGTATATGTGTTCTAGCATGTGTATAATTAGCTGTTGGAGAAATTTTTCCCCAGGAGGGGGGTTATCAGCCCCCTTAATCCCCTTCAGCCCCCTTCAGCCCTCTCAGCCCTGGGGGGCCACTAGAAGGGGCCCGAGCGTCTTTTTTACTGCTAAAAGTGAGTAATTGATCACGGGATGCTATGCGTGGTCAAATGACCTCTGCTCCTTGCAGGGGTGTTGCAACGTGTATTTTTATAAGAGACAATACATCTCTTACTTAGCAGGACAATTAAGGAAAAAACCTGCTCCCACTTTATTACCATAGTAAAAAATAGTGTACATTGTTGTTTATGATTAAGACAGCAAAAAACAAACATTCTGCTTTGCTTCATCGAGGAGGTGACAAGGATGCAAGGTACTAGGTCAGCGTTTTTTTTTGTGCTGGGGCAGTGACGGCTTGGGGTGGTGTACTGACGCCAGATTACTTTTGACTATAGAGAGAGTCACACTGACGCCAGGATAACCAACAAAGAACACTGATCTGTGCGTTAGTGTGAATAAAGTGTCTCGCAGAACACGACAAAAAACTTAGAGAAGTGTGATCAGCTTCTCTTGTGATACATTGTGAACAATAAAGACAAATCTTGTTGAACATAGTGTACCAGTGTGCGTTTCCTAGACAATGGAAGAGTGGACATCCCAAGGACACTTCAGTTCTATCAAGTCACCGATATCTGTCGAAGGTGTTGAGAACACCATGCTCACGTTACAAAGAGCAAGGTATGTTACGAATTTCTTGTAGATCGGGGGATTGCCCCAATTCTTGAGTCACAAAAGGAGTTTGTAATCAACCAATAATCGGCAGTAAGGTGTGGACTTTTTTGAGTCCAAACAAGTAAGTATTCGTCAGCCATCACGAATGAAATATGCTGACATAACACCCCTAGGGGTAATTTATACTTTCAAATTGTATCTCTTGACAGCCCCACTTGTTGTGATGGTTTCGACAGCACTAGACCTCTCTGCATGGGTCGGCTGTGGTAACGATTTGCTGTCATTTATCAGCTAAGGTTTCATATATAATTATATCTTAGCTGGTAAGGCCAAATCACAATATGAGCGCTTTGGTCGTGCATCGAACCGGTATAAAGACCCACACGTGGTCCAAATATGTTGTACTAGCAGTGCACAAATAACCTTGAGCTCAAGGTCCTTCGAAAAAGCTGTAAAACTAGTGTTTTTACAATATAAATCAGTATAAATGAGTCCCTCCAGACTCAATCACAGAGAATTGGGCAGCCAAAAGAAAACGGGCTGCTCACCCAGCATTCACCCAAAGGAAAACCGGGCGCCACCCAGCGGACACCCAAAGAAAACGGGGCCTGGGTGACCTTTCCCCCACCCACACCCTGCATCAGACTGCTCCAATCTCGATAAATTGCTGACTTAAGACAACACCCCAATTTGTTTTTGTCTTATGTTATACACATAGTGTTTATAATGTTTATAGACAGAAATTAAGAGACAAGATTGTGTTAAAGTTTGTTTCTTATAGATCTACCTGTTATATTAAAGGAACTTATATATAAAAGTGTAAGCTTTCAAAATATATATTAACAGTGAATTTATATATGTGTAAGTAATATTCACGTGTGATTACAGTTATACAGTGACATTTATAGTGTATAGTGAATGAAGTGTATAACATCGTTATTTACGATTAATCATCATGGTCAGGCTGACACAGCAAAACTCTAAGCCATAAACACCAGCCACATGTACTCTGTACCCTTCATGGTCATTGACCCTGAGGTTAAGCTTAGTGGGTCAGTAGTGTCTGACTCGATTATTGCTGACTTAAGCATAACAAAAACTCAGCTGTTTATAGCAGTACAGTGTTTTTAAACACTCTAAGTGTGGTGCTAGAATTTTCAGTATACCATTAAAAATGGCTTGTTTGAAAACTCAGTTTCAGTCTTTACAGACTAAGATTACACAATTAGAAAATCTAATTTCAGTCTGTATAGGATTAACTCAAGATACAAACATAGATTTTGATGATCTTGAGGTCAAGTTTGAATTATTTACACAACGTCTGAAAATAATTAATTCAGACTATACACATTATGAAAATAAATTTCTTGAATCAGATCCATCTGAGGATGAAATTAAAAATGTTTTGGATACTTTTAGTGATCAACAATTAAGGTGGACAGGAGTACAGGCTATCTGCCGTAAAACTCTGTCACAGAGACCTACTATAACTAGTGGGCAAACACCTGTTACACCTGTAACAACAAGTGTCCCATTACCAAGCTTACCTACATTGTCATTACCTATTTTCCAAGGTCATAATTATGAAGAATTCATTAGTGGTTTTCAATCCATAGTAAATTCACGAACTGACATAGATGAGATTGCTAAGTTCAATTACCTTAAATGTCTTGTGAAGGGAGAACCCTATGAACTGATTAAGTCATTTCCGGTGGTCAAAGGCAATTATCAAATAGCCTTACGTGTCTTAGCAGACAATTACTTTGATGCTGACAAGGCTAGAGTTAGACATGCAGTCTTAATATCAAGCTTGAAGCCACCCAAACATTGTTTTTCAGACTTACAGGCATTTAGAATCAAAAGATCTTAGACAATAGTCTCAGATCTCTAGGTGCTAAATATGACCTAAGACAATGTGATTGGTTTATCAGTGGTATTAGTACAAGATAAGTTGTCACCACAAACTATGAACGATTAAATATTATGTTCAATAAACGCTATTTCACTTGTGAGGAAATTAGCAATGGTTTACAAACAATAGTTTCATGCATGCAAGCAACGAGACAAGATGAAAAATCCACAAATCCAGTGGATAATAAACCTTCAACTCAGTATAAAAAGAGTATACCTACTCCCACTAAACCACATAATGGGAAATCCCATATAGGCATTTATCAAGCTGTGAATACAACAGACAGTAAACAGACTGTCATACATAAACGTACTCCAAAATGTGTACTTTGTGATGGAACACATTGGGCACAGTATTGTATTCAATACACATCAATGGAGGCACGTAAACAACGTGTTCATCAGCTGAAAAGGTGCATCAAGTGTTTAGGTGAACACAAGGGAGGAAAATGCTCACTGAAGAAGTGTTTTAAATGCAAGGGTATGCATCATACAGCATTATGCCCAAATACTTTTGCTGAACAGCAGCAGACTTCCACAGAATCAGGAAGTCAACAAGCAACAGCATTAAATGTGAGAGATAAGTTTAAAGCAACTGCTCTCCCGATAGCTCGAGTTGAGTTATCTAATAAATTACACAAAACCAATGTGCTAACACTATTTGATCAAGGCTCACAAAGGTCCTTCATAAGAAGAACAGTGTTGCAGAAACTGAATAAACAACCCTATGCCAAAATACAGTTAGATATAGCTGTTTTTTTTTTCCACAATTCTGGTAAACAGACATATGACCTAGCCAAAATCACTGTTGGTCTAGGAAACAGGAAAAAGACAGTAGAAGCTGTGGTAGTAGATGATTTGCCTAAGTCTGTGCAGATCCAGGGATTAAAAGAAACAGTTGCAGCACTGAAAGCAGCTAAGGTCAAGTTAGCCTGTCCTGACATACAGACGGACACAATTAGTCCAATTGATTTAATCATTGGAAGTGATTATTATCACTGTTTTGTGCAAAATATAGTAAGTAAACATGATGTTCACTTGCTGAAAACAGCAGGAGGCCACATGATATGTGGTCCCATTCCCTCTCAAAGTGGGAAAGAAGCTGATATTGATTCAGTGGAAAATGTACTAGTTACGAGAATAACCGCTGATCATGTACCACAGCAAAAATTATCATTACTGGAAGAAATGAATGAACCAGTTGATAAGTTGTGGGATTTAGATGCGATAGGTATTGATGTAAATAAACCAAGCCCACAAGAGTCTCAGACTTATAACCAATATTTGGACACTGTCAAATATAAAGATGGACAGTATTGGGTTAGGAAACCATGGAAATTAAAACCCACCCATCTGCCTAGACAATTAATCGCATTTCTTTTCGGACAGATGAAAGCACAAATTACATGATCTCAGGAAGAATCCATAGCTACTGACTGTCTATGATAATATCATACAAGAACATTTGGACAATAAATACATTGAGGAAATAGTCGAAGATAAGTTGAAGACAAACGCTCATTATCTCCTCGCACCAATGGAGTCAGAAAAAGATTCTGAAACCACTGCACACAACGTGTTGTTATAAATTGCAGCTGCACGTTCGCAAATAAAGATGTAGCAAGTCTTAATTGACTGTCCTGATGACCAGGACCCTCACTAACTGAGGAAGCTTGGAGACCGTGCTTATGAAATTTCGTTTCGCACAAACCCATATTCCTACAACGGCTGATATTTCCAAGGCATTCTAAGAGTATACTACAAGAAATAGATAGAGATATATATCTCGATTCTTGTCCTGAAATATCCACATGACCTCAAAAGTCCCTGTGAAAACTTATCTGCATCAAATCATAATTATTTGGTGCAACTCCTCTCCATTCTTACTAGAAGCTACTCTAAAAACACATTTGTAAGAAATCTTGAAAGTCCCTTCAAAGAAATCTTAAAGAAAATGATACTATATGGACAATCTTCAAGGGTACTGTGAATAAATAGGAATTATTTTGAAATCCTTAAAAACTGAGAAGCTAACAAGGATATTAAAGAACAAATATGGCCTCTAAGGATGTGGAAAATACAAATTCAAAGCAATTACGGGAACTTATCAAAGAAGATTTTCCCTGAAACTGAAATATCCTGATTGCAGCAATATGCTGGACTTAATTGGAACACACAGTAAGATACTTTGAGTCCAAAAGGATAAACAATAAATCATGCAGTACAACATCCCTAAACGTAGTTAACTGTCAGAGGTTATCACAATGTTTTGATCCTCATAGTACTGCACGACTCAACCAATTACCATAAAGAAAAATGCTTATGCAAGATGCATGGAAACTCAAAATTTGAATGGGATAAAACTTACCTCTAGAAATGAGTCAAGCATGGGATGTAAATATCCAAGCGATTTTAAGCAACTTCCATCAAATTAAATTCCCAGACAAATAGGTCAAGTGAGGAAACATGTACACATTACATGTGGTTCTGTGATGCTTCAACCCTAGGTAATTGGCGCTGTAGACTACATGATTAAATGCTGAAGGAAGTACCACTAATGACTCAAAGGCCAGTTAGCACCCCCCCCCTTTTGAAGGTCAAACAGTACCACATTTGAACGACAGCACTCTTATGTAGGTACAAAATTAGCTGTCTATCTCAACAAATAACTTGATCATCAACTATTTCAAAAAACGTGATCTGGAGTGATAAATAGGGCAGTTTTCCAGTGGTTAAGAAATAATAAGAGTAAGTTTGTCTATAAAAATGTTAAAACAGAAAGTATGTAGCAAAATAAATAGAATGCAGAAATTATCTACTTTTCTCCCACGTCGACTACCCAAGAGAATCCACTGACATGTTGACACGTGGTGTCCCACTCAAGAAAATTGTGGATAATAAATTAGGCTCCACGGACCAAACAGCTCCCTGAAAGAAAATAAATTGAGGCCTCACAAAAAGCTCACATTTATGCCATAAGAAACAGTCTTCTGAACACAACACAGAAATAAGGTTGTGAAAATACTGGCAGACACAACAGAAAATATTCATTGATGGATCTAAATATACTCATCTTGGGTAAACTCTTAAGAGTTACAGCTCGTTGTCCTTTAAATTCAATTAAAGAATAAAACCTGATTATGAATGTCTTGAACCATTAAATTTACTTGGGTGGAAACTAATACGAAAGACGTTTATTCTCTACAGAAATAAATTTCTAGAAACACAAGATAAATCCCCAAAGAAACCTTTTTGATAATTCTTTAGTGACTTTATCTCGACTCAGAAAAGATTATAATATTCTATGAAGAATCCATAATTCTTCACTACCTAAAGAAAGCCATACATCCAATATTGTATGTTCCCCAATGATCATGCTAACAAAACTGATTGTGCAAAAACGCCCACAGTAACGTGTTACATGGTGGTGTACTTACACACATAGTTGCATATACGACAGTCCTACTGTGATATCCTTCAAGGACAACAAAGTGTGAAAAAACAAAATAAAGGACTGTTTAGCTGTCATCACTATGAATGCGAGTAAGTCAGTATCCAGGTCCACCTCCATAGGGAACCCTCTGAAAGAGAGTTTGTCAAATCACTTCCATTTGAGAGACAGGTGTAGATTACACTTTACCAATAATTTTAAAAACCAAAACAGTTGACAAAGTTCCCATCAAGGTGTACATCTTTTGTATCACAATTGTGCTACAACTAGATCAGTTACATCTATAAGTATCCACAGACAGTCGTGCATGAAACCTTTATCATATTATTCCAGAAGGGTTTGCAAGCCAGAAGGTCATGTCCAGACTGATGATTTCAGAAAAAGCATACGAAAATTGTTGCTTGGAGCTAGCTTAATAAGCAATATCTTTGATCAACCAAAGTACAACGAGATGCTGATCAACGCCGTTTTCGATGGAGATACATACCACCTAAATCTCCAGTGCACGGCGGATTTATGAAATAATGATTGGCATTTGTACAAACTTGTTTTAAGGAAGACTCTTTATCGACAAAAATCGTACTTAGAAAATTCGTACAGCTGTGACTGAAATAAACAAGAAAAATAGAGTCAACACCAGACCTCTAACTGTATGTACCGTATGATCTGGACAATTAGAAGTGTTAAGTCCATCTCATTTACTCCATGGCAAATGCTCGAACCTGTTTCCGCCCATGAATGATAAAGAAATCATAGAGTATCCTACTTATTTCGAACCTGAGCAACTCAGATGTAAATATCTAAAACCTTAATACAGTGATTGAACTTTGGGAATCAAATTTGGCGAGAAGACAATCTCACCTCATTGAGAGAACACATCTATGGAGCTGGTGTTCCATAAAATCATAAGTCCTTAAGACATGGTGACAGAGTGATATATTGCCCAAGACATGTCATAGGTCCCAATGTCCTCCCTTGGAAAAAATAGGATACCATAAACCTGAGCAGAAAGTGATACCACTAGGACAGTTGATTTTATATGAGCAAAGTTTTATTGAAAAAAGCATACATAAATAAACATATTGCCGTTAGAATTACACAAGTGTTTAAAACAAAATTAGTGATTCTCCAGAACCACCACCACAGACTTAAGCAGTTCAGAAAAAGACAAAGCGGCAGTGTTGTGCGAAGTGAGAAAAATGAATTAATGTTAAGTGATGAATAGTACACCTGCAGGCAACCGCCGCGCCCGTTCCCCAGTGTGAAAATTTCTCCAGGAGGGGTATCGAGCCCCCTTCGCCCTTTCATCCCTTAGTGGCCAAGCCCACTCAGAAGGGGCAATGCATCTTGTTTACGCTAGAGTTAGTAATTGATCACAGATGCTATGCTCCACGTAGTCAAGTGACCTCTTCTATTCCTTGCAGCGGTGTTGCAAATTGTATTTTATAAAGATAGTACATCTCTTATTTAGCAGGACAATTAAGGAAAATCCTGCTCCTCCTACTTTATTACCATAGTAAAGATAGTGTACATTGTGTGTTCTATGCTTGATACAACAGAAACAAACATTCTGCTTATGCTTCAACGAGGAGGTGACAAGGAAGCAAGGTACTAGGTCAGCGTTTTTTTTTTTTTGTGCTAGGGCAGTGACGACTTGGAGGTTGGTGTGGCGTCGCCAACTATCTGTGACTCTAGGAGAGTGGACACTGATGCCAGATGATACTGATCTGTGCGTTAGTGTGAACCAAGTGTCTCAAACACAATAAACACTTAAGATAATGTGTGGAATCATCTTCTCTGTGAGAACATTGTGAACAATAAAGCCAAATCTTGTGGAACGATAGAGTACCAGTGTGCTTTTCCTAGACAAGAAAGACGGTGGACATCCAAGGACACGTTTCAAGGCTTCTATCAAGTCACCCGATACCTTGTCCGAAGGAGTTGAAACACCATATGCTTCACGATACAAAGAGCAAGGTATTTACGATTTCTTGTAAGATTCGTCGATTGCGCAATTCTTGAGTCACAAGAGTTGTAAGCAACCATAGATCGGCAGTAAGGTGTGACCTTTGAGTCCAAACAAGTAGGTAGTTCGTCAGGCTCATCAATCGAATGATATAAATGCTGACATAACACCCCCAAGGGGTAATTTATACTTACAAATTGTAATCTCTTAACACCCATGTGAGATGGTTTTTCGTGACAGCTTCAGACCCCATCTGCATGGCGCAGTGATAGACGATTGCTGTCAATTTATCAGGCTAAGTTGTTTTCCCCCTATATTTATATAAAAAACCATAGCTGGTAAGGCCCATAATCTTCAACATACCCTTCAAGGAAGAGGTAGGTAGTTTATACTGTTATACACTAATATTAGGACTATTGATGCAAATGTAGGAAAATAAAATGATAGACCTAATACCTTAACGTAGGTAGTCATAGGCAGATAATGTAGGCAAACCACTAGGTTTTTATGTTAGCCAGGGAGAACTTACGAGCCCAAGTTTGAATACTGGGGCACCGGTCTAGAACCACAGTACCCTTTTCATTGCTAGACCAGACTCTCATCTGAAGTCAACAATGCCATGATCAGCAGGCGGTGCCACCCACGTGTCTTCATATACTAGACTCTGGGAATCTGTGGAGGCACCTCGACGTACCGTAGATGACCTCCTCTGTCAGGACCATACAGTAAGACAAGACCTCCCTTTGACACATCATTCAGAGGCCAGTCTCTGTGGGGGATTTGAGAGTGAGTTGAGCCTGTGGCCTTGTACAGGCGCAGTTTCATGACCAGTACGTTACCAGGCATCTCGATTGTCCAGCCTATTGATGTTTG
Source organism: Cherax quadricarinatus (assembly GCF_026875155.1). Taxonomy (NCBI): domain Eukaryota; kingdom Metazoa; phylum Arthropoda; class Malacostraca; order Decapoda; family Parastacidae; genus Cherax; species Cherax quadricarinatus. Next base: position 25,520,060 of record NC_069451.1, on the reverse strand, counting down.
GTGAGGGCTCTTGCTTTAGGGATTGGAACTTTGCTCCAGTTTTCCCCGGGAATTAAAGCCTGAATGCCTTCCACATCCCCCCAGGGTGACTGTATAATCCTCCGGGTTTAGGCGCTTTAGTCCCCTCCTCCCCCTTGATTAATAATAATAATAATCTTGTCAGCCTAGAAGCCAGTGTCACTCTCTGCATAGTATTCAGGGGATTCACACCCACCGGTGGAAACAGGAATTTCTGAGGTGCAGTCCCTAATACCAACTGAATATTGCAGGAATTAAGGCTCTCGGGTTGCAATTGGTTCTGAGGGCAGACAGAGGGGCTAAGCTTAGGTAGGGGTTGAAGACCAGAATAGATTCTCCAACTCTCAAGTAATATAGTCCATTATACATGCATGCCCAGGCGAGAATTTCTTGCAACATACATGTCATTAAGAAATCTGTCCTTATAAGCCACTTGGAGGCTGAGGTAACCCGACCTCAGAGTCTCGGTGTTAAAACAGCTTGCCAGGGTAAGAAACAACTTGTGAGCTGAGGTACCCACCTCAATATTCTCAGTGTCAACACAGCTTTCCCATGGGTAACAACTTGTGAGGCTGAGGTACCCCCCTCAGACTAGAGTGCGTCAACACAGCTTGCCAGTGTAGACAACATGTGAGTCTGAGGTACCTACCTCATGAGCTAGGTGTCAACACAGCTTGCCAGGGTAGACAACATTGTGAGGCTGAGGTACCCACCTCAGAGCTAGGTGTCAACACAGCTTGCCAGGGTAGACAACTTGTGAGGCTGAGTTACCCACCTCAGAGCTAGGTTCAACCCAGCTTGCCATGGAAGACCACTTGTTGAGGCTGAGGTACCCACCTCAGAGCTAGTGTCACCCACAGCTTGCCAGGGTAGACAACATGTGATGCTGAGTACCTACCTCAGAAGCTAGGTGTCAACACGCTTTGCCAGGGTAGACAACATGTGAGGCTGAGGTACCAACCTCAAGCTAGATTTCAACACAGCTTGCCCGTGTAACAACTTTGTGAGGGTCTCAAGCCTAGGTTGTCAACACAGCAAGCCAGGGTTAGACATCATGTGAGGCTGAGGTACCTACCACAAGCTAGGTGTCAACAACACTTGCCAGGGTAGTACACTTGTGATGCTGAGGTACCCACCTCATAGCTAGGTGTCAACACAGGCTTGCCAGGGTAAAGACAACACAGCTTTGCCAGGGTAACAACTCACATGGAGCAGTCCCCAGACAAATTTCTCACAAAGTCGAATCAAGGTAAGTTTGATTAGCATTGCTATTGATACCAATGACCTTGAGAGCTACGATTGCCATCCCCTCGATCAAACTGGTAATATATTTCCCAGGTGCTATATACGCCCTAAGGGTTTCTAGCACTTCATCGTAATTAAAAAAATAATTGCCGTTGTCCATTTTTTTCAATTATTCAGGTACTCTTAACAACGTCATTTTGAATAAAACTTGATATGGTTTACAATTAACCGTCATTAAAACACAAAAATGTTCCAATATTAGGTACATTTTGCCTGAACCACTAAAAACTGGTTTATATTAGCATATTTAATGGAAATAAGTCACTTTGGAATTTTTTGGGTTTATCCTGGTAATATAACACATGTTACTCAATATATAATAATTGCCCTTGCATGTACCTGTATCTTAAATAAATGTAATCTAACCTAGTGTAACCTTACTTTGCCAGGGGTAGCTTGTAGGACTAACTCGACTACTTTACAAACAACTTAATCTCTTTACGTTCGCTGTGGATGGGCCAGGAGCAGCATATTAACCGTCTTATGCCCCCCCTGTAATGATGCCACCTTTTAATACTAATGTATTTTTAATATTTCTTCCAAAACTAACAATTTAGCTAAGAAAAAAATTGTAGCCGGGTGTCAGAACGTCATGGTGGTGTCGAGTGGTAGAGTTGTGTCCAGTGTGTAAGATGGTGTCAGTGGTACACAATCAAGTGGTACAGGAGTGTCAGTGTACAGTTGGTGTTAATGGATACAGGTGGTAAAAAGACATTAAACTACTAGAAAGGCAGCTTTATTTGGTACACTCATTCCTTCCACTAGGGTCTTCAATTACAATAGAGTAAATACAGTACTGGAAAGCATTGAGAACAATGATCAATTTGAGGTCCAGAAATTCAGCCATAGGGGGCAGATGTATTTCTTTCTTGCAATATGTATACTGTATAAATATTCACCTAGGAGTTTACTTCAATCCATGTTTTTTTATGGATTAAGTATTTAGCTAATTGAGGTGCTAAAGTTATGTCCGAACTGTTGATGATCCTATTGTAGACCAAATGCTTTTCAAAAACCCCATTAACCACTATTTTAAAGTTATTGTGGGCCAAGGTGAATTCATCGTTCTGAGTAATGTGTTGATAGTTTGGTGTGATCGAAGCGACTCCAGGCAATACTTCATTTAATTTTGTCATTTTTAAAACCCTCCTTGGAAGATTGCTGTCTTACCAACTGTTACTTTTACTTTCAGATGAGTGTGGTTTTTTGGCGTTGGTTCGCGTGTGGTGAGGGAGGATGCTCTAGCTGCTGCCCTTGGCTGCCTCTCCCTGCATGTCATCTGTCCTCATTGCCCTGGGTAATCTCTGGCAACTTAAAACCACTCCCAATGCCACCAACATTTCCCTCACCTCAAGGATCACCAAGTAAGGCATATAAAAACTTGAACATTGCTAATGTACAGATGCAATTGACTAAAATGTTTATACTGTGGAATGTGTGTAAATTTTTGTGACCACTATTAATGGGACTGTGATAGATATGTTACTGTATTGTGCCTAAATTTTTATTGGGTTTTCCAGGCAGTTGTTGGTGTATGCAATGATTGTAAAGTCAGTGTGGTGGTCATAGGGCCAGAGGACCCTCTGGCAGATGGTCTGGCCAACTCACTTACTGCTGCAGGAATTAAGGTTAGGCTTAAGTTTATGAAGCTAAATACTAAGTAAATTCTTTATAATCCATTGTATGCTATTTAAACTGATTAAAATATTCATTAACTTCATTTAGTTACTGCCAGAATACATGTATACCTGTAATTTTTTTAACACTGGCTGTCTCCCATTGAGGTAGTGTAGCCTGACAAAGAAAATAATTTCACTATCACTTAGTCACTGTCTTGCCAGAAAGGCACCAACATCACAGTTCAGATGACCCTTCATACTGCAACATCCCCATCCCTTCTTCAGAATGCAGGCACTGTACTTCCTACCTTCAGGATTCCAACTAACCGGTTTTTCTTGAATCCCTTCATAAAAACCACTTTCATCCACTCCTATCTACACACAAGCACCTAGCACTCAAAACCTCCTTTCCCCTCCCCTCCCTCAGACATTTCCTAGGACAACCTCCTTCCCTGTACTCCATATTTATTCACCCTCCTTGTCATCCTATTTTTTCATCCTCAGGCTTCTAAATAATACTTTTGGTAACTTTACACCTCTTCCTAATCTCCCAACTCCGTATAGTCTGCATAATATTAGCACCACGCATTGCTCTTAAATACGACATCTCTACTGTCATGTAAGCATTGTACTTCTGCATATAAAAAATGGTGAAATACAGTGGACCCCCACCATACAATGGCATCACCTTAGGTTAAATCCACCACACAATACATTTTAACGCAAAAATTTTGCCTCACCTCACGCGATTCGTCCGAGACGCGTCCCACATGTGGCCTGAGCACGCCTCAGCTGCCCCATGGGTGCCAGTGTTTACAAGCCAGCCAGTGCGGTCGCATCCACACATACAATCAGAATATTTCATATTATCACAGCGTTTTTAGTGATTGTACCTGCAAAATAAGTTAGGGAAAAAAAGTTTAGGTTTCCCTGCAAAAAAAAAAAAATTTAATGGAATGAAAAAAATTTTCGAAAAAGGGGTGCTGCCCCAGGGCGGGGTTGTTAAAAACCCCAAATCCACCCTCTTTTGGCCAAAAAACAATTTTGGGGTTTTCAAAAGGGAAAGGGTTTGAAAAAGGGTCCAAGCCAAAAGGTTGGGGAAAGTTAGGGGTAAAACGAAAAACTGAAATCCATTTTTTCAAGGATTTGAAAAAAGGGTAAATGACATGGTCTTGGGCCCCAAAACATGGTCCCCTTTCTACCCTTTTTTGGCTAAAAAAAAGGGGTGCCTACAATTTACCCCAAAAGAGGTTGTGAAAAAGTACTTTCCCCCAGTGAGCTGTGCACCAGATCGCTGTGCACCCCTTTGCTGTGCTGAACCCACGTCAGTGTTGCTAACCAGGGTCAGCTGCTGTTGCCCCAGCGGGGACCCCCGTTTGCTCTGCCCGGTAGTGTTGCTGACATCAGTGTGGGAACCAAGTGGGTTTTTCCCCTTGGATGTTTCCCCGGTCAGCTGTGCTGCACCAAGTCGGTGCTGCCCAAATCATTGTTTTGACCACAGGCTGCTGTCCTTGTGAAGGGATGGATTTTTTACCCGGGGGGGGGCTCAAAATTTTTTGTTTTTTCCCCTTTTTAATTTTTTAAACCCAAAAATGCCCCATCCCAAAAACAGTTTATGTGTTAAAAATGAATATTTTTTTTAAATATCTTCAACGGGGTTTTGGCCCCCGGTTAAAATGTTCTCCCGGGGGTTTTCTTTTTCCATGGTGCTTTCGAACGTTTTTAACCCCGGGGGGGTTTTCCCATGGTGGGGGGAAAAAAACATTGGTGAAAAAAAAAAGGGGCTAAAAAATTTTTTTCCCTTACTTTGCGAAAATATGTTGTGACCATGGTGGGGTTTTCCCCCCTCACTTTTTTCCTGGAATTTAAAAGAAGGGGGGAAAACCCCAAAAATGCTAAAAAATCTTGGGGGGTTTCCCCTTCAAAAAACCCTTTTACCCCCCCCCCCTTCCAAAATTAAAAAAATTTTAATAAAAAAAATGCTTTTAGGAAAAAATTTTTTTATTTTTTTTTTTTTTTATATTTTTTTTCATTAAATTTTGTTTCCTTTTTTTGGGGGGGAAAATTTTCATTTTAAAATTTTTTTAAAAAAAATTTAAAATTAAATTTCAAAGGTTTTTTTTAATTAAATAATAAAAATTTAAAAGATTGGAAAAAAAAAAAATGAAAATAAAAAATTTTAAAACTTTTAACGATTTTCTTTATTTTTAAAGGGGGTCTAAAATTATCATTTTTTTTAAAATAATTTTTTAAGAAAATGAATTTAATTTTTCTTTTAAAAAAAAATTAGGGCGTTAAAAAAATGGCCTTATTTTTTTAAAAATAAAAAAAAATTAGATTAAATGTTTAAAAAAATTTCTATCTTTTTCTATTTTTCCAAAAAATTTCTTTTAATTTCTTAACCCTTTGATAAGGGGGCCCTTCAAAATGTTTAGGGCCCAAAATTAAAAAAAAAAAAAATTTTTTTTTTTTTAAAAAAATTTTTTTTCTTTTTTTAAAAAAATTTTTTACTAGGACGTAAATTAAAAAAATTAAACAACTTGGTTAAATGGGGGGCCCGCCCCCCCTTTTTTTTTTTTTTTATTTTTTTTTTTTTTCAACTTTTTGGAAACTTTAGGGTTGGGCCCACATATCATTTTTTTTTTTTTTTTTAAAATTCCAAAAGGGGGGAAAATTTTCTTTATTTTCATAAAAAATTTTTACAAAAAAAAAAAAAAAAACCATTTTTTTCACTTAAACAAGGGAAGTTTTAAAAATTCGCCGGGGCTTTTTTAAAAGGGGTTCATGCCCGGGGGGGTTTTTACCCCCTTTTTTAAAAATGCCTGCAGTTGTGGCTTTTTTGTTTGAACGATCATTCTTTGAGCCCAAAAACATTAATTTTAAGGGGAAGTTCAATACTTGGGCAAATGTTTTGATTTTTGGTGGGCCAATTGCAGGTCTTTTTTTTATTAAAATTTTTTTAAAGGGAAGAAAAAATTCCCTTTTTTTTTTGGGCCAAAATTTTCTTTTAAGTTTTCAGGAAACCGAAGGGGAAAAAGGTTTGATTCCCCCTTTTCCCGCGCCCCCCCAAAACCCACCCCAAAATTTTTTCCCATGAACCTGTTGAAGGGGACACAACTGCCCGGGGTTTTTTTTCCCCCTTTTTTCCCTAGCCCCCTTTCCATTTTTTTGGGGAAAAAGGGAATTTTTTTTCCCCCCCCAGTTTAAAACGCCTTGCACTCACCTCTGGGGGCCGCAAAAACCGGGCTATGTTTCTTTTTCCCCCCCAACCACTTTTTTCCCTAAAAAATATAGGGGGTTACCTTTTTACCAAAATTTTTCCCCTTCCTTTTCCCCAAAATTTTTAACCACAAAAAATTTTAAAAAATTTGGTTTTTTAAAATTTAAATTTTCACAATAATATCCAAAAACCCCTCAACAAAAAAAAAAATTTATCCCAAAACCCCTTTTTTCTTTTTTTTAAAAGGGTTTTTTTGGAAAAAAAGCTTTAAAAAATTTTTAAAGAAAAAAAAAGGGTTTTTCTTTTCAGATACACAAAACACTTCCTAATCTTTTTTAACCTGTGTTTCTGTCAGGCCGGGTTTTTTCCCCCAAAGTGAAAAATTAACATTAGCACAAAGTTTATGGCATTATTCACAAAAACCCGGGGTTGAAATCGGCGGGGTGACCAGTATGTTTAAAATAGTGTTAAAAGGGGGTAAGCATTACTGGGGAAAAAAAAGTTAACTCAGCCACTTGCCCCTTCATGGGGGATGTGATTTTGGTAAAAGTAATGTTTTTGCCGGTGTCCCTTGTATTGTTTTTCCAGAAAAATTTCCCTCAGTGGTTCGAAAGAATAACCGAAAATTCAAGTTGGGCATTTTTCCCAAGTGTACAGAGGGGCGTATTCCATTTGGCCCCCACAAAAATGGTGGGCATTTGGAACAAAATGACAGCTTCCCGCCCCCTCCCCGGCGGTCTGTGGTGGATATGGAAAAAATGACAGGTGGTTGTGGTTGTGGTTTTGGAGGTTGTGGTTGTTGGGTTGGGAGGTTGGGTTGGGAGGTTGTGGTTGTGGGGTGGTGGGTGGGTGGGGGGGATGGTGGCCTTTTTTTTGTGATCGCTGAGGGAGCAGCTTGGGTGGCAGCATGGCCACTGTGGGCCCCACCCCCCGCACCCCTACCACCCCGACATTTTCCACCAATTTCAACGTATATCGTATTTTTATTTTCTTTTTTGTTGACAGCCATGGGATGTACTCCCAGAGCATCCTTCCCCCTTTGGGAAAGCAATGGCACACTACAGGACATATGTCGTATTACTGATGTTCATGGGGATATTGCACTTAACCTTATGGGGAAAAAGTTGAAAAGCTTGTAGTTCATATTTATATCACTATCCCCAAATGTCTTTGAGTCTGGGATTTGGGAAAATAGAAGTTTCCCCTTGGGTTCTGGTCAAATAACGTGAACAAGCCCAGCGCCAGAGTGGAAGGTGAGGGTGTCTGGGGTTTTTCACTATTTCCCATTTTGGTATTTTTTTCGGTCAAAACCTCACCAAAACCTTTAAAACTTTTCACTGGCACTTCCTCTGTATTAGAAAATATCACTGGGGAAAAAAGTGTCCCAATTTGCCCCAAAGGGGTGAGGGTTTTCCGCGAGGCTGGTGGTTATTGTTTACTAAGTGGGTTCCCCAAAAGCCCCCGGGGCCCGATTTTTTTTTACCCCGCACACCCACCACACAGACCCTTTCTCCATGTAGGCCTACCCGCCTTTTCCCGCGGATTTGATGGCCTAGAAATTTTTGCTATAGTCGTCAAAAACCCCCGCGGTAAAAAGTACTAGTGTCCAAAAAACCCTCAAAGGGTTAATAAAATTAGGCCAGGACAAAACTAGGCCAATTCTTACCTTGAAATTTCAAGTAAAAAAACAACACACCTCATTGGGGATCCCCCCTTTCTGTGGTTGGCAAAGGGGGGGCCCCCGATGAGGGTGTGGGGAACCCAAATCTGGCAGGCTGGATTTGGGTCCGGAGATGGGAAGTACTGTGTCTGCATTGAAAGGGGGGGGTGTTAAAGCTGCAATTTTTAAATGTGTGTAAGCATGCCCCTTGCAAACAGTGATGGGTTGAGGGTGAAAGTTATTTTTTTTTTTTTTGGACCCGCTTTGGTGGGAAAAGGTGATGTGTTAATAAAAAATTTAAAAAACAAATATTATGTAGAATGTATAAAGTATTGTGTAGAAAAATGGTGGATATATAAATATGTGTTATTTTATTGGTTTTAAAATTATAATGTTTTGTGTGGATTACAGTGGCCCCCAAATTTCGGATTAAACCATTCCGAGAGCCCCCGAAGGTCGAAATTCACAAAAAACGAAACCATTTTCCCCTAAGAAATAATGGATATAAAAATTTAAACGTTCCAGACACCCAAAAATATTAAAAAAAAAATTTTTTTTTAAAATTTAAAAAAATTTTTTATGAAAAAAATCAGAAATCAATACATAAATTTAAAATGAAAAATGATAACATTACCTTACCTTTACTGAAACTTTACTGGTGGAAGACGGGGGAGGGGGGTAGGAGGAAAGGGGTAACTTTTTTTTGGGAAAGGGAAATTCCTTCCTTGGACTTTAGGTAGAAGTCCAAATTTGGGGGTTTCTTCCCTTCTTCTTTTAATGCCACTGGGGCAGTTTGGGTCACTTGATCCCGTCCCCCCAAAATGTCTTCCCCGAGAGATCGTTTCTGGCATTTCTTTAAAATTTCCCCCGAATGGGACACAACACTGTCATTGTATTTTTGCAATTTTGGCCCGCAAAAGCTTCGAGGGTGAGGGTTTTCCCTAAAAGTTTGAACTTCGTTTCTTTGAAAAATGTCCTTAAATTTTTAAGAAGGCACCCTTTCCCCCATTTCTTCCCCTCCTCTGAGCAGTTTCCCGAGCTGTGATCTGTTGCTGTTGCAGCGAAGCTTTGCAGTTTCAGTGGTTAGCTCTTCCCCTTGGGCCTCCCCACTCTTCCCATCATCCTCACATCACTCAAAACCCCCGGGAATCCCCCAAAGACAATACTTTCCACAACTGGATAGGTTCCTTAGGGGGCGCCCCAAAACCCCTTTTTAAAACCCTTTTTGTACCAAACTGGCCAAAATTTCTCAAGCAGAGTTCAAATCTGGAAGTACTCCCTCCCCGATTACCCTTTAAAGGGTTTATGAATGGAGGATATTAAAATGATCTTTCCAGAAAATTTTCTTAGGGTCAATCAGGTCTGAGGTCACTTCAAAGCACTTCTGAAACATGCCTTGGGTAGAGTTTTTTGAAGTTTGAAAAAGACCTGTGGTCCATTGACTGGAGGAGAGGAGTGGTATTTGGAGGGAAGAATTCCCGTGATGAAAATAAAATCCCCCACTATTTCTCTTCCAAAGTCTGGAGGATGAGCAGGGCATTGTCCTACCAGGAGGGAATTGGTGGCAAATTTTTTTTCCCGGGTATTTCTTCACATGGGGCCAAACACTTCATTAAACAGTCTAGAAAAAAATTTCCCCTTGTGACCCCTGCCTTACTGTTAACCCTTTCCCCAAACAACAAAGTTACTTTGGGGACTGTATTTCTTGAACACTTGGGATTTTCAGGTGATACACGTAAAAGGGTTTACTTTTAAAAACCCCCCTAGCATTTTACAAAAAATGAGGTAAGCCCGTCTTTTGGCTTTTGTCTGGAAGGCCACTTCCTATGCGTGATGTAGGTCCCTTTTGGGATTTTTCTTTCAGAAGAGGCCTGTTTCGTCAAAATTAAACACTTTCTGGGGTTTGAATTTCCAGGTCTACGACTCCTTAAATCCTGTACAAACTTCCAGCTGCTTTTTGTCAGAACTGGCAGCCCCACCATGCCTTATCACACTGTGAATCCACTACGCTTCTTAAATCCTAAAAACCCAACCCTTTTTGGCCTTTTAAAACACAAGCTTCACCCCTTGTTGCAGGCATGTTCTTTAGGATTCAGGAAATGCCTTTTCTTTTCAATATGTGGTAAACTTCTCCCTATGTTTTTTGGTAATCACCCCAAAATAACCTTTCCCCCTTCTTCAAGGATTTGGGATCTCCTTTTTTTCAGCATTTTCCACCCCTTTTGAACAAAAGCACACTTTTTTCCCTTTCCCTTTTTCCAAAAATCGAAGTTATGGTTTAATGGGGGTTGCCCTAATCCTGGAAGCTCTGTAACCGCACTACACTCTCGTATTTTTCAAGATTTCCCTTTTGGATTCGATGGTGTTTCCCCATTTCTTTACAAGGGTTTCCTGCTTCCTTGGGCTCTAGTGTTATTTAGCAGTTGTAATCAAAAAAAATGGATTATTGTATGAACCCGTGGGGGTGATGGTCAGTGTTGGTAAACATTGGGACAATGAGGAGAATGGATGGGAGACTGATTTTGTCCGGTGATGGGCGGGGGGGTACTGGACGGTCGCCGAAAAAAAAGTTTTTTCATGAAATCGAGGCCAAAATTTTTCCCAAAAAAAAATTTCCAAAGGGCGAAATTTAGAAAATCGAGGCTGCCGAAACTCGAGGGGTCCCCCTGTATAAGTATTGTGGGGGATATATAAAGTATTTTGTAGTACAGGGGAACCCCCGATTTCAAAGGCCTATTTTATGTAAATTTTAATTATGAAGCATTTTAGTGTAAAAAAAAAAATTTTCCCCCGAGTACAAACAAAAATCGTTACTATTGTCCCCCAACGCGTCACGCATCCTCTGGCCGGCAGCCTTAGGGGCCCCACCCTTTTTTGTGTGGCAATGTTTAAAGCCGTGCGGTCATTCCCCTTTTACAATCAGTCATTTTGTATTATTCCAGTGTTTTTAGAGCTTGTAACGGTAAATAACCACCCTGGGCCCAAAAAAAAGCTTTAGTGCCAACCTGTGGTAAAAAAGGGGGAAAATTTATAGAAATGAAGAAAGAATAATCAAAAAATGAGAGTGGAGTGTGGTCTCAGCGGGCGGTTTTCAACAAACCCAATAAAAATCGTATTCTTCCCAACAAAAAAGGGAATCAAGGAAGCTGTTGTTGCAAAAGGTGCAAATATCTTTTTGAAACACAGATTGCAAGCAGTCTAAGATGCTGAGAGACTGCTACTGGTGTGGATAAACAAAAAACAGATAACAGGAGATAGCATCTCTCAAGCGATCATATGTGAAAAGGCAAGGCAGTTGCATGACAATTAAATTAAAAAAAGTCTGCAACTAGTGGTGATGTGAGTGAATTTAAGGCCAGAAGAGGTTGGTTTGAGAGACTCAAGAATCGTAGTGGCATACACAGTGTGATAAAGCATGGTGAGGCTGCCAGTTCGGACAAAAAATCGGCAGAAAAATACATGCAGGAATTCCAGGGGTACATAGAGACTGAAGGATTGCAACCCAAATAAGTGTTAAACTGTGACGAAACAGGCCTGTTTTGGAAGAAAATGCCAAACAGGACTTACATTACACAGGAGGAAAAAGCACTCCCAGGACACAAGCCTATGAAAGACAGGGTTACTTTAATGTTGTGTAGTAATGCTAGTGGGGATTGCAAAGTGAAACCTCTACCTGTGTATCACTCTGAAACTCCAAGTGTTCAGGAAAAACAATGTCCTCAAGGCTAATTTGTATGTGCTGTGGAGGGCAAACAGTAAGGCATGGGTCATAGGGACTTTTTCTAGGTTTTACCATGGTTTACCATGGTAAAACCACGTGTTTACCCCCACTCTGAAAAATTACTTCCTGGAAAATAAATTGAACCTTAAGTGCCTCCTGGTATTAAACAATGCTCCTGCTCATCCTTCAGACTTGCCAGAGCAAATTTCGGGGGAGTTGAGTTTTATTAAAGTTTTTGTCTCCTAATACCACTCCTCTCCTCCAGCCTATGGACCAGCAGGTCATTTCAAATTTCAAAAAACTGTATACCAAAGCAATGTTTCAAAAGTGCTTTGAAGTGACCTCAGACACTCGATTGACCCTAAGAGAGTTTTGGAAAGATCACTTTAGTATCCTCAATTGCATAAACCTTATAGGTAAGGCTTGGGAGGGAGTGACTAAGAGAACCTTGAACTCTGCTTAGAGGAAACTGTGGCCAAAATGTGTAAAGAAGAGGGATTTTGAAGGGTTTGGGGCTAACCCTCAGGAGCCTATGCTAGTTGTGGAATCTATTGTGGCATTGGGGAAGTCCTTGGGGTTGGAGGTTAGTGGGGAGGATGTGGAAGAGTTGGTGGAGGATGACAATGAAGAATTAACCACTGATGAGCTGCAAGAGCATCTGCAACAGCAAGAGGCCACAAGGAGGAAACTGCTTCAGTGGAGGGGAGAGAGAAACTGAGGAAGTTGCCTCCTTCAACGATTAAGGAAATGTGTACAATGTGGTCAAAGGTGCAAACCTTTATGGAGGAAAATCACACTGACACAGCTATTGCAAGCCGTGCTGGTGGCTTGTTGTGACAATGTTGTGAACCACTTTGGGAAAATCTTAAAGGAACGCGAGATACAGACCTTTATGGACAGATTTTTGGTGCAACAGAGGTCCAGTGACTCTCAAGTTGTTCCCAGTGGCATTAAAAGAAGAAGGAAAGTAACCCCAGAAAAGGACTTGCTACCTAAAGTCTTTATGGAAGGGGATTCCCCTTCCAAAAATTAATACACTTCCATCTCCCATCCTCCCATCTCATCACACATCACTACATCTTCAACGAAGGTAAGTGTCATTTATTCTTCATTTTGTACAGTACATATATTGTGCATGTATCCTTCTTTTTGTGTGTAGGAAAATGTATATTTCGTGTGCTAAATTTTTTTTTCATACTTTTGGGTATCTGGAATGGATTAATTGGATTTCCATTATTTCTTATGGGGAAAACTAATTCAACTTACAATAATTTCGTCTAATGATGAGCTCTGTGGAACGGATTAATATCATAAGTCAGGGGTTCACTGTATGTACTGCGTAGGATATATAATGTATTGTGATGTACATATTGTGTTGGATGTATAATGTGTAGTACATATAATGTATTGTGTAGTACAGCGGACCCCAGACATTTGATGGCATCGACATTCGATAAATCCGACATTTGATGCATTTTAGTGCAAAAATTTCACCTCAACATTTGATGGAAAACCTGACATTCGATACGATTCAAACGAGACGTGTCCACATGTGGCCTGAACTGCCCCGTGTGTGCCAGTGTTTACAAGCCAGCAAGTGTGAGCGCATCTAAGGATACATTCGGTACATTAAATATTATCACTGTTTTTGGTGCTTGTTTCTGCAAAATAAGTAACCATGGGCCCCAAGAAAGCTTCTAGTGCCAACCCTTCAAGAAAAAAGGTGCTAATGACTATTGAAATGAAGAAAGAGATAATTGCAAAGTACGAAAGTGGAGTGCGTGTGTCGGAGCTGGCCAGGTTGTATAGTAAACCCCAATCAACCATCTCTACTACAGTGAGCAGGAAAACGGCAATCAAGGAAGCTGTTCTTGCAAAAGGTGCAACTTTGTTTTCAAAACAGAGATCGCTAGTGTTAGAAGATATTGAGAGACTGTTATTGGTGTGGATAAATGAAAAACAGATAGCAAGAGATAGCATCTCTCAAGCGATCATATGTGAAAAGGCTAGGAAGTTGCATGAGGATTTAACTAGAAAAATGCCTGCAACTAGTGGTGATGTGAGTGAATTTAAGGCCAGCTAAGGTTGATTTGAAAGATTTAAGAAACGTAGTGGCATACACAGTGTGGTAAGGCATGGTGAGGCTGCCAGTTCGGACCAAAAAGCAGCTGAAAAATATGTGCATGAATTCAAGGAGTACATAGACAGTGAAGGACTGAAACCTGAACAAGTGTTTAATTGTGACGAAACAGGCCTGTTTTGGAAGAAAATGCCAAACAGGACCTACATTACTCAGGAGGAAAAGGCACTCCAAGGACATAAGCCTATGAAAGACAGGCTTACTCTCTTGATGTGTGCTAATGCTAGTGATGATTGCAAAGTGAAGCCTTTATTGGTGTATCACTCTGAAACTCCCAGAGTGTTCAGGAAAAACAATGTCCTCAAGGCTAATTTGTGTGTGTTGTGGAGGGCAAACAGTAAGGCATGGGTCACTAGGGACTTTTTCTATGACTAGTTACACCATGCATTTGCCCCCACTGTGAAAAATTACCTCCTGGAAAATAAATTGGACCTTAAGTGCCTCCTGGTATTAGACAATGCTCCTGGTCATCCTTCAGACGTGGCAGAGCGACTGTCTGCAGACATGAGCTTCATTAAGGTCAAGTTTTTGCCTCCTAATACCACTCCTCTCCTGCAGCCCATGGACCAGCAGGTCATTGCAAACTTCAAGAAACTGTACACAAAAGCTGTTTCAAAAGTGCTTTGTAGTGACCACAGAAACTCAACTGACTCTAAAAGAGTTTTGGAAGGATCACTTTAATATCCTCAATTGCATAAACCTTACAGGTAAGGCTTGGGAGGAAGTGACTAAGAGGATCTTGAACTCTGCTTGGAAAAAACTGTGGCCAGAATGTGTAGACAAAAGGGATTTTGAAGGGTTTGAGGCTAACCCTGAGAATCCTATGCCAGATGAGGAATCTATTGTCACATTGGGGAAGTCCTTGGGGTTGGAGGTTAGTGGAGAGGATGTGGAAGAGTTGGTGGAGGAGGACAATGACAAATTAACCACTGATGAGCTGCAAGATCATCTTCAACAACAAGAGGCCAGACCTGAGGAAACTGCTTCCGAGGAGGGGATAGAGAAATTGAAGAAGTTGCCTACTTCAAAGATTAAGGAAATGTGTGCAAAGTGGCTTGAAGTGCAAACCTTTTTTGATGAAAATCACCCTGACACAGCTACTGCAAGCTGTGCTGGTGACTATTACACTAACAATGTTGTGAACCACTTTAGGAAAGTCATAAAGGAACTAGAGGTACAGGCCTCTATCGACAGGTATGATGTGCGACAGAAGTCCAGTGACTCTCAAACTGGTCCTAGTGGCATTAAAAGAAGAAGGGAAGTAATCCAGGAAAAAGACTTGATACCTCAAGTCCTAATGGAAGGGGATTCCCCTTCTAAACACTAACACCATCCATACTCTCCCCTCCTCCCATCCCATCAATCATCACCAGATTTTCATTAAAGGTAAGTGTCAATTATTCTATTATTATTAATCTATTGTTATTGTTGTCATTGTAATTATTCTATTGCAATAAACTTAATATTTCATGTGGTAAATTTTTTTTTTCATACTTTTGGGTGTCTTGCACAGATTAATTTGATTTCCATTATTTCTTATGGGGAAAATTAATTCGACTTTCGATATTATTGACATTCAATGAGCTCTCAGGAATGGATTAATATCGAATGTCGAGGGTCCACTGTATATATCATGTAGGATATATAATGAACTGTGTAGGATATATAATGAATAGTATATATAATATATTGTGCAGTATCCTAGGTAGTAGGTTGGTAGACAGCAACCACCCAGGGAGGTACTACCGTTCTGCCAAGTGAGTGTAAAACGAAAGCCTGTAATTGTTTTACATGATGGTAGGATTGCTGGTGTCCATTTTTCTGTCTCATGAACATGCAAGATTTCAGGTATGTCTTGCTACTTCTACTTACACTTAGGTAACACTACACATACATGTACAAGCATATATATACACACCCCTCTGGGTTTTCTTCTATTTTGTTTCTAGTTCTTGTTCTTGTTTATTTCTTCTTATCTCCATGGGGAAGTGGAACAGAATTCTTCCTCCGTAAGCCATGCGTGTTGTAAGAGGCGACTAAAATGCCGGGAGCAAGGGGCTAGTAACCCCTTCTGCTGTATATATTACTAAATGTAAAAGGAGAAACTTTTGTTTTTCCTTTTGGGCCACCCCACCTCGGTGGGATACGGCCGGTGTGTTGAAAGAAAGATTGTGCAGTACAGGTCCGCCATCACAAATCTGGCAATCAGTTATTCGGTTCCTTCAGTTATTCGGCACTAATTTTGGCTAGCATAATTTCAAATTTCCAGGGTCGCCACACCAACCTGCTGGTACTGTTTGGTGGCACTACTTGCTGCATAAGTCATTCCAATTTCTTTTTCTCCATTTATTGTTTTAACCTGCTTACTTTCAGCCCTAGGCAGGGGTTCCAATGAATAAAAGAAATGCTTCTCATTATGTAAAGCACCTACACAGTACATTATCCATTAAAGATAAGGTAATTTTGAAACCGCTGTCGGTTGCCATCAGCTCAGTCTCATGAAGCAGGAGAATATGCTTTATTATTACGCTAATATCAACACTACAGCTTATTTGCCTATCACAATTGATCTAATATGACATAATAAACAATATAAATAACATACAACATGTTAAATACTCCAGAATGAAGTATTATATTAGAATGAAGTATTATATTATATTAGAGAAAACAGAGTGTAGCACTGTGATATACACTCGTACTGCACCATAAACCTGAAACAAAAAAGTTATTTTCTCTCTATAGATTGTCACACACAGCAGCATATGTGTAGAGAACCTAGGATAACCCAAAAAAACGTCAACGTGGCTTATTTTTAGTACCTGGCTTGGGTTAGCCATATATGATTTTTGGTAAATATTCGATTCCCAGCCAGGGTAGAAACATTAGGCGTGTTTCTTTACACCTGTTGTCTATGTTTACCCATCAGTAAATGGGTACCTGGGTGTTAGTCGACTAGTGTGGGTGTTATCCTGGGACACTGACCTAATTTTCTTGAAATATTCTGCATAACAAGCGGCTTTCTATAGAGTAGTAGAGTAGAGTAGTAGAGTAGAGCAAAGGCAAAGCACTACTGCTCAAAAATTGAAGAGTATAAGCATAACCCCAGAAAGCTCTGGCAACAACTAAAACATTTGGGGTATAGCCATAAGCCAGTAGATAGGTCTAACATAGTACTCACTATCGATAATGAGGTATGCCATGAAACATCTAAGGTGGCAAATTGCTTTAATTCATACTACACATCTGTTGCATCAACACTAGTAAGTAAACTACCAGCTGCATCAAATACCTTTAACACAAACTCTGATAAGTTTCAAACATACTATACCAATAAAGGGGTAACCCCAAACTAAGCAGGTTAAACCCAACTAAGAGCACAGGCCCTGATAACATCCCGTCTAAGTTCCTAAAAGATGGTGCTTCTGAACTGTCAATCCCTATTGCTCACATAATAAATCTATCAATCACCACTAATACCGTACCGGAGGGGTTCAAGGAGGCCAGAGTTACTCCTATCTTCAAGAAAAATAGTAGGTCTGATGTAAGCAACTATAGGCCTGTTAGTATACTCAGTATAATATCTAAAATTCTAGAGAGGGCGGTGTATTCTCAAGTAGTTAAATACCTTAATGACAACAACATTCTCCATAGCTATCAATCGGGCTTTAGAAGATCCTACTCAACCGACACCTCCCTTATTAATCTGATGGATTACCTGAGAACTGAAATGTCAAAGGGGAACCTCATAGGTATGGTAACCTTAGACCTGCAAAAGGCCTTCGATACTGTCAACCACAATATATTATGTAATAAACTTCAAGCTATCGGTATAGGTTCTGTAGACTGGTTTAAGTCCTACCTTAGCAACAGGAGACAAATAGTCAAAATCAACAAAACAGAATCAGAACCCCTGCCGATAACACGTGGAGTTCCCCAAGGTAGTACAGTGGACCCCCGCTTAACGATCACCTCCAAATGCGACCAATTATGTAAGTGTATTTATGTAAGTGCGTTTGTACGTGTATGTTTGGGGGTCTGAAATGGACTAATCTACTTCACAATATTCCTTATGGGAAAAAATTCGGTCAGTACTGGCACCTGAACATACTACTGGAATGAAAAAAGTTCGTTAACCGGGGGTCCACTGTATTCTGGGTCCCTTATTATTCTTATGTTATGTCAATGATATGCCTATCAGTGTCAAGTGCAAACTCCTACTGTATGCAGATGACAGTGCTCTGTTAGCATCAGGTAAAGACCCACAAGATATTGCTAATGTTTTAACACTGGAACTGGAGTCCTGCAGCAAATGGTTAGTAGACAACAAACTATCATTACACCTAGGGAAAACTGAAGCCGTTCTCTTTGGCACGAAACATAAACTGAGAAGG
Organism: Cherax quadricarinatus; assembly: GCF_026875155.1. Lineage (NCBI taxonomy): Eukaryota > Metazoa > Arthropoda > Malacostraca > Decapoda > Parastacidae > Cherax > Cherax quadricarinatus. Next base: position 25,501,983 of record NC_069451.1, on the reverse strand, counting down.
GTAAATAACTTTAATGTTCAATGTAAATGGGGAGCCCATCACTTTGGTTTCCATCAGTAAAATATTTGGGAATCCCCTTTGACCCATGCATGTCAGGAGAATTGATAGGGAACAGTGTAGTAAAGAAAGCGAATGCCAGACTGAAGTTCCTGTATAGACAAGCACAGTGTCTACCTACTGAGGCTCGCAGGACCCAATGTCTAGCCCTTATACAATGCCAAATGGATTACGCTTGCTCTTCTTGGTACTCTGCCTTGACAAAAAAACTGAAAGATAGACTGCAAATCACCCAAACAAAATCGTAAGATTCATTCTGGGGCTGGACCAAGAGAACATGTAGGCCAGGATGAATTACAGCAGTTGGATATGCTGAATGTTGAAGACAGAGTAAAACAACTGAAGCTAAATCATGTTTATAAAATTGCTCACAAACAGTGTCCAGAATATCTTGCTGTCAATTTTGTCAAGGTTGGGAACCAAAGCAATCATAGTACTAGGGGGAGAGAGCACAACTTTGTAGTACCCACAGTCAGTGGCCAGGCCTCAAACACCTTTTATTGTACAGCAATAAAGGAATGGAACAGACTACCTGCACATGTCAAAGCCAGTCATAGCATGAACCAGTTCAAGAAGAGTGCCAAAAGGTGTCTGATGAATGTAGCTACAGAAAGGGAGGGGAATAATTTTCTATTTTTTATCTAACATACGTGTAAATTTTACCTCATTCCTAGTAATGACCCTCATATTGTAGATAGTCTTAATGACCCTCGTGTAGTAGATAGTCTTTTTAGTATGATAATAAGATGTTATCTTCATTATAGAATAATAAGAAAATATTATAACCTTTATATTATAATAATAAGGTAAAAGGACCCCAATGGAAATAAGTCACTGTCTGACTTTTTTGGGTTATCCTAGGTTCTCTACACATATGCTGCTATGTATGATAATTCTATGTAACTGTATTTGTGTATACCTGAATAAACTTACTTACTTACTTACTTACTTAATTACTTATTGATGTCAGCTAGGCCTGTATACCTTGTACATGTATGTGTATTATTACTATTATTATAATAAAAAAGAAGCGCTACGCCACAAGGGCTATACAGCGCTGCAGGGTAGGGAAGGAAGCGAGGGTATTGGACAGCAGAAGGGGGGAGGGATGATCAGTAGGTTACAGAAAACAGCGGGGCAAGGAATAGTGCGGGGGCAGAGGGTAGCAAGAGATTGAGGTAGAAAGGGCTGAAGGTATCAGAGTTTGTGAAGTCAGTCAGTTGTTGTCCAAAAGTCAGTGATAGAGTTCGGAAGAAAGGTGGGTCCATCAGCGAGAAGGAAAGGTAAAGAGAGAGAAGCAGAGCGAAGACGACGACGGAGGTAAATTCTGCATGCTCGTTGATAAAGTGGGCAGTCTAACAGAATGTGGCTGACTGATAATGGAACCTGACAACTCTCACAGAGAGGAGCAGGGCGCCTCTCCAAGAGATATCCATGAGTAAGACGAATATGGCCAATGCGAAGACGGGAGAGAGTAGTCTCCCAACCTCGACACTGGTGACAAGAAGACGGCCAGTAACCTATACTCGGTTTAATAGACTGAAGTTTGTTACCAAGCATAGTAGACCAATGTTGTTGCCAACAGGTGTGAAGGTGGGTAGCTATTGCAGCAAAATAGTCCGTAAATGGAACACCTCTATATGAAACTGGTAGGTCATGTACTGCTGACCATGCAGCAGTGTCTGCCTGTTCATTGCCCCGTACGTCGACATGACCAGGGACCCAACAAAAAACAATATCTTTATGCTTGGTAGAGATGCGGTGTAGCCAAAGTTGGATACGGAGGACTAAGGGGTGAGGTGTATCAAATTTCTATATAGCCTGTAAAGCACTAAGGGAGTCTGAGACAACCACATAGATGCAATACGGATAAGTGCTGCAAGAATGGCATACAATTCAGCAGTAAAAATACTAGCCAAAGATAGTAAATGCCCTCGTACAACGCTGTCCGGAGACACTGCTGCGAATCCTACGCCGTCAGAAGACTTAGAGCCATCTGTGTACACTGCAATGGCATGAGAATGAGAGTGGAAGTGGTCAAGAAAAAGAGAACGGGAAGCGACCGTAGACAGTTGGGCTTTCGAGCAAGGGAGAGAGAAAGAACAGACTCGAACAGCTGGAACTTCCCAGGGGGGTAGGGAAAAGTGAGATGCTACATGAACATAGAAAAGTGGTAATTGAAGAAAAGACAAGAGCGAATGTAGGCGAAGAGAGAACGGACGGAGTAAACAGGGGCGGCGAACAAATAATGTCTACTAATATCAGTGACCATTCCATAAATGGAAGGATTGTGGAGATCATGAGAACGTATATAGTAAACCATACCCCCGGCCGGGATTGAACCCGCGGTCATAGAGTCTCAAAACTCCAGCCCGTCGCGTTAGCCACTAGACCAGCTAGCCATAATAAGATTCATCCAACTAGGTATACCTAGTTGGATGAATCTTATTGTGGCTAGCTGGTCTAGTGGCTAACGCGACGGGCTGGAGTTTTGAGACTCTATGACCGCGGGTTCAATCCCGGCCGGGGGTATGGTTTGTTTGCAATCGTGTCATTACGATTTCTCGAGTAACGTATATAGTAGCAAAGGCAATGGGCATCACGGCGATCGGATAAGGATGGAACGTTCGCTTCTGCATAGAGGTTCTCTAAAGGGGAAGAGCGAAAAGCACCAAGGCATAAACATAATCCTTGGTGATGAATGGGGTTAAGGCTAGAGAGAGTAGCAGGAGAGGCCACTGAATAGATCTAGTCACCATAATCAAGTTATGATAAAATGAGGATGGAATGTAGGCGAAGGAGAGTTCGACGATCAGCTCCCCATGAAAGATGAGCAAGGGTTTTAAGAAGGTTCAGCCGGCTGTGACAAGTTGCCTTCAGAGAGGTAATGTGAGGTTTCCCGGATAACCTACAAAGAGGAGGCCCAGAAACCTGACTGTATCACGTTCAGGGATACGGGAGCCATAGAGCTCTGTACAAAGGATCATCGGAGATGACAGAGTGTCTAGTGAAAGTAATTTTGTGAGTTTTGGTACTGGAAAATTTAAACCCATGTGTGGTGGCCCAATTGGAAACACGGTCGACCGCATGCCGGAAACTGTAATGAGGTGATAGTCAGTGCCTGCACAGGCAATAGCGAAGTCATCAACATAGAGTGATGACCAAATATTGGATGGAAGACTAGAGGCCAAACCATTTACAGCAAGAATAAAAAGTGCTGTGCTCAGAACACATCCCTGGGGAACACCTTCAGCTTGGATAAAGTCCGGGGAGAGCACATTATTAACCCGAACACGGAAATGTCTGTCAGTTAAAAAGTTCTTAAGGAAGGATGGTAGATTGCCTCGGAGGCCTAAGGAGTGGGCTTGGGCCAAAATATTATACCTCCAAGTTGTGTCATATGCCTTCACAAGGTCAAAAAAATATGGCAATAACTGAGTGGTTATTTGTAAAGGCATTACGAACATACGTATCCAAGCGTAGTAAGGGGTCTATGGTAGAACATCCCTTACGAAAGCCATATTGATGAGTGGAGAGACTGTTGTGTGTCTCTAAATACCACACTAAATGTCTATTTACAAGGCGTTCCATCACTTTGCAAACTGCACTGGTAAGAGCAATGGGGCGATAGTGGGAGGCTTCATGTCCCGTAGTGCCCGGTTTGCGGAAAGGGAGAACAATGCTGTGGAAGAACTCCTTGTGACCAAATAAGATTGAAAAGGCATAATAGGACTGCAAGGGCCGACTGATGTAAATGTTGTAGCATACGAATATGAATGTCGTTGGGCCCAGCTGCCGATGATCGGCAAGCTGTGAGTGTTGCCTCCAGTTCTTGAAGTGTAAAAGGCACATTATACTGTTCTTCTCTGAGAGAAGAAAAGTCCAAGGGTGCTAACTCTCTGGCAGACTTTGAGGAAAGAAACGAGGGGCATAGATGAAGCCCCTGAGAAATACGGACCAGATGATTGCCAATTTCATTGGCAACATCTAGTGGGTTTGCTATATCAACACCGGCAACCCGCAGAACAGGAGCCGGGTTAGGAGAATATTAACCACTCAGTTTTCGTACTTTTTTTCAGACTGCACTCATAGAGGAAGCAGAGGTGATGGTGGAGACATAATCTCACCAGCAAGTGCGTTTAGCATCACAGATGACACGGCAAGCAATCGCACGCTTCTGCTTAAAATTAAAAAGTCTCTCCGTGGTTCTATTGTACCGGTACCTGCCCCACGTAGCACGTTTCAAACATACTGCACGAGCACAAGCAGGAGACCACCAAGGCACGCATTTCTGAGAATGTCTGCACAAAGTTTGGGGTATAGAATGAGAAGCTGAGGTTAAAACGGAGGATGAGAAGAGGTGTAAAAGCTCATCAATGGAGGACAATGAAGGAACCTCACTAAAAACAGTTGTGAGTAAAGGTTCCAATTTGCCTGATCAAATTGCCAGCGTGGGATACGAAGAGGTGGTGAATATGAAGGGGAAGTAAGAATGATTGGGAAATGATCGCTGTCATGTAAATCCGGGAGAATAGACCAGGTGAAGTCTAATGCTGTGGAGGAAGAGCAGACTGAGAGATCGATGCAAGAGAGAGTGTGAGTCCAAGGATCAAAATGGGTGTGAGTACCTGTATTTAAAACATGGAGGGGGTGGGTAGCAAGAAAAGCCTCTAACTGAATGCCATGGGAATCACAGTGAGACCCCCCAGAGGAAATGATGGGCATTAAAATCACCAAGTAACAGAAGTGGTGGTGGTAATGACAAAACAAGAAAGGCAATATCTGGAATAGATAATGCCTGAGGAGAGAGATATAAAGAACAGAGCGTATACCACCTATGCAAGTGGATACGGGCTGCTCTGTAATGCAGCGAAGTACGAACAAATAGCTGATGGTACGGAATATCAGTGAGTAGAAGAAGGGCACTTTCATTAAAGGTTCCATCGGGAAAAGGATCTGAAGAATACAATAAATTATAGCCTGAGATAGGATAGATAACAGCAGAGTGTAATTTTGGTTCCTGTAAACAAACACCAACAGGGGAAAACTGGGAGAGTAACATCTGAAGCTCACCCCGATTACCCGAGGCCATGTATATTCCACTGTAAATAGGTCATGATTGGCAACGATAAAGATACCTGAAATCCATAGTGAAGGGTTCCTATGGACTAGAGGGGCTAGAAAAGTCCACATGCGGAGGCAGCGGAAAATGTTCAAGCAGCGAAGGAACGGTGCGCTGCAAAGAAAGGAGTTGCGCAGATGGAGGAGAGGAGAGAGAAGGAACAGAGGGTGGTTCAGTGTCCATTGATGGTTTGGTCTCTGCAATATATTCAGAGATTGCTTCAAGTGTTTCGGAATTCAGAGACGTCATATGGGAGACAATATTGGAGATGGTAGGGGGAGGATGAGTAAAGATTGGAACTGTAATGGACTGTACCAAGTTAGGGGGGGGGCGAAAGGGTGGAGGGAACTGGAGAAGAAGCGTGGAAGGGGACAAAAGAGGCAGAAACCTGGGAGGTGGCAGAAGAGGAAGAAACTTGGGAGGGAACAGGGGAGGAAGGTACAGTACGAGGAGGAGGGTGAACCTCTACACTTGTAACAGAACCAGTGAGAGGGGAAGAACCAGGTACAGAGACAGAAGGTAAAATGAGGAGGTGGAAGTAGGGAAGGAAGTATTAATGGACCTTTTTTTGACTTCTGAGAAGTAGAAGGATGATTGGGAGGAAGTGTCGTATGAGATCTCGTCGATACCGAGGCTTGTGAGGGAGAACACAAAGAAGCGAGAACAGACTGAGGCATTGAAGTAGGGACGTCTGAGCCCAGGACAGCAAAAGAATTAGATACAGGAGTGACTATGGGAGAGGTAATCACAGAGGAGGCTGCAGAAGATGGGACCCCAGAAGTGGGGGGACGTTTTGAAACACGGGAATAAGAAACACGAGGTAGTCTCCCTTGGAGGCGGAGATGAGAAACTGCCATGGCATAAGGGAGACCTTCTGCCTCTTTGAGGTAACGGATTTCCTGCCCATTTAAGTAGACTTGGCAACGGCGAGAGTACGAAGGGTGAGCCTCATGACAATTAAGGCAAGAGGGAGGTCGATTGCAAGACGTATTAGAATGGTCATTGGCACCACAGACTGGGCATTCAGCTATAGATCTGCAATATTTCGCTGCATGGCCAAATCGTCAGCAATTTCTACACTGTTGTGGTGTAGGGATCACCTTTCAAACTTGTAACCGATGTCCTGCTACATAAACTGAGGATGGCAGTTCACGGCTCTCAAAAGTTAAACGAACCACATTGCTAGGGTATCGTCTCCGCCCACGGGCAGGAAGAACATAAGTGTCTACCTTGAGGATTGGGAGATCTTGTAGTTCCAGCTGTTCAAAAATGTCATTGCCACATGTCTGGAAATTTTGTTGAACTATGGTATGGGGCAGAATGACAGTACCACTACAAGAATTGAGAGAATGATGTTTTTCAATAGTGACAGGAACAGTATCGATATGGGAAAGAAGAGAAAGATCATGAGCTTGGGTAGCAATCTGTACAGTGATGATGTGCGTACCGCTCTTAAGAGCATGAAAAGAAATATCTTTACCAACATGGCGTAGGAGTGCATTGCCAATACTATGGTCTGAAAGATAGGCAATAGAGGAAGTCGGTCGTAAAGTGAAGAATTTAGTCCATTGTGCATTCTGAAACTGAGCGTGGAAAGGGAGTGCAGGACATGTCGATCTTTTCTGAGAAGAACGAGAAGGTGGAGAAGAACGAGAAGGTGGAGAAGAACAAGAAGGTGGAGAAGTATCATCAGCAGGTAACTGTCATTCGTGTTTAGGCGTGGGACCAGAGTTGGTCCGACATGGAACGGGCCGGCGATTCGAAAATTGCCGCACAATAGAGGGAGAGGCCGGAAGCATAGTCAAAGGAGAACGGAGGTCAGATAAATCGAAGGAGTCAGTCGAGACCTCAGTACCTAAAGTGGGTGAGGAAACAGCACCGGCAAGAGGTACAGAGGCATTAGGAGTGTCCGAAGAGTGGTTCAAAGACGAGGCGGGGTCAGAATGGGGTATGGTATCAAGAAGGGACCCGGGGGTAGCAGGTTCATGGACTAGGGCTTCCATGGTTAGGTTGCTCCTTTCTTTTTGTTTTTAAGAAAAAAAAAGAAAGAAAAGAAAATAAAAATAAAAAAAGAATAAAAAAAGGGGGGACCAGGGACGGATAGTTCCTAGGAGGAATGAAAGGGCCAGAAATCTCCCTCCGCGCCCAAGAGGACCTCAGCACCGCAAGTAGCGCAGATGCAGCATGGAATCCGTGCTATACCCTACCCATCATGCCAGTAAACCAGCAATCCGGGATAGCAACCTCACATCTGCCGAGCTACCTCAGTGGACAAAAGAGAGGGTGGCCGGATATCTGCCACAAAGCATACCTCCTTCGGCCACCACCCCCGGAATCCGAAAGGTGGCTTCCAGAGATACACCCGTCGCCCAAGACACCCAAAGCCACCCTCCGGGATACCGGAGAGGGATCGGGACATCCCCAGGGAATCCAGATTCCATGGCAAACTACGCCACCGCCAAGAACTTCAACGGAATGGGATGGACCCCGGTACCCTTTCCCCTACCTAGGAACTAGCGTGCCTGTGGGAAAAAATCCCAAAGGCCAAAAAGGAAGGGCAAAAGGGAGGGGTGGGGAGGAGGAGGAGGAAAGGAAAAAGGGGAGAATGGGAGAGGGGAGGGGAGATTGGGGGGTAATTAGGTTCGGTCTGAGGAAGGAGACCGACAGGTCTAATTCCTCAGACCAAGAGCCTCTTCACCACGCCAAGGAGCCCCCCTTGAAGAGGCATGTACGTGTAGTAAATAAAGATATTATTATTATTATTATTATTATTATTATTATTATTATTATTATTATTATCATTATTATATTATTTTCTCAGTTGTTTGTTGGGTTATCTTATTCAAACTTGGGCAATGTATGATGGAAAGATACTTCTTCACGTACACCAAAAATGAAAGAAATCAGACCATAAATAGCGGAGTTCACTTCTCAGCCATTAGCGGCAGCTTAGAGGTATATTTTTGTATGGTTGTTATGGTTATATTCTCATTTTCTCGGTCTCATTTGATAGAATGATAGATATATTACAGAAATAGATATGATTTTGATTGCTTTCATGATGTAAAGTACCTTGAAATTGTGCTCACAGTAGCGAAAATGTTCAATTCTTTAGCGAACCTCAAGAGTAAACAAAGAGTAAACCGTCCAATACCTGTCCGCCTGCCAGGCCAATATGTAGTCAAGAATGGCTTGACATTATTTATACAATTATTACAATATTGCAGCAGTCTGCATAACAATAAATCTTCTATTTTTTTGTGAATAAAAATTCCAAATGAAAAGCAAGAGTAATATAAGAGGGGCCTGTAGCTGTGACTAATGAACAGAGAAAATGTTATTTTAGTGCCAGGAATGTCTGCATTGTTTTTTCTGGATCCCATTTTGAAATTGGCATCTGTTGAAATTTGTGTGAAATAGGCCAAATTGCCAATTTCTGACCACTTTATTGGGTAGTTGAATGGGCGGTTTCTTGTACTCGGTTGACAGACTAGAAGTAAATAAGTTTATTCAGGTATACACAAATACAGTTACATAGATTATCATACATAGCAGTGTATTTACAGAGAACCTGGGATAGCCCAGAAAAGTCAGACAAAGTGACTTATTTCCAGTACCTGGCTTGGGCTTGCCATATATGATTTTTGGTAAATATTTTTTTTCTTCTCTTTTTTAGTAAATGTCTACAGGAAAAGGGGTTACTAGCCCATTGCTCCCGGCATTTTAGTCGCCTCATACTGTGATGTAGTTCAGCTGGGCTTGTGAGGTCTCCGGGGAGACCTAATTTAACCAATTATATGGTCACACCTTGCCTTGGCAAACGTCTGTAGCCACGCCCATGTCTGAGGCCTTTTGTTCTTGACGGCGTCAAATCCAGGCGTCAGGTCGTACACGTGGTTGTGGAGGGTGCTTGGACCACCATAAAAGCCCAAGGAAGAGCATGATCAGGAGATTCGAGCAGAGCTGCTGCTGGGGTGCAGAGCTCCTGAGCAGAGACTTCGAGCGGAGCTGCTGCTGGGGTGCAGGGCTCGGGAGAAGGCTGCTGAAGTCTCTGGAGGAGACTGTTGGAGGCATTGGGCAGAGTACTGGCTTGGCGCAGTACTCGTGCTGTGTAGGTCTTGGGACCTGTGGCTTAGTTCCTGTGATGAACTGCCCTCTGAACTATATTAGGAATGAGAAGTCACCCAGCCCACCTTGGAAGACTCACCCACAACTGTCACCCACTGAAGAGATGCCTATGATTATTACCCACCTGATGTGCCAAGTCACCCAAATGATGTGCCCCAGTAGATGTATTGCTGCCCTGGTCTGTCATCCAGTGTAGTGGGTGTCTGTCTGCGTCACCCAGCCTCTGTGACCATCACCCACGGACCGCCAGTTACCCGCAGTTGCCAGGGATGGGTGACCGCACCTGCTGTTGATGACCTGAAGTGACCTCACCTCACCTCAAGCAACTGACCATAGCCTGCTACTGCTGATGTCGGCTGCTGTGATGCTGCTGAGATGTTGTAGCCGTGCTGCTATGCTGTGGCCGTGCTGAGATGCTGTAGCCATGCTGCGATGCTGTGGCCGTGCTGTGTGCTGCTGTGATGTTGAGATGCTGCGTCCGTGCTGTGATGTTGAGACGCTGCGGCTGTGCTGTGATGCTGGGACCGTGCTGCGATGCTGTAGCCGTGCTGCGATGCTGTGGCCGTGCTGTGTGCTGCTGTGATACGGCCGTGCTGTGTGCTGCTGTGATACAGCCGTGCTGTGTGCTGCTGTGATACGGCCGTGCTGTGATGATGGATATGCTGTGGCCGTGCTGTGATGCTGCGATGCTGCCTAGCTCAAGAGGAGATGGCGGTGATGCTGCAGTGGTGTGTGAGGGATTCTGGCTGGTGTGCCAGGACAGGAGAATCTACTATGAAGGAGTTGCCATCCTCGGAGATGTGGAAGGACGTGAGCCGTGGAGATGGACTCCAGCTGCTGGGACCAGCCTGCTTTCAAGGGCGGCATAGAGGTGTGTCCTGCCTTGCTGGTCGACCTGTGCGACAGGTATGCGGGGATGCCCTGCCAGCCATGAGAGACAATTAAGAGTGTGAGATGTCCCCAGCCTACTTTGACTTGCCAGAAGTGTTAGTGTTACCTGTATGAAATAAGGTGACCTTGAATACGGTCCAGTGATTATGGCCGCCTTGTTTTATGAGGCCAGTGAATCCTAGTAGTGGCATAGGATAATGGAGGGTCTTAGCTGCGATGCCTGCCCTGTCTCGATTTTCAGATGTTGTAGTGTGCATGTGAAGTGTGCCGAAAATGCGACCTTGGTGGTCGTGAAGTGGTCCAGTTGCAGTTACTTGAAAGAATGCAACCTGTTGGAGCAGTTTTCCACGCCATAGAAGCCTAGAGAGGTTTGGCCCAATGGTTAACGTGCGAGGGTGACTAGCATTGGCTAGTGCATTTCTAGTAGAAGTAGGGAAGGCACTGGAGCCCGATATTTAGGTTTAAGGAGAAATGACGGGTAAGGAGGCTTTGCACCAGAGAGCGACTATTATGCTGGTCAACTGCCAGGTGTACTGATTATGCTGCCTTGTGGTAGTTGAGGAGGTTGAGGGAAATATATGTAGTTGAATAATTTTGTATTATGTATAATTTTGTTTTTGTATTGTAATAGATTTAAGGGGTTAGGATTAAAATAGTCTAATAACTAGGACAAATTGTCCTAGTTCTAAGATATTTTAAATTGGGGGAGAAAGGGGGATGTGATGTAGCTCAGCTGGGCTTGTGAGGTCTCTGGGGAGACCTAATTTAACCAATTATATGGTCACACCTTGCCTTGGCAAACGTCTGTAGCCACGCCCACGTCTGAGGCCTTTTGTTCTTGACGGCGTCAAATCCAGGCGTCAGGTCATACACGTGGTTGTGGAGGGTGCTTGGACCACCATAAAAGCCCAAGGAAGAGCATGATCAGGAGATTCGAGCGGAGCTGCTGCTGGGGTGCAGAGTTCGGGAGAAGGCTGCTGAAGTCTCTGGAGGAGACTGTTGGAGGCATTGGGCAGAGTACTGGCTTGGCGCAGTACTCGTGCTGTGTAGGTCTTGGGACCTGTGGCTTAGTTCCTGTGATGAACTGCCCTCTGAACTATATTGTAAGTTACATTCATTTTGGTCAAGTTGATTGTGTTCCCTGTCTAACTGCTTATGTGTACCACCCCATTTATCTAAACTCCAATGATGTACTCCTGTTCCCAAATATATTATTGTACAAGGACTTAATAATAAACTGTGTTTGAGTAGAATAGTAATATTCACTGCCCACCATTATTTATTCTTTTTTCTTATATTTTATTATGTTTATATGAGTGAAGAATGGGCGAGGCATATGTTAGTGAGTAGTGTAGAGTTAATGAGAGTGTCGTGGTGGTCACCACTGACCTGTCATTACCTACCTACCTCCGCTAATCATCTCACTCCTACCACCTTGCCTGCCTCTCCCCTGCCTACATAAGCCCTTACTCCCATATTCCCCACTTATATCTTATTCAATCATTACCCCCCTACATGACAATACGACACGCATGGCTTACGGAGGAAAGATGCTTGAATGTGCGTGGATGTAGTGCGGATGACAAGAAACAGATGATTGCTGATGTTATGAATGAAAAGAAGTTGGATGTCCTGGCCCTAAGCGAAACAAAGCTGAAGGGGGTAGGGGAGTTTCGGTGGGGGGAAATAAATGGGATTAAATCTGGAGTATCTGAGAGAGTTAGCGCAAAGGAAGGGGTAGCAGTAATGTTGAAGGATCAGTTATGGAAGGAGAAAAGAGAATATGAATGTGTAAATTCAAGAATTATGTGGATTAAAGTAAAGGTTGGATGCGAAAAGTGGGTCATAATAAGCGTGTATGCACCTGGAGAAGAGAGGAATGCAGAGGAGAGAGAGAGATTTTGGGAGATGTTAAGTGAATGTATAGGAGCCTTTGAACCAAGTGAGAGAGTAATTGTGGTAGGGGACCTGAATGCTAAAGTAGGAGAAACTTTTAGAGAGGGTGTGGTAGGTAAGTTTGGAGTGCCAGGTGTAAATGATAATGGGAGCCCTTTGATTGAACTTCATATAGAAAGGGGTTTAGTTATAGGTAATACATAATTTAAGAAAAAGAGGATAAATAAGTATACAAGATATGATGTAGGGCGAAATGACAGTAGTTTGTTGGATTATGTATTGGTAGATAAAAGACTGTTGAGTAGACCTCAGGATTGTACATGTTTTATAGAGGGGCCACAGATATATCAGATCACTTTCTAGTTGTAGCTACACTGAGAGTAAAAGGTAGATGGTATACAAGGAGAATAGAAGCATCAGGGGAGGTGAAGGTTTATAAACTAAAAGAGGAGGCAGTTAGGGTAAGATATAAACAGCTATTGGAGGATAGATGGCTAATGAGAGCATAGGCAATGGGGTCGAAGAGGTATGGGGTAGGTTTAAAAATGTAGTGTTAGAGTGTTCAGCAGAAGTTTGTGGTTACAGAAAAGTGGGTGCAGGAGGGAAGAGGAGTGATTGGTGGAATGATGATGTAAAGAGAGTATAAGGGAGAAAAAGTTAGCATATGAGAAGTTTTTACAAAGTAGAAGTGATGCAAGAAGGGAAGAGTATATGGAGAAAAAGAGAGAGGTTAAGAGAGTGGTGAAGCAATGTAAAAAGAGAGTAAATGAGAGAGTGGGTGAGATGTTATCAACAAAATTTGTTGAAAATAAGAAAAAGTTTTGGAGTGAGATTAACAAGTTAAGGAAGCCTAGAGAACAAATGGATTTGTCAGTTAAAAATAGAAGAGGAGAGTTATTAAATGGAGAGTTAGAGGTATTGGGAAGATGGAGGGAATATTTTGAGGAATTGTTAAATGTTGATGAAGATAGGGAAGCTGTGATTTCGTGTATAGGGCAAGGAGGAATAACATCTTGTAGGAGTGAGGAAGAGCCAGTTGTGAGTGTGTGGGGAAGTTCGTGAGGCAGTAGTAAAATGAAAGGGGTAAGGCAGCTGGGATTGATGGGATAAAGATAGAAATGTTAAAAGCAGGTGGGGATATAGTTTTGGAGTGGTTGGTGCAATTATTTAATAAATGCATGGAAGAGGGTAATAAAGGAAAAGGGGACAAAAGAGAGTGCAAAAATTATAGGGGGATAAGTATGTTGAGTATACCTGGTAAAGTGTATGGTAGAGTTATTATTGAAAGAATTAAGAGTAAGACAGAGAATAGGATAGCAGATGAACAAGGAGGCTTTAGGAAAGGTAGGGGGTGTGTGGACCACGTGTTTACAGTGAAACATAAAGTGAACAGTATTTAGATAAGGCTAAAGAGGTCTTTGTGGCATTTATGGATTTGGAAAAGGCATATGACAGGGTGGATAGGGGGGCAATGTGGCAGATGTTGCAGGTGTATGGTGTAGGAGGTAGGTTACTGAAAGCAGTGAAGAGTTTTTAACGAGGATAGTGAGGCTCAAGTTAGAGTATGTAGGAAAGAGGGAAATTATTTCCCAGTAAAAGTAGGCCTTAGACAAGGATTGTGATGTCACCGTGGTTGTTTAATATATTTATAGATGGGGTTGTAAGAGAAGTAAATCCGAGGGTCTTGCAAGAGGCGTGGAGTTAAAAGATAAAGAATCACACATAAAGTGGGAGTTGTCACAGTTGCTCTTTGCTGATGACACTGTGCTCTTGGGAGATTCTGAAGAGAAGTTGCAGAGATTGGGGATGAATTTGGTAGGGTGCGCAAAAGAAGAAAATTAAAAGTGAATACAGGAAAGAGTAAGGTTATGAGGATAACAAAAAGATAGGTGATGAAAGATTGGATATCAATTGGAGGCAGAGAGTATGGAGGAGGTGAATGTAATTCAGATATTTGGGAGTGGACGTGTCAGCAGATGGGTCTATGAAAGATGAGGTGAATCACAGAATTGATGAGGGGAAAAGGGTGAGTGGTGCACTTAGGAGTCTGTGGAGACAAAGAACTTTGTCCTTGGAGGCAAAGAGGGAATGTATGAGAGTATAGTTTTAAACCAACGCTCTTATATGGGTGTGAAGCATGGGTGATGAATGTTGCAGCGAGGAGAAGGCTGGAGGCAGTGGAGATGTCATGTCTGAGGGCAATGTGTGGTGTGAATATAATGCAGAGAATTCGTAGTTTGGAAGTTAGGAGGAGGTGCGGGATACCAAAACCGTTGTCCAGAGGGCTGAGGAAGGGTTGTTGAGGTGGTTCGGACATGTAGAGAGAATGGAGCGAAACAGAATGACTTCAAGAGTGTATCAGTCTGAAGTGGAAGGAAGGCGGGGTAGGGGTCGGCCTAGGAAAGGTTGGAGGGAGGGGGTAAAGGAAGTTTTGTGTGCGAGGGCTTGACTTCCAGCAGGCATGCGTGAGCGTGTTTGATAGGAGTGAATGGAGACAAATGGTTTTTAATACTTGACGTGCTGTTGGAGTGTGAGCAAAGTAACATTTATGAAGGGGTTCAGGGAAACCGGCAGGCCGGACTTGAGTCCTAGAGATGGGAAGTACAGTGCCTGCGCTCTTAAGGAGGGGTGCTAATGTTGCAGTTTAAAAATTGTAGTGTAAAGCACCCTTCTGGCAAGACAGTGATGGAGTGAATGATGGTGAAAGTTTTTCTTTTTCGGGCCACCCTGCCTTGGTGGGAATCGGCCAGTGTGATAATAAAAATAATTTTTTTTTTTTCTCAGTTGTTTGTTGAAACTTGGCAATGTATGATGGAAAGATGCTTCTTAACGAACAACAAAAATAAAAAAGACAGACGATAAATAAGGGAATTAACTTCTCAGCCATCAGCCGCCTCTTTGCATTATATTTTCATATGGTTTTTATGGTTGTATTCTCATTTTTTTGAACTCATTTGATAGAATGGAAGAAATATTACAGAAATAGACATGATTTTGATTGCTTTCATGATGAAAAGTATCTTGAAATTGAGCTCAAAGTAGTGGAAATGTTCGATTTTTGCCGATGTTCAATGAACTGTGCAAGTCAAGTTGGTTAATTTTATTAAGTGTATTCTAACCTAACCACTCTGTAATTCGGCAAACACAGTAATCTGGCACAGTACAGGTCCCACTGATGCCGGACTTGTGATGGAGGACCTGTACATATATTGTTTAGGATATAGCTTTGGAGTGGTTGGTGCTATTATTTAATAAATGATAGCACCAACCACTCCAAAGCTATATACTACACAATATATACAACACAATATATTATATATACCATATATACTATATATACACCTACCATCCGACTTACAACCTGCTCGACATACGTCCACTCGACTTACGACCGTGCATCTGGCAGCTGGCTGGGCCGCTGATGCACCCACTGTACAATATTTGACAATATTCGCGGCGCAATGCGTAATGCAGGCAGCATCAGTTTGAGTAACCCTGTCCTGTCAGGAGCATCATACTGTATTAACTGTACTAACTGGACAGTAAATTTCACCATGGCCCCTAAGATGAAGTCTGTGGCAAGAAAGGCTCTTACACTCAAACTCTCTATTTGTTTTCACTGTTGCAAAATAAACCTGTCTGTATCTGTCTACCTATAAAATCAGTGTATCTCTGTGTGTCTGTTTATCTGTCTGTCTACCTGTGTGTCTGTCTTTCTGTCTACCTGTGTCTATGTCTACCTGTGTGTCTGTCTTTCTGTCTACCTGTGTGTATCTTTCTGTCTACCTGTGTGTCTGTCTACTTGTGTGTGTCTTTCTGTCTACCTGTGTGTCTGTCTGTCTACCTGTGTGTCTGTCTACCTTGTGTCTGTCTATCTGTGTCTGTCTGTCTGTCTTTCTGTCTGCTTGTCTGTCTCAGAGCCACTCATTAAGAATGTAATTGGTCTTGAAGATGCCATATTAATAATGATAATAACAATAATAATCACTGAGGCACATTAAATTTTTAAAAAACGTTGATATAGACATTTGCTTAAACCATCTATGATTTTTTTTTAAAAATTTATTAATCCAACATGCTACATAACATATAAACATTAAATTTAACAAATATGGTTTTTTTTCTGGTCGGCTTGACAGAGTAAACGGGAACATTCGGTCCGGGGGGCTGTAAAAACAATAACAAGTTTTTTACATAACTCGCCAACATTCTACACACTCATTCGTTTATTATTTAATCTTGTTTTACTCCCTTTTACTCAAATTTTAAGACTACAGATATTTTAAGGTAAGAATGATGGAATGATTATTATATTATAGTTTAAAATAAAAAATTATTTTTAATATTAGTACAATTTTATTGTAATAATAATAATAATTTTTTATTAATATTTTTTAAATTTTAGGGCACTGAAGCACAGATCCACGTATACACTTTTCTGGATTTTTGGGTTATCCAAGGAAATTTATACTATGTATGATAATTTTACTTACTTACCTGTGTGTGGAGGAAGAAGAGGAGAGGAGAGAGAGGGGAAGAAGAGGAAGAGAGAGAGAGGAGAGAGAGAGAGAGAGGAGAGGGGAGAGAGAGAGAAATACAGAGAAGGAGAGAATACAGAGAGAAAAGGAGAGATACAGAAAAGGGGGAAGAGAGATACGAGGGGAGAGAGAGAGATCAAGAGAGAGAGAGAATACGAAGAGAAGAGAGAAAAAAGAGGAGAGAGAGAGGAGAGAGAGAAGAGAGAGAAGATACAGAAGAGAAGATACAGGAGAGAAGAGAAAGAGAACAAGAAGAGAGATACAGAGGAGAGAAAGAGAGAGAGAGTACAGAGAGAAGAGAGAGAGATACAGAAGAGAGGAAAGGGGAAGAGGAAGGAAGAGAGAGAGAAAGAGAAGAAGAGAGAGAGACGCCACTTTTCAGTCGGCCAACCCCACCTGGCCTCCCCCCCACCCACCCACAACCTGCCACCCACCCACCCAGCCAACTACATTTTACACATGTTCCAAGTTGTTTCTCTTTATTTTAGGGTAAGGTTATACACATACGCAAGACACTACCAGGGGGAAATTTCCCATTCCACTGTGTCGACAATACATAAAGATAACAGTAACTTGATACTGTATGTGATTAAAATTTAAAATAAAATTTCACTACCTGTATACATTATATGCACAAATAAATAATTAAAATATAACAAGAGAAGTAAAAATTTGGTAAAAAAAAAAGAAATAAATTGTACATTACATTACAGTACTATGTAGGGATTTTATAGGAAAAAGTTTGAATTTTGCCCTAAACCCCGTAGTTTGGGAATTTTCAAAGGGTTCGACTACGTCCATTTTGACTTACGACCGGTTTGGGCGGAACCAAAACTTGGGGCGTAAGTGGATGGGAGGTTTACTATATATAAATTTTGCGATATTATTTATACATTTATTACAATCTGCTAAAAGTAAAACTTCTATTTTTTGGGATAATGAAACTTTTTATGTAATAAAAAATCAAAACGGAATTAATCTGTAAAGCCTGGAATCATTAATAAATAAAGGACATCTTATTTTTTGTGGGCCCGAAGCCCGCTTTTTTTCTGGACACATTTTGATATTTGGGAAAATTTGAACTTGTGTGAAATTGGCCAAATTACCAATTTTTGATCATTTATTAAGTACGTGGACCCCGATTTTGTACACTCCTAAATTGATCGATTTTGTAATGTATTTTAAAAAAGGGTTTTTTTAAGTTTATTTTTGAGGGGCTGAAATGGACTAATCTAATTTTACTATTCCTTATGGGAACAAATTCGTTCAGTAACGGCACTCGAAAAGCCTCATGGGGGAATTAGTGCGAAACTTTGGGGGACCACTGTAGTTGAAATAGTTTAAATTTTGCATTTCTCATGCTCAGTCGATAAAAATTTATCTACAAATTAAAACCCCCTTTACTGCCCCAACCCCCAATCCTGAAGTGTCTCCAGGTGTCGCAAAATTAAAAAAAAAAAAATTGTAATGACACCAAAAACACAAAATTTGATGGAAAACTGACGGAATTACGCTCTCACAAAGTTAGCGACCTCGGCGATACAGTGGACCCCCGGTTAACGATATTTTTTCACTCCAGAAGTATGTTCAGGTGCCAGTACTGACCGAATTTGTTCCCATAAGAAATATTGTGAAGTAGATTAGTCCATTTCAGACCCCCAAACATACACGTACAAACGCACTTATATAAATACACTTACATAATTGGTCGCATTTGGAGGTAATCGTTATGCGGGG
Organism: Cherax quadricarinatus; assembly: GCF_026875155.1. Taxonomy (NCBI): domain Eukaryota; kingdom Metazoa; phylum Arthropoda; class Malacostraca; order Decapoda; family Parastacidae; genus Cherax; species Cherax quadricarinatus. The sequence goes on along the minus strand of NC_069451.1, from coordinate 25,483,614 downwards.
GTCCACTGTATTTACAAATCAGCGATTTTGTCCACTTTGAGCCCTATTTTCGGCTAATTCCATTGTTCCAGTCGACCAAACTCATATATATTTCTTTAGAACTCCATTTTTTCTATCGATTGAGTACAAGAAACTACCCATTTACCGATTTCAACTACCCAATAACATGGTCAGAAATTTGCAATTTGGCCAATTTCACGAAAATTAACAAATATGACAATTTCAAAATAAGGTCCAGAATGAACAATGCAGACATTCCTGGCTCTAAAATAACATTTTCTTTGTTCATCAGTCACGTCTCCAGGCCCCTCTGATATTACTCTTGCTTACTGTTTTGAATTTTTTGTCAAACAAAAAACAGAAGAATTACTTTTATGCAGACTACTGCAATACTGTAATAATTGTATAAATAACATCAACCCATTCATGACTGCATATTAGAATGGCTACTTGGACATTTATTGGACAATGACATCATTTGTTTACTTTGAACATTAGCAAAAATCAAACATTTCCCCTAATTTGAGCTCCATTTCCAGGTTCTTTTTATAGTAAAATCAGCCAAAATTACCTCTATTTCTATAATATGTTTTCCATTCTATCAAATGAGACCGAGAAAACGAGAATATAATTATAAATACTATACAAAAAAGACCACAAAGTCGGCATTTTAATTAAAAAAAAACGGTCGGAGTTTTTTTTTCTCATTATGCACTGCATGCTCCAGGATTTTTTTTATATGGTGCACACTGACCACACAGACCCATTCTCTCACATGTGGGCCTACCAGCTTTCTCCTGCTTGATTTGAAGTCGCTAGAATTTATGAGTATTTTTTTTTTTTTTTTTCAACAAGTCGGTCGTCTCCCACCGAGGCAGGGTGACCCAAAAAAGAAAGAAAATCCCCAAAAAGAAAATAATTTCATCATTCATTCAACACGTTCACCACACTCACACATTATCACTGCTTTTGCAGAGGTGCTCAGAATACAACAGCCTAGAAGCATATACGTATAAAGATACACAACATATCCCTCCAAGCTGCCAATATCCCAAACCCCTCCTATAAAGTGCAGCATTGTACTTCCATTTCCAGGGCTCAAGTCCGACTATATGAAAATAACTGGTTTCCCTGAATCCCTTCACTAAATATTACCCTGCTCACACTCCAACAGATCGTCAAGTCCCAAGTATCATTCGTCTCCATTCACTCCTATCTAACACGCTCATGCACGCTTGCTGGAAGTCCAAGCCCCTCGCCCACAAAACCTCCTTTTCCCCCTCTTTCCAACCCTTTCGAGGACGACCCCTACCCCTCTTTTCCCTTCCCCCATAGATTTATATGCTTTCCATGTCATTCTACTTTGATCCATTCTCTCTAAATGACCAAACCACCTCAACAAACCCCTCTTCTGCCCTCTGACTAATGCTTTTATTAACTCCACACCTTCTTCTAATTTCCAAACTCCGAATTTTTCTGCATAATATTTACACCACACATTGCCCTTAGACAGGACATCTCCACTGCCTCCAACCGTCTCCTCGCTGTTTGCATTTAACCACCCAAGCTTCACATCCATATAAGAGTGTTGGTACTATTATACTTTCATACATTCCCTTCTTGCCTCCATAGAAAACGTTTTTTGACTCCACATATACCTCAACGCACCACTCACCCTTTTCCCTCATCAATTCTAGGGATTAAACCTCATCCTTCATAAATCCATCCCCCGACACTTCAACTCCCAAGTATCTGAAAACATTCACTTCTTCCATACTCCTCCTCCCCAATTTGTATCCAATTTTTCTTTATCTAATCATTTTTTATACCCTCATCACCTTATCTTTCTATGTTCACTTTCAACTTTCTACCTTTACACACATTCTTAAACTCATCCACTAACCTTTGCAATTTTTCTTTAGAATCTCCCATAAGCACAGTATCATCAGCAAAAAGTAACTGTGTCAATTTCCCATTTTGAATTTTTATTTCCCATAATTTAATCCCACCCCTCTCCCGAATACCCCAAACATTTATTTTCTTTTACAACCCCATCTATAAATAAATTAAACAACCATGGTGACATTACACATCCCTGTCTAAGACCTATTTTTAAACCGGAAGCATTCTCCCTCTCTTCTACATACCCTAACCTGACCTCACTATCCTCAAAAAGCTCTTTACAGCATTTAGTAACTTACCACCTATTCCATATACTTGCAACATCTGCCACATTGCTCCTCTACCCCACTCTATCATATGCCTTTTCAAAATCCTAAATGCAATAAAAACTTCCCTACCTTTATCTAAATACTGTTCACATATATGCTTCAATGTAAAACATGATCTACACATCCCCTACCCACTCTGAAGCCCCCTTTGGGCTCATCCGCAATTCTACATTCTGTCTTACCTCAAATTTCCCTTTCAATTATAACCCTACCGTATACTTTCCCTGGTATACTCAGTAAACTTAAATTCCTCCTATAATTTTTACAATCTTTTTTTGTCCCCTTTCCCTTTACATAAAGGGACTATACATGCTCTCTGCCAATCCCTAGGTACCTTCCCCTCTTTCATACATTTATTAAACAAAAGTACCACCACTCCAACACTATATACCCCCCTGTTTTTTAAATTTCGGGTCATGATCCCATCAGTTTCCAGCTGCTTTAACCCCCTTTCATTCTATGTATGCCTCACGAACCTCCACCACACTTACATTCTGCTCTTCTTCACTCCTAAAAGAGGGTATACCTCCCTGGCCAGTGCATGAAATTACCGCCTCCCTTTCTTCCTCAACATTTAAAAGTTCCTCAAAATATTCTCGCCATCTACCTAATACCTCCCTCTCCCCATCTACTAACTCCCCTACTCTGTTTTAACTGACAAATCCATACTTTCCCTAGGCTTTCTTAACTTGTTTAACTCACATCCAAAATTTTTTCTTAAATTTACATTAAAATTTCTTGACAGTGCCTCTCCCCCTCTTTCATCTGCTCTCCTTTTGCACTCTCTCAACCACTCTCTTCACCCTTTTTTTTACTCTTCATATACTCTGCTCTTCTTATAACACTTCTGCTTTGTAAAAAAACCCCTCGTAAGCTACCTTTTCTCTTTTATCACACCCTTTACTTCATCTTCCACCTGTGGAGAAATTTTCCCCAGGGGGGATACCCCCCCCCTTTCCCACCCTTCAGCCCCTTTCACCCCTGAGGGGTCCAGCCCTCTCAAAAGGGGGAAAAGCATCTTGTTTCCCTTTTACAGTGAGTAATTGATCACAGATCCCTTTTACGGGGTATGCGAGGGGTAAATTTAAAACCCCGCTCCCCTGCAGTCCAGTGTTGCAAAGTGTAGTTTAATAAGAGACTACATCTCTTCTTTAGCAGGCAATTAAGGAAAACCTGCCCCACTTTATTACCATAGTAAAGATTTTAAACATTGTTGCCCTATGTTTAAAAGCCCAGCAAGAATCAAACATTTCTTTGCCTTATCGGGAATGGAAAGGAAGCAAAAGTACATGTCAGCTTTTTTTTTTTGTGCAGGGGAGGGGACAGCATGGGGCGCTGTGGCGTCTTCAGATTACTTTTGATCTACTGGGGAGTAAACACTGACCCCAAAGGAAAACCCAACCCAAAGAAAAATTTTTGTGCGTTAGGTGAAAAAAGTGCCCTCACAAAACACAATAAACACTTAAGAAAAGTTTTTGTTTCAGCTTTTTTTAGTGTTTAAAAATTGGAAAAAATAAAAAACAAATCTTGTGGAACATGTGTACCGTGTGCTTTTCCCTAGATATGAAAGCGGGGACATTAAAGGACCTTCACCTCCTTTTTAAATTCACCGAATCTGTCAAGGGTGTGAAGAACACCATACTCAGGGCTAAAAGAGCAAGGGGGGGTTTTCGAATTTTTGGGTGTACGGGGGACTGCGCATTCCCTTGGAGTTGAAAAAGGGGGTTGGGAAATAAAACCTATAGCGGCAAAAAAGGGTGCGGCCCCTTTTTGAGCCCAAAAAAAAGTATGTAAATTGTCACCCATCAAAATTAAATATGCTGACATAAAAACCCCCTGGGGGAAATTTATAATCTTCAAATTAAACTTTTTTCACCCCGTTTGAGAGATGACTTCGACAGTTTTCCTAAAGGGCCCCTGTTGCGGGGGGCGGCTGTGCACCCCAATAAAGCTGCCCTTTTAATTTACGTTAAAAACCTTTTAAAACTTGGGCTGGTAAGGGCCATTTCTCAACTTTTGGGTCTTTAACCGAACCGGAAAAAAGGGCCCACACTGTGGTCCAAATTTGTTGTACTACAGTGTACAAAAAACCTGAGATTAAGGAACTGTGCAACTTTGGGGTATCTTTATCTACAAAAAAGATCCCCCAATGTTCACATGTGTTAATCTCATCTTGTGGGTATTATATACCATTCGTACCAACAAAAAACCTACGACCCAAAGGGTCCTTCGAAAAACGCTGTAAAACAGTGTTTTACAATTTAAATCTTAAAAAACCCTCCAGACTCAATCACAGAAAGGGCACCCAACAAAAACGGGCGCTCACCCAGCATTCACCCAAAAAAAAGGGGGAGCGGGGTGACTCACTCAACAAGAAAACGGGGGTGGCCCCCTGCATCCCTCCCCCAAAACTCGAAAATCGCAAAAAGACAAAAACCCCAACTGATGTTCATTTGCTAAAAGTGATATACACATAGTGTTTATAATGTTTATAGCAAAATTAAGAGACAAGATTGTGTTAAAAGTTTGTTTCTTATAGATATACCTTTTATTTTAAGGAACTAATAAAAAAGGAAGTTTTAAAATTTATATATATTAACAGTGACTTTATTAGTGTAAGAAATATTCACGTGATTTACAGTTAACAATGACATTTATAGTGTCTAGTGAATAATGTAAACATCTTTATTTCGATTAATCATCGGGGGGGGTTTGTCACAGCAAACTCAAGCCATAAACACCAGCCAAGTACTGTGTACCCTTCATGGGATTTTACCCTGAGGTTAAGGGGCAGGCGGGCAATTTTTTCCCCGCGCGCTCCCGAAAAATCGAAAAAAAAAGGAAATTGAGTTTTTATATACTGAAAAATAGCTCAAACCCCTTTGGCAACACAATGTCCAGGAAAGAAAGTTCACACGTTTTAAAGAAATTTTAAACATTTATATCATATGGTGCGGCGAGTTGGTACCGAGTCGCCACGGCCCCATATATTTTTTGGAGTTATTTTCTTGTTTTTTATCCCTTTCTTGCATTATTTTTTTAATATAATAACTACTATTTGGGGATCATAAAAAAAGTAGGTGGGCTTATCGCAGCTTTTTGACTACCGGGAACCAGACGGGAACGCTCACGTGTTCCCGTCCCCCGGTGCCCCCGGGAATCACCCCTTTTGCTTATATACTTTTTTATCAACTCTACGGCTTTTTGTTTATCAGAATTGATCTAAAATATATAATAAACACTCTAAAAAAACATAAAACATGTTAATCTCTAAATGAATAAAATAGGCCATAATTGGCCCAAATATCGGGGAAAATTTCGAATAAAAATGAACTGTCACCCCTTTCTCTGATAAAAAAACGGGGTTTTGAGGCTAACTGCACTGAAATCAGTTTACTAAATACACCCAAAAAACGATTTTTGCGAAAAAAATTTTTTTTTTTTTTTAACGGGGGGCCGGCCCGCGTTCCCGGGCCCATTCTCGGAAGTAACTTTTCACCTAAATTTATGTGGGGCCCTTTATTACTTAATTAAATGGGAAAATATTTCACAGTATTTTGAATAAAGATTTTTCTATTTTGACAGGATATACCTGTTATATAATAAAGGAACTATATATATAAAGTGTAAGCTTTTCCAAATATATATTAACAGTGACATTTATATATGTTTAGTAATACTCAATACTCGTGTGAATTTACAGTTATAGGCAGTACATTATAGTGTATAGTGGAATGAAGTGTATTAACATCGTTATTTACGATTAATCATCGAGGTCAGGCTGACACAGCAAACTCAAGCCATAAACACCAGCCACAAGTACGGTGTACCCTCATGGTCATTGACCCTGAGGTTAAGCTTATGTTCAGTAGTGTCCTGACTCGTTACATTGATGACTAAGCATAACAAAAATCACAGCTGTTTATAGCAGTACATGTGTTTTTTTAAAACACTCTAAGTTGTGCTAGAATTTTCAGTTATCATTAAAATGGCTTTGTTTGAAAACTCATTTTCAGTCTTTACAAACTAAGATTACACCAATTAGAGAAAATCTCATTTCAGTCTGAATAGGAATTAACTACAAGAAACAAATCATGATTTTGATGATCTGAGGTCAAATTTGAATTACTTACAACAACGTCGGAAATAATTAATTCAACTATAGCACATTATGAAAATAAATTTCTTGAATCAGATCCAACTGAGGATGAAATTAAAAATGGTTTTGGATACTTTTTTTAGTGATCAACAAATTAAGGTGGACAGGAGTACATGCTATCTGGGCTCAAAACTCTGTCACAGCAGACCTACTGTAACTAGTGGCTCAAACCACCTGTTACACCCTGTAACAACACAAATGTCCCATTACCAAGCTTACCTACATTGTCATTACCCTATTTTCCAAGGTCATAATATGAAGAATTATTAGTGTTTTTCAGTCCTATAGTATATTCACGATCTGACATAGATGAGATTGCTAAGTTCAATTATCTTAAATGTCTTGTGACGGGAGAAACCCAATGAACTGATAAAGTTACATTTCCGGTGGTTATAGGCATTATCAATAACCTTACTGTCTTAGCAGACCAATTAATTCGATGCTGACAAGGCTAGAGTTAGACAAGCAGTCATAATATCAACTTGAAGCCACCCAAACATTGTTTTTCAGACTTACAAGCTTTAGATCACATTAGACAATAGTACCTCCCACAATATGTCCCATGTGTGTTGAGGCCCCCGGGGGGAACTAAAAGTGGATATCTAGGTGATATAAATTTGACCTAAGACAATGTGATTTGGTTTATCAGTGGTATTTGTACAAGATAAGTTGTTCACCACAAACTATTGACATTAAATATTATGTTTCAATAAACGCTATTTCACCTTGTGAAGAATTTAGCAATGGTTTACAAACAATAGTTTATGCATGCAAGCAACGAGACAAGATGAAAAATCCACATATCCGAGTGGATAACAAACCTTCAACTCAGTAAGAAATTAGTATACCTACTCCCACTAAACAACAGAATGGGGAAATCCCTATAGGCATGTTATCAAGCTGTGAATACAACATACAGTAAACAACCCAAACTGACACACAATAAACAGTACTCCAAAAATGTGTAACTATGGATGGAACACATTGGGCAGCAGTAATTGTAGTCAATACACGAACAATGGAGGCACGTAAACAACGTGTTTCATCAGGACGAAGGTGGCATCAAGTGGTTTAGGTGAACACAAGGGAGGAAATTGCCACTGAAGAATGTTTTTTTAAAATGCAAGAGGTATGCATCATACAGCATTATGCCCAAATATCTTTGTTGCTGAACAGCAGCAGACTTCCACAGAATCAGGAATCAACAAGGCAACAGCATTAAATGTGAGAATAAGTTTAAAGCAACAGCTCTCCCGATAGGCTCGAGTTGCGTTATCTAATAAATTACACAAAACCAATGTGCTAACACTATTTGATCAAGGCTCACAAAGGTCCTTCATAAGAAGAACAGTGTTGCAGAAACTGAATAAACAACCCTATGCCAAAATACAGTTAGATATAGCTGTTTTTTTCCACAATTCTGGTAAACAGACATATGACCTAGCCAGAATCACTGTTCGTCTAGGAAACAGGAAAAAGACAGTAAAAGCTGTGGTAGTAGATGATTTGCCAAAGTCTGTGCAGATCCTGGAGTTTACCTGTAGTTTTCCTGGAGAGAGTTTCGGGGGTCAACGACCCCGCGGCCCGGTCTGTGACCAGGCCTCCTGGTGGATCAGCGCCTGATCAACCAGGCTGTTGCTGCTGGCTGCACGCAAACCAACGTACGAGCCACAGCCCGGCTGATCAGGAACTGACTTTAGGTGCTTGTCCAGTGCCAGCTTGAAGACTGCCAGGGGTCTGTTGGTAATCCCCCTTATGTGTGCTGGGAGGCAGTTGAACAGTCTCGGGCCCCTACACTTATTGTATATCTCCTTAACGTGCAGTGACAACCCCAGCTTTTCATTGGGGATGGTGCATCGTCTGCCAAGTCTTTTGCTTTCGTACAGTGTTGATTTTCGTGTGCAAGTTCGGTACTAGTCCCTCTAGGATTTCCAGTGTAATATAATCATGTATCTATCTCTCCCTCCTGCGTTCCAGGGAATACAGTTTCGAAACCTCAAGCCTGCTCCCAGTAATTGAAGGTGACTTCTATCTTCCGTTATGCCGCCGCGGAAAGTTCTCTGTACATTTTCTAGGTCGGCATTTCACCTGCCCTGAAAGGGCTGTTAGAGTGGCAGCAATATTCCAAGCCTAGGATAGAACTAGTGACCTGAACAGAGTGTCCATCATGTTGCTGCCACCCTAGTTTTGAAGGTTCTCATTATCCATCCTGTCATTTTTCTAGCAGATGCTAATGAATACAATTTTATGGTCCTTGGAAGGTGAGATCCCCGACATAATCACTCCCAGGATTAAAAGAAACATTGCTAGCACTGAAAGCAAGCTAAAAAGGTAAGTTAGGCCTGTTCCCTTAGCATACAGACGACACAATTAGTCCAATTGATTTAAATCATTTGGAAAGTGATTATTATCACTGTTTTGTGCAAATATAGTAAGTAAACATTGATGTTCACTTGCTGGAAACAGCAGGAGGCCACATATATGTGTCCCATTCCCTCTCAGTGGAAAGAACTGATATGATTCAGTGGGAAAATGTACTAGTTACGAGAATAACCGCTGATCCTGGTACCACAGCAAAACACTTATCATTACTGGAAGAAATGAATGAACAGTTGATAATTTGTGGGATTTAGATGCGAATAGGTAATGATGTAAAAAAGCCAAGCCCACAAGAGTCACAGAACTTATAGCCATATTTGGACACTGTCAATTATAAAGAGGGACAGTATTTGGGATAGGTTACGCATTGAAATTAAATCCCCCAACAATCTGCCCTAGCAATTATCGCATGGCTTTCGACAGATGAAAGCCACAAATACATGGAGCTCAGGAAGAATCCAGAGCTACTGGACCTGTCTATGTATAATATCATACCAAGAACAGTTGGAACAATAAAATCATGTGAGGAAAAAGTCGAGAAAATAAGTGTTAAAGACAGACGCTCATTATCTTCCGCTCCGTGGAGTGGGGGGCAGAAGATACTGAAACCACTTGTTCCAATACGTGTTGTATATAATTGCAGCGGCACGTGCAAGAATAAAGAATGTTGCATACTCTTAATGACTGTCTGATGACGGATCCCTCACTAGCGTGATAGCTTGGATACGTGCTTATGAAAATTTCGCAACCAAAACCCATATGCCCCTCACAGCGGCTGATAATTTCCAAAGCTTTCTTAAGAGTAAGGACGCAAGAAACACATAGAGAATATACTCGAAATCTCGTGGCCTGAAAATCCACTATCTTCAAAGTCCTTGTGAAAAACTTAATCGTTTTTCAATCATATTGTTTGTGCAACATCCTCATCCCATTCTTACTAGAGCAGCTACTCTACATACACTTTTGAAGAAATCTGAAAGTCCCTTCAAAGAAATCTTAAAGAAAAGTTTCTATGTGGACAATCTTCAAGGTACTGTAAATAAAGAGGATGATTTGAAATCCTTAAACAGAGAAGCTAACAAGGAGACGAAAGGAAGCAAAACATGCCTCTAAGGATGTTGGAATACAAATTCAAGCAATTAAGGGAACTTATCAAAGAAGATTCCCTGAAACAGAAATCCTGATTAACAATATGCTGGACTAATTTGGAACACGAGGGGGGGGGGCAGGAAGATAACTTTTTGAGTTCTCAAAAGGAAAAACAATAAATAATGCAGTACAAGCTCACTAAACGTAGTTTACTGTCAAGGTTTTCACAATGTTTTGATCCTCTAGGACGCGTCCACCAATTACCATAAAGGGTAAATGCTTATTGCAAGAAGCCAATGGAAGCTCAAAATTGATGGATGAGCACTTGAACTCTAGAAATGATTCAATCCATCGGGATGAAATATCCAAGGAAGTTTTAGAACAACTTCATCAAATTAAATTTCCGCAGAGCAATAGGTCAAGAGGGTGAAACAATTACACATTACATTGTTCTGTGATGCGTCAACCAGAGTTACAGCGCTTGTAGCTTAACATGAGTAATCCTGAAGTAAGTACACTAATATACAAAGGCCAGGGTAGCAGCCCTTGAAGGTCAGAAACAGTACCACAGTGGAACTACAGCACTCTCGGTAGTACATAAATTAGCTGTTATCTCAACAAAAGTATCTTGATCATCTCCACTATAGAGAAAACAGTGATCTGGAAGTGATATGAGGCAGTTCTCCAGTGTTAAGAAATAATAAGAAGTAAGTTGTCTATGTACAGAACAGAGTAGCAGAAATAAAAGAGATGCCGAGAAATTAAATCTCCTCTTTCTCCAATCTCTACACAAAAGAATCCAGCTGACATGTTGCACGTGGTTGTCCCACACAAGAAATTTGTGGATAAAACGATTATGGCTCCACGGACCGAACTTGGCTCCTGATGAAAAATAACTGGCCTCAGCAAAAAGCTCACATTATGCCAGAAGAAAACAGTCTGCTTTAAGAACCACAGCAAAAATAAGTTGTGTAAAATACTGCAGAACGAGCAACAGAAATATCATTGAAGGATCTAAATACCCATCTTGGGTAAACTCTTAAGAGTTACAGCTCTTGTCCCATTAAATTCATTAAAGGAATAAAACCTGATTATGAATGTCTTGAACCCATTAAATAACTGGGTTGAAACTAATACCGAAAGAAGTTTTATCTACAGATATATAATTTCTGGAAACACAAGATAAATCCCAAAGAAAACCTTTTTGATTAATTCTTTAGGACTTTATCTCGACTCCAGAAAAGATAATAAGATGGTCGAGGAAGATTCATAATTCTTCACTACGCTAAAGAAGCCATACATCCAATATTGATCCCCAAAATCATTGATGACAAAACTGATAGTGCAATACGCCCACAGTTAACGTGTTACATGGTGGGGTAGGCTGAACACAGCTTATTAGTCCATATACGACAATCCTACTGTATACCTCAAAGGCGACAAAGGTGTGAAAAAAACAAATAAAGGACTGTATTACTTGTCGTTCACCCACTACGATATGCGAGTATTTCAGGTATCCGGTCCACCTCCATATCCCGTCTGAAAGAGTTTGTCAAGCACTCCATTTGAGGTGACAGGTTAGATTACCTGAGAACTCAATAATTTTAAACCCAAAACAGTTGACAAACGTTTCCCATCAAGGTGTACATCTGTATTGTTTCACTTGTGCTAACGTACAAGAGCAGTACATCTAGAAGTAAGCCCACTGACATGTCCTGTGAAACCTTTATCAAAATATTCATGAAGGTGTGCAAGCCAGAAGGCATGTCCCAGACTGATGATTTCAGATAATGCAACGAACTTTGTGCTGGTGTTGTCTTATATAAGCATAGATCTTTGATCAACCAGAATTACATAGATCTGAATCAACGCAGTTGACATGGAGATACATTCCTCCTAAATCTCCCATGGGCACGGCGGATTTTAAGAACAGAATGATCGCATTGTAAAACGTTTTTGAGGAAGACTCTTCATCGTCACAGAATCGATCTAGAAAGAATTCCGTACAGTTTTGACTGAAATAGAAAATAGATCATAACAGACCTCTAAATTATTTACCGATGTCGTGGACAATTAGAAGTGTTAAGTCGCATCTCATTTACCCATGGCAAAGGCTTCGAACCTGTTCCTCCCATGAATGATAGGAAATCATAGAGATCCTACTTATTTCGAACTGAGCAACCAGCAACGTAAATTTCAAACACCTTAATAAAGTGAATGAACGTTGGGAAAAAATTGGCGAGAAGACTAATCTCACCTCATTGAGAGAACACTTCTATATGGACTGGTGTTCCTGAAAATCATACAGTCCTTAAGACCTGGTGACATATGGATTATCACAATGATGGACCAGTCCCAATGGCCGCTTGGAAAAATTGTCAGACCATTATAGACCTGATGCAAATGAATAATCAGGACAGTTGATGTTTGAGCAAAGAGGGTTATTTATTGAATAAGCGGACAATAAATAAACTAGTGCCGGTTATAATTACAGTGTTGAAACAAAATTTAGTGATTCTCCAGAAACCAAACAGAAAAAAGTCTGTTCGAAAAGACAAGCAGCAGTTGGTGGCGAGAGAAAAATGCAAATTAATGTTAAGTTATGAATAGGTTCACCTGTTAGTGAACCACCGAGCCGCCCCCACATGTGGTGGAGAAATTTTCTCCATGAGGGGGTATCACCCCCTTCAGCCCCTTCAGCCCTTTCAGCCCTGAGGGGCCCAGCCCCTCTTAGAAGGGGCAATATCTTTGTTTTACTGCTACAGATGAGTATTGATAGCAGATGCAGTATGAAGTATGGGACTGTCAAGCGACGCTGCTCCTTGCAGTCCAGTGTTTGCAGAGTGTATTTTAATAATACAGTTCATCCTCTACCTGGCAGGAGCAATATAAGGAAAATCCTGCTCCCACTTATTACCATAGAAAAGATAGTGGGACAATGTTGTCTATGCATAAGACAGCAAGAATCAAACATTGCTGCTTTGCTTCGGTGATCGAAGAATGGCAAAGGCAGCTAAGTACTATGTCAGCTTTTCCTTTTACTGGGGAATTAACGGCGTGGGGCGCTGTGGCGTTTACAGATTACTTTTGACTCTACTGAGAGTGACACTGATCAAGGATAACCAACAAAGAACGATCTGTGCTTAGGGTTAACAAAGTGTCTCATAAAACGACAAATAAACACTTAATAGAAAGTTTGATCAGCTTCTTTTATGATAAGATTGTGAACAATAAAACAAATCTGTGGAACAAAGTGGTACAGTGTGCTTTCCTAACTATGAAGACGTGGACATCAAGGACACTTCAGCTTTTCTATTAAGTCCACTGATATCGTTGAAGGAGTGAAGAACACCATAGCTCACGCTAACAAGAGCAAGGTAGGTTATGAATTTCTTGTATACGGGGAACTGCGTGCCATTCTTGAGTCGGCAAGGAGTTTGTATCAACCTATAGTCTCAGGCAGAAAGGGGCGGACTTTTGAGTCCACACAAGTAAGTTTGTCAGCCATCAGTGAATGAAATATGCTGACATAACACCCCCTAGGGGTAATTTATAATCTTACAAATTATAACTCTTTACAGCCCGTTGAGAGATGACTTCGACAGCTTCTCAAGACCTTGTCTGCAGGGGCGGCTGTGCAGGCGATGAGCTGTCTTTCTAAGTTAAGTTTCCCTTTAAACTTAGCTGGTAATGCCATTTCTCAACAGCATCTGATGATGTACCGAGTGGGGTTATAGAGTCTAAACTCTTGGGTAGCTTGGAAAGGAGATTGGATAAGTTGTGAGCAGACCTTCTACAGGTGTTCTTCCATTCCTATGTTCTTATGTGGGAGAGCATGAAGAAGTTTCTTGGCAAGTGGTTCAGCTATGTTATAGAAGCCATTTTTCTGGTTGAAGTTGTTGGTTATAGAGATAAGCGATGATTCCAGGATTCTTCGGTATTGAGTGAATAAATGATCACATTAAACTGCATATGTGTTTATGTTTCCACTGCGTCGGTATTTTATACCATTTATTTTCATCACATCCAAGCAGTTCGGAGGTCCGAGACAAACTGGACAAACACGTCCGGCTCCAGGACTCAGGTCCCGGAGCCGGACATGTTCTGAACATGATGTTCACCGTGTTCGAAGCTGTCGGTTGAGGCCGTCTTGCCCAGACTCTTGGAGGCAGAAATATTGTCAAATGTAACCGACCAAAAATATTTCTCTTAAAAAAAAATTTCAGAAAAAGGACGGTAATTTTCATGCGGAAAAAAACATTAAGACGAATGAATTTTCTGACACCAATCAACTTGAAAAAAAAAAAGTTAGATTTCTGGGTTTCAGGGTTGCCAGTTCGGCACCCGTGTCCAAGAGCATCCTGTATGGAGCAGCGCTGGGTCCTCAGACTATCAACACAGTCCTCCAGGAAGCCCATAATATACTGTATCCCCCTCACAAGGTGTCTAACTCTGCCAAGATTGACTTATGTTAGGGACAAGGACCCAAGTGCAACTAATGTGACATATTATTGTGGCAACGTTTCGCTCTCCAGAAGCTTTGTCAGGCTGTTTCGTCTTGTCATGTTGTCGGTAATTCTACCAACATTAATACAAGACTAGCATACTTCTTGAGGTGAGCAGCGCCCTCCATTGACCACCCAACACTCAGTGAATATTGCCTGGAGTTTACCTGGAGAGGATTTCGGGGGTCAACGCCCCCACGGCTCTGTCTGAGACGAGGCTTCATGGTGGATCGGGTCTGATCAACCAGGCTGTTGCTGCTGGCTGCACGCAAACCAACGTACGAGCCACAGCCCGGCTGGTCAGGAACCGACTTTAGGTGCTTGCCCAGTGCCAGCTTGAAGACTGCCAGGGGTCTGTTGGTAATCCCCCTTATGTATGCTGGGAGGCAGTTGAACAGTCTCGGGCCCCTGACACTTATTGTATGGTCTCTTAACGTGCTAGTGACACCCCTGCTTTTCATTGGGGGGATGTTGCATCGTCTGCCAAGTCTTTTGCTCTCGTAGTGAGTGATTTTCGTGTGCAAATTCGGTACTAGTCCCTCTAGGATTTTCCAGGTGTATATAATCATGTATCTCTCCCGCCTGCATTCCAGGGAATACAGTTTTAGGAACCTCAAGCGCTCCCAGTAATTGAGGTGTTTTATCTCCGTTATGCGCGCCGTGAAGGTTCTCTGTACATTTTCTAGGTCAGCAATTTCACCTGGAACAATTTCTCATCGTTGAACTTCATATTGTTTTCTGCAGCCCACTGAAAGATTCGGTTGATGTCCGCTTGGAGCCTTGCAGTGTCTGCAATGGAAGACACTGTCATGCAGATTCGGGTGTCATCTGCAAAGGAAGACACGGTGCTGTGGCTGACATCCTTGTCTATGTCAGATATGAGGATGAGGAACAAGATGGGAGCGAGAACTGTGCCTTGTGGAACAGAGCTTTTCACCGTAGCTGCCTCGGACTTTACTCTGTTGACGACTACTCTCTGTGTTCTGTTAGTGAGGAAATTATAGATCCATCGACCGAATTTTCCCGTTATTCCTTTAGCACGCATTTTGTGCGCTATTACGCCATGGTCACACTTGTCGAAGGCTTTTGCAAAGTCTGTATATATTACATCTGCATTCTTTTTATCTTCTAGTGCATTTAGGACCTTGTAGTAGTGATCCAATAGTTGAGACAGACAGGAGCGACATGTTCTAAATCCATGTTGCCCTGGGTTGTGTAACTGATGGGTTTCTAGATGGGTGGTGATCTTGCTTCTTAGGACCCTTTCAAAGATTTTTATGATATGGGATGTTAGTGCTATCGGTCTGTAGTTCTTTGCTGTTGCTTTATTGACCCCTTTGTGGAGTGGGGCTATGTCTGTTGTTTTTAGTAACTGTGGGACGACCCCCGTGTCCATGCTCCCTCTCCATAGGATGGAAAAGGCTCGTGATAGGGGCTTCTTGCAGTTCTTGATGAACACAGAGTTCCATGAGTCTGGCCCTGGGGCAGAGTGCATGGGCATGTCATTTATCGCCTGTTCGAAGTCATTTGGCGTCAGGATAACATCGGATAGGCTTGTTTTAACCAAATTTTTTGGCTCTCTCATAAAAAAATCATTTTGATCTTCGACTCTCAGTCTGGTTAGCGGCTTGCTAAAAACTGAGTCATATTGGGACTTGAGTAGCTCACTCATTTCCTTGCTGTCATCTGTGTAGGACCCATCTTGTTTAAGTAGGGGCCCAATACAGGACGTTGTTCTCGACTTTGATTTGGCATAGGAGAAGAAATACTTTGGGTTTCTTTCGATTTCATTTATGGCTTTTAGTTCTTCCCGCGATTCCTGACTCCTATAAGATTCCTTTAGCTTAAGTTCGATGTTTGCTATTTCTCTGACCAGTGTCTCCCTATGCATTTCAGATACATTGACCTCTTTTAGCCGCTCTGTTATTCTTTTCCGTCGCCTGTAAAGGGAGCGCCTGTCTCTTTCTATTTTACATCTACTCCTCCTTTTTCTTAGAGGAATAAGCCTTGTGCATACATCGAGTGCCACCAAGTTAATCTGTTCTAGGCATACGTTGGGGTCTGTGTTGCTTAGTATATCTTCCCAGCTTATATCGGTTAGGACTTGGTTTACTTGGTCCCACTTTATGTTTTTGTTATTGAAGTTGAATTTGGTGAATGCTCCCTCGTGACTAGTCTCATTATGTCGGTCTGGGGCTCCGCGCATACATGTCTGAACCTCAATTATGTTGTGATCTGAGTATATTGTTTTTGATATGGTGACATTTCTTATCAGATCATCATTGTTAGTGAAGATGAGGTCTAGTGTATTCTCCAGTCTAGTAGGCTATATTATTTGCTGGTTTAAATTGAATTTTGAGCAGAGATTTAAAAGCTCGTGTGAATGTGAGTTTTCATCAGAGCTGCCTCCTGGTGTTATTACTGCAACAATATTATTTGCTATATTCCTCCATTTTAGGTGCCTTAAGTTGAAATCCCCCAGGAGCAAGATGTTGGGTGCAGGAGCTGGAAGATTTTCCAGACAGTGGTCAGTTTTTAACAGCTGTTCCTGGAATTGCTGGGATGTTGCATCCGGAGGCTTGTAGACTACCACAATGACTAGGTTTTGGTTCTCGACCTTTACTGCTAAAACTTCCACTACATCATTTGAGGCATTTAGCAGTTCTGTGCAAACAAGTGACTCTGCAATGTACAGACCAACCCCCCACCCTTTTGCCTGTTCACTCTGTCACATCTGTATAGGTTGTAACCTGGAATCCATATTTCGTTGTCCAAGTGATCCTTTATGTGGGTCTCAGTGAAAGCCACGAACATTGCCTTTGCCTCTGCAAGCAGTCCACGGATGAAAGGTATTTTGTTGTTTGTTGCTGGCTTTAGACCCTGTATATTTGCAAAGAAGAATGTCATCAGACTGGTGGTATTGTTGGTATCAGCTAGAAAAATGACAGGATGGATAATGAGAACCTTCAAAACTAGGGAGGCCAAGCCCATGATGACACTCTTCAGGTCACTTGTTCTATCTAGGCTGGAATATTGCTGCACACTAACAGCACCTTTCAAGGCAAGTGAAATTGCTGACCTAGAAAATGTACAGAGAACCTTCACGGCGCGCATAACGGAGATAAAACACCTCAATTACTGGGAGTGCTTGAGGTTCCTGAACCTGTATTCCCTGGAATGCAGGCGGGAGAGATACATGATTATATATCTCTGGAAAATCCTAGAGGGACTAGTACCGAACTTGCACACGAAAATCACTCACTACAAAAGCAAAAGACTTGGCAGACGATGCAACATCCCCCCAATGAAAAGCAGGGGTGTCACTAGCACGTTAAGAGACCATACAATAAGTGTCAGGGGCCCGAGACTGTTCAACTGCCTCCCAGCATACATAAGGGGGATTACCAACAGACCCCTGGCAGTCTTCAAGCTGGCACTGGACAAGCACCTAAAGTCGGTTCCTGATCATCCGGGCTGTGGCTCGTACGTTGGTTTGTGTGCAGCCAGCAGCAACAACCTGGTTAATCAGGCTCTGATCCACCAGTAGGCCTGGTCACAGACCGGGCCGCGGGGGCGTTGACCCCCGGAACTCTCTCCAGGTAAACTCCAGGGGAAGTCGACAAGATTCAGCCTGTGTGTGAGGGGTCATCACGTGACGTCACTGACATAGGGGAAGTCAACAAGATTCTGCCTGTATGTCTGAGGTCATCACGTGACGTCACTGACCGTCGAGTAAACACAGGTGGGGTGACGTCACACATGTTTAGACCTGTAGTAAGAGAAAGTACCATGCCCCATAGGAGGAGTTCATTTGAAATGCTTACCCCCAGAGGGGGAATCCAAAAATTCGATCCGAGGAGATGGAGTCTTTGTATTATCGAGAAAACCTTGATCCAAGGAGATCATAAGAATTTCGAAACCCCATAGGTGGGAATCCAAAAACTTGATCCGAGAAATTGGAGCAGGGAATTTGAGATGCAAGTGGGAGTTCATTTGAATGCTTACCCCCAGAGGGGGGAACCCAAAAACCTTGATCCGAGGAGATGGAGGAGAAAAGCTTGATCCAAGGAGATGAAGGAGGAATGTTTGGGGTGAAGGTGGGAGGGGGGAATCCAAAAAGCTTGATCCGAGGAGATGGAGAGCACAAGAAAATGAAATTCAAAAAAATTTGAAAAAAATCGGAAAAAAATTCGGGGGAGCGGGGGCGATCCGGACGACGCTGCAGAAGGCGCTACAGAAGGCGCTACAGAAGGCGCGGTCGAGCGTGAGGGTGGGCACGCTGGGCGTGGGCGGGCGCGAGGGCGGGCATGGGGCGGGGCACGCGGGTGTGTGGTGGGGGCATGGGTGGGGGTTGAGGGCGAGGTGGTCGAGGGGGAGGTGGTCTAGGGCGAGGTGGTCGAGGGTGAGGTGGTCTCGAGGGTGAGGTGGTCTCGAGGGCGAGGTCAAGGTCATTAGCATAAAGGTGTGAAAAGGAGTCTGCTCAGGAAAGGGAGCCGCTCAGCTGCAGGAGCCACTCAGCCGCCTTCAGCACTACTTATATATATATATATATATATATATATATATATATATATATATATATATATATATATATATATACCTGGAGTTTACCTGGAGAGAGTTTCGGGGGTCAACGCCCCCGCGGCCCGGTCTGTGACCAGGCCTCCTGGTGGATCAGCGCCTGATCAACCAGGCTGTTGCTGCTGGCTGCACGCAAACCAACGTACGAGCCACAGCCCGGCTGATCAGGAACTGCCTTTAGGTGCTTGTCCAGTGCCAGCTTGAAGACTGCCAGGGGTCTGTTGGTAATCCCCCTTATGTGTGCTGGGAGGCAGTTGAACAGTCTCGGTCCCCTGACACTTATTGTATGGTCTCTTAACGTGCTAGTGACACCCCTGCTTTTCATTGGGGGGATGGTGCATCGTCTGCCAAGTCTTTTGCTTTCGTTAGTGAGTGATTTTCGTGTGCAAGTTCGGTACTAGTCCCTCTAGGATTTTCCAGGTGTATATAATCATGTATCTCTCCCTCCTGCGTTCCAGGGAATACAGGTTTAGAAACCTCAAGCGCTCCCAGTAATTGAGGTGTTTTATCTCCGTTATGCGCGCCGTGAAAGTTCTCTGTACATTTTCTAGGTCGGCAATTTCACCTGCCTTGAAAGGTGCTGTTAGAGTGCAGCAATATTCCAGCCTAGATAGAACAAGTGACCTGAAGAGTGTCATCATGGGCTTGGCCTCCCTAGTTTTGAAGGTTCTCATTATCCATCCTGTCATTTTTCTAGCAGATGCGATTGATACAATGTTATGGTCCTTGAAGGTGAGATCCTCCGACATAATCACTCCCAGGTCTTTGACGTTGGTGTTTCGCTCTATTTTGTGGCCAGAATTTGTTTTGTACTCTGATGAAGATTTAATTTCCTCATGTTTACCATATCTGAGTAATTGAAATTTCTCATCGTTGAACTTCATATTGTTTTCTGCAGCCCACTGAAAGATTTGGTTGATGTCCGCCTGGAGCCTTGCAGTGTCTGCAATGGAAGACACTGTCATGCAGATTCGGGTGTCATCTGCAAAGGAAGACACGGTGCTGTGGCTGACATCCTTGTCTATGTCGGATATGAGGATGAGGAACAAGATGGGAGCTAGTACTGTGCCTTGTGGAACAGAGCTTTTCACCGTAGCTGCCTCGGACTTTACTCTGTTGACGACTACTCTCTGTGTTCTGTTAGTGAGAGAAATTATAGATCCATCGACCAACTTTTCCTGTTATTCCTTTAGCGCGCATTTTGTGCGCTATTACGCCATGGTCACACTTGTCGAAGGCTTTTGCAAAGTCTGTATATATTACATCTGCATTCTTTTTGTCTTCTAGTGCATTTAGGACCTTGTCGTAGTGATCCAGTAGTTGAGACAGACAGGAGCGACCTGTTCTAAACCCATGTTGCCTGGGTTGTGTAACTGATGGGTTTCTAGATGGGTGGTGATCTTGCTTCTTAGGACCCTTTCAAAGATTTTTATGATATGGGATGTTAGTGCTATTGGTCTGTAGTTCTTTGCTGTTGCTTTACTGCCCCCTTTGTGGAGTGGGGCTATGTCTGTTGTTTTTTAGTATATATTATATATATATATATATAAATATATATATATATATATATATATATATATATATATGTGTGTGTGTGTGTGTGTGTGGTGTGTGTGTGTGTACATGTGTACAAGTGTAAATTGGGAACAAGTGTACATGTGTACATGTGTACACGTGAGCGTGTGGTTACTATCAGTGTACATGTTTGAGTGTGGTCACTATGTATATGTGGGAGGTGCTGATAGCTAGTACCTAGATGGTGCTGCTAGCTAGTAACTGGGTGGTGCTGGTTGCTAGTACCTGGGAGGTGCTGCTAGCTAGTACCTGGGTGGTGCTGCTAGCCAGTAACTGGCTGGTGCTGCTAGCTAGTACCTTGATGGTACTGCTAGCTAGTACCTAGGTGCTGCTGCAAGCTAGTACCTGGGATGTGCTGCTAGCAAGTATATGGGTGGAACTGCTAGCTAGTACCTGGGTAGTACTGCTAGCTAGTACCTGAGAGGTCCTCCTAGCAGGTACCTGAAAGATGCTGCTAGCTAGTACCTGAGAGGTACTGCTAGTTAGTGCCCAGGAGGTGATACAATCAAGTACCAGGCAGATGCTGCTACCTAATACCTGGTAGGTGCTGCTAGCTAGTACTTGGCAGGTGCTGCTATCTAGTACCTGGTAGGACCTGCTAGCTAGTACCTGGCAGGCGCTGCTACCTAGTAATAGGCAGGTGCTGCTAGCTAGTACTTGGCAGGTGCTGCTATCAATACCTGGCAGGAGCTGTTATCTAGTACTTGGCAGGAGCTGCTAGCTACTACCTCACAGGTGCTGCTAGGTAGTACTTGGCAGGTACTGCTAGCTAGTACTTACCAGGTGTTGCTATGCAGTACCTGACAGCTGCTGCTTGCTAGTATTTGGGTGGTGCTGCTAGCTAGTAACTGGCAGGTGCTCCTAGCTAGTACCTGAGAGGTGCTGCTAGCTAGTATCCGGAAGGTGCTGCAAGCCAGTATCTGGGAGGTTGTGCTAGCCAGTACCAGGGAGGTTGTGCTAGCCAGAACCTGGGAGGTTGTGCCAGCCAGTACCTAGGAGGTTGTGCTAGCCAGTACCTGGGAGGATGTGCTAGCCAGTACCTGGGAGGTTGTGCTATCCAGTATCAGGAAGGTTGTGCTAGTCAGAACCTGGGAGTTAGTGTTAGCCAGTACCAAGGAGGTTGTGCTACCAGTATCTGGGAAGATGTGCTAGCCAGTATCAGGGAGGTTTGCTAGCCGGTACCTGGGAGGTTGTGCTAGCCAGTACCTAGGACGTTGTGCTAGCCAGTACCTGGGAGGTTGTGCTAGCCAGTACCTCTGACGTTGTGCTAGCCAGTACCTGGGAGGTTGTGCTAGCCAGTACCCGGGAGGTTGTGCTAGCCAGTACCTGGGAGGTTGTGCTAGCTAGTACCTGGGTTGTTTTACTAGCCAGTACCTGGGAAGCTGTGCTAGCTAGTACCTGGGATGTTGTACTAGCCAGTACCTGGGAAGCTGTGCTAGCCAGTACCTGGGAAATTGTGCTAGCCAGTACATGGGAAGTTATGCTAGCAAGTACCTGGGAGATTGTGCTATCTAGTATCTGGGATGTTGTACTAGCCAGTGCCTGGGAAGTTGTGCTAGCCAGTACCTGGGAAGTTGTGCTAGACAGTACCTGGGAAGTTGTGCTAGCCAGCACTTGGGAGTTGTGCTAGCCAGTACCTGGGAGGTTGTGCTAGCCAGTACCTGGAAGGTTGTGCTAGCCAGTACCTGGGACGTTGTGCTAGCCAGTACCTGGGAGGTTGTCCTACCCAGTACCTGGGAGGTTGTGCTAGCCAGTACCTGGTTGTGCTAGCCAGTACCTGGGAAGTTGTGCTAGCCAGTACCTGGGAGGTTCGGCTAGCCAGTTCCTGGGAGGTTGTGCTAGCCAGTACCTGGGACGTTGTGCTATACAGTACCTGGGAGGTTGTGCTAGCCAGTACCTGGGAGGTTGTGCTAGCCAGTACCTGGTTGTCCTAGCCAGTACATGAGAAATTGTCCTAGCCAGTACCTGGGAGGTTGGGCAAGCGAGTTCCTGGGAGGTTGTGCTAGCCAGTACCTGGAAGGCTGTGCTAGCGAGTACCTGGGACGTTGTGCTAGCCAGTACCTGGGACGTTGTGCTAGCCAGTACCTGGGAGGTTGTGCTAGCCAGTACCCGGGAGGCTGTGCTAGCCAGTACCTGGGAAGTTGTGCTAGCCAGTACTGGGAGGTTGTGCTAGTCAGAACCTGGGAGTTTGTGCTAGCCAGTACCTGGGAGGTTGTGCTAGCCAGTATCTGGGAGGATGTGCTAGCCAGTATCAGGAAGGTTTACTAGCCAGAACTTGGGAGGTTGTGCTAGCCAGTACCTGAGAGGCTGTGCAAGCCAGTACCTGGTAGGTTGTGCTAGCCAGAACCTGGGAGGTTGTGCTATCTAGTACCTGGCATGTTGTACTAGCCAGTGCCTAGGAAGTTGTGCTAGTCAGTACCTGAGAAGTTGTGCTAGCCAGTACCTGGAAAGTTGTGCTAGCCAGCACCTGGGGAGTTGTGCTAGCCAGTACCTGGGAGGGTATGTTAGCCAGTACCCGGTAGGTTGTGCTAGCCAGTACCAAAGAGGTTGTGCTAGCCAGTACCTGGGAGGATGTACTAGCCAGTACCTGGGAGGAAGTGCTAGCCAGTACCTGGGAGGATGTGCTAGCTAGTACCTGAGGTTGTACTAGCCAGTACCTGGGAAGCTGTGCTAGCCAGTACCTGAGAAGTTGTGCTAGCAAGTACCTGGGAAGTTATGCTAGCCAGTACATGGGAGGTTGTGCAAGCCAGTACCTAGTAGGTTGTGCTAGCCAGTACCTGGGAGTTTGTGCTAACTAGTCCCTGGGTTGATGTACTAGCCAGTGCCTAGGAAGTTGTGCTAGCCAGTACCTGTGAAGTTGTGCTAGCCAGTGCCTGGGAAGTTGTGTTAGCCAGCACCTGGGAAGTTGTGCTAGTCAGTACCTGGGAGATTGTGCTAGCCAGTACCTGGAAGGTTGTGCTAGCCAGTACCTGGGACGTAGTGCTAGTCGGTTCCTGGGAGGTGGTGCTAGCCAGTACTCGGGAGGTTGTGCTAGCCAGTACCTGGGAGGTTGTGCTAGCTAGTACCTGGGATGTTGTTCTAGCCAGTACCTGGGAAGCTGTGCTAGCCAGTACCTGGGAAGTTGTGCTAGCAAATACCTGGGAAGTTATGCTAGCCAGTACCTGGGAGGTTGTGTTATCTAGTATCTGGGATGTTGTACTAGCCAGTTCCTGGGAAGTAGTGCTAGCCAGTACCTGGGAAGTTGTGCTAGTCAATACCTGGGAAGTTCTGCTAGCCAGTACCTGGGAGGTTGTGCTAGCCAGTACCTGGGAGGTCGTGCTAGCCAATTCCTGGAAAATTGTGCTACCCAGTACCTTGGACCTTGTGCTAGCCAGTACCTGGGACGTTGTGCTAGCCAGTACCTGGGAGTTTTGTGCTAGCCAGTACCTGGGAGGTTGTGCTAGCCAGTATCTGGGAGGATGTGCTAGCCAGTATCAGGGAGGTTTGCTAGCCAGTACCTGGGAGGTTGTGCTAGACAGTACCTGGTAGGTTGTGCTAGCCAGTACCTGGGAGGTTGTGCTATCTAGAACCTGGCATGTTGTACTAGCCAGTGCCTAGGAAGTTGTGCTAGTCAGTACCTGAGTTGTGCTAGCCAGTACCTGGGAAGTTGTGCTAGCCAGAACCTGGAGAGTTGTGCTAGCCAGTACCTGGGAGGTTGTGCTAGCCAGTACTTGGGAAGTTGTGCTAGCCAGTACTTGGGAAGTTGTGCTAGCCAGTACCTGGGAGGTTGCGCTAGTCAGAACCTGGGAGTTTGTGCTAGCCAGTACATGGGAGGTTGTGCTAGCCAGTATCTGGGAGGATGTGCTAGCCAGTACCAGGGAGGTTTACTAGCCAGTACATGGGAGATTGTGCTATCCAGTACCAGGGAGGTTGTGCTAGCCAGTACCTGGGAGGTTGTGCTAGCCAGTACCTAGGAGGTTGTGCTAGCCAGTACCTGGGAGGATGTGCTAGCTAGTACCTGGGAGGTTGTACTAGCCAGTACCAGAGAAGCTGTGCTAGCCAGTACCTGAGAAGTTGTGCTAGCCAGTACCTGGGAAGTTATGCTAGCCAGTTCCTGGGAGGACGTGCAAGCCAGTACCTAGTAGGTTGTGCTAGCCAGTACCTGGGAGGTTGTGCTAACTAGTACCTGGGTTGTTGTACTAGCCGGGGCCTAGGAAATTGTGCTAGCCAGTACCTGTGAAGTTGTGCTAGCCAGTACCTGGGAAGTTGTGTTAGCCAGCACCTGGGGAGTTGTGCTAGCAGTACCTGGGAGATTGTGCTAGCCAGTACCTGGAAGGTTGTGCTCGCCAGTACCTGGGACGTTGTGCTAGCCAGTACCTGGGAGGTGGTGCTAGCCAGTACCCGGGAGGTTGTGCTAGCCAGTACCTGGGAGGTTGTGCTAGCTAGTACATGGGATGTTGTACTAGCCAGTACCTGGGAAGTTGTGCTAGCCAGTACCTAGGAGGTTGTGCTATCTAGTATCTGGGATGTTGTACTAGCCAGTGCCTGGGAAGTTGAGCTAGCCAGTACCTGGGAAGTTGTGCTAGCCAGTACCTGGGAAGTTGTGCTAGCCAGCACATATGAGGTTGTGCTCTCCAGTACCTGGGAGGTCGTGCTAGCCAATACCTGGAAGGTTGCGCTACCCAGTACCTGGGACCTTGTGCTAGCCAGTACCTGGGACGTTGTGCTAGCCAGTACCTATGAGGTTGTGCTAGCCAGTACCTGGGAGGTTGTGATAGTCAGAACCTGGGAGTTTGTGCTAGCCAGTACCTGGGTGGTTGTGCTAGCCAGTATCTGGGGGGATGTGCTAGCCAGTATCAGGGAGGTTTGCTAGCCAGTACCTGGGAGGTTGTGCTAGCCAGTACCAGGGAGGTTGTGCTAGCCAGTACCTGGGAGGTTCTGCTAGCCAGTACCTTGGAAGTTGCGCTAGCTAGTACCTGGGAGGTTGTGCAAGCCAGTACCTGGGAGGTTGTGCAGGCTAGTGCCTGGGAAGTTGTACTAGCCAGTACCTGGGAAGCTGTGCTAGCCAGTACCTGGGAAGTTGTGCTAGCAAGTACCTGGGAAGTTATGCTAGCCAGTACATGAGAGGTTGTGCAAGCCAGTACCTGGTAGGTTGTGCTAGCCAGTACCTGGGACGATGTGCTAGCCAGTACCTGGGAGGTTGAGCTAGCCAGTGCCTGGGACGTTGTGCTAGCCAGTACCTGGGAGGTTGTGCTAGCCAATACCTGGGACGTTGTGCTTATTTACAGAGAAACTTTCACGGCGCGCATAACGGAGATAAAACACCTCAATTATTGGGAGCGCTTGAGGTTCCTAAACCTGTATTCCCTGGAACGCAGGAGGGAGAGATACATGATTATATACACCTGGAAAATCCTAGAGGGACTAGTACCGAACTTGCACACGAGAATCACTCACTACGAAAGCAAAAGACTTGGCAGACGATGCACCATCCCCCCAATGAAAAGCAGGGGTGTCACTAGCACGTTAAAAGACCATACAATAAGTGTCAGGGGCCCGAGACTGTTCAACTGCCTCCCAGCACACATAAGGGGGATTACCAACAGACCCCTGGCAGTCTTCAAGCTGGCACTGGACAAGCACCTAAAGTCAGTTCCGGATCAGCCGGGCTGTGGCTCGTACGTTGGTTTGCGTGCAGCCAGCAGCAACAGCCTGGTTGATCAGGCTCTGATCCACCAGGAGGCCTGGTCACAGACCGGGCCGCGGGGGCGTTGACCCTCGGAACTCTCTCCAGGTAAACTCTTCCAGGTAATACCTCACCTATGCTATTTGTGCTTGGGGATCAACTGCAGCAACACACCTAAAGCCAATAATAACCCATCAAAATGCTGCAGTAAGAATAATCACTAAATCCCATCCCTGGCAACACCCCCCTCCCCCCCACTCTTCATAGATCAAAACTTACTCGCTGTTCAGAACATCCACACTTACTACTGTGCAATCTACATCTACAGGACATTAAATTCCAATATTAACCTTGACCTAAAACTCTTTCTTGATAGTTGTGACAGAACCCACAGGCATAACACCAGACACAAACATCTCTATGACATTTCCCGTGTCCGACTAAACCTTCACAAAAATTCCATGAATGTCAAAGGCCCTAAAATCTGGAACACCCTACCTGAAAACTCTAGAACTGCAGACACATTCATCACTTTCAAAACTACCATTAGAAAACATCTTATCTCCCTGATACACCCCATCAACTAATTACACAATGCCACAGATGGTTCACACTTCACTCATCCCCCCATTTCCCCATAAACAAAAATATCAATTCAATCTCCCCAACACTACCAAAAAAGTACCCAAAAAGGTTGGGATCCTCCAAGATACGATAAAAACGTGCCCAAACTGTCCTCTGACACTATACCATTCACTTATTTTCCCATCCCCTACCTATCTTCTGTGTTTGGGGATCAACTTACAACACCCCTAAAGCCAAAAAAACCCAACAAAAAGCCGCAGTAAAAATAATCACAAAATCCCACCCCTGGCAAAAACCCCCCCCCCCCCCACTCTTCATAGATCAAAACTTACCCCCTGTTCAGTACATCCACATTACTACTTGCAATCTAAACTACATAATTTAAATCCAATATTACCTGATAAAACGTTTTCTTGATTTTGGGGACAGAACCCACAGGCACAACACCAGACACAAACACCTCAAATTTCCCGTGTCGATAAACCTTTACAAAAATTCAATGTATGTCAAGGCCCTAAAATCTAAAAACCCCCTACCTGAGAACTCTAGAACTGCAGACACATTCAAACCTTCAAAACCCCCATTAGAAAACTCTTATCTCCCTATACCCCCGTAAATAATTAACGAATACCCCCTGGGGGTTCACACTTACACTCACCTCCCCATTTGACCAAAAACAAAAATATCAACTAATTCAAAAAAAATTAATCCAATAGTCATAATTTGGCCTGTGTTTACCCCAAATATGAAACTTGTATTAAGCCAAAACAAAACTTCACATTGCTAAACTCACAAACAGTATTTAGCATTACCAGAAAGTTCCCCAAAATGCGAGCCAGCTGGGTGTTTAGGGGTTTACACTCGTAATTATTATCTACACATGTAAACCACAAAATAACCAAATTCTGAAAACTCAGCATTGAAATCCTTATAGAAAATAAATTTTTAATTTGAATTTGAATTTAAATTAAAATGCCTAGCCAACTGGTGTTCTAGGGGCCCCCCCTCTGTTATTGTATTTTCTACATGAAAACCACACAAAACAAAATTTTTAAACTCACTTTTTAATCCTTATAGAGAAAACTTTTGAATTTGAATTTGAATTTGTGCTAGCCGTCCCTGGAAATTTTGTGCTAGCCTACCTGGGAGGTTGTGTCCCAGATCTTGTCTGACTAATACAGAAGTAAAAAGACTGTCTTCGTCATGTCTTTTCTCTATTCCATTTCTCCCCAAAATTTTTTGCCATCCATGTCTCCCCTACACCTAACTGCCTCGGTGCCCTGGTTGGGCCAAAGGGGTGCTGCGGGCATCAGGGTTCCTGATGCCCAGGCCCCTTTAGGGGCCCGGTTTACAACTGCTGCCCGTCACTCAGGTGTTCCTGATGACCCAAAAGGTTTCCCCCAGGTGTTCCTGAATTTCCAAATCTTTAGTGCCTCGGTGACACTCTGCCCCGTCACTATGTGCTTCCCGTCCAAAGCCCCCTTTATCCAGGGGGGGACATTCTGCAGTGACCCCGGTCCCTCAGGTGCTTCTCTGATTGCACAAACTCTTTTCGTGCACTAAAATTTTACACCTGCGTGACCCAAAACCCCCAGGTGCTTTTCCCAAACTTGTATCATTTAGGGGCATTATGAAAGTCAGGCTTGTTTTTCGAAAATTTATTATTTTTTATTTTTTTTTATTTTTTTAATTTTTATTTTTATTTTAGGAAAAAACCCCTTTTTTTTGGGGGGTTTTTTATAGGGGGTTAAAAAAGGGGGCTTCGGGGGTTTGAAACAGGGATTTTAAAAAGGGGGGGGGGTTTCTTTTTTGATACGGCCCCTAATTGGGGTCCTCAAGGAAAACCATACCCGTTTTACATTTTTACATTTTTTAACAAAATTTTAGATATAAATTTTTTATATTTTATAGTACAAATTTGTAGTAGTGGGGAGTGTAGTAAAGGGTTTTGTAAATTTTCACAGTAATAGCGGTGTTTATTTTTAGTCCCCCTTTTTAGATACATCCAGGAACCAACAAGTGAATCCCCTCTTTTTGGGTTAACGAAAGGGGGGAAAAAGGCTGCTTAATTGCCCTTTTGGGGGGCAGGAACGGCGGAAGAGTTAGGGGCGGGGTTTCGAGGTCTGGGAAGTCCAGGGGTAACCAATTTCAGTTTTTAAGACCATTTTCCAAACGAAAACCCAAAGGACCCCTTGCCCCAAAAAAAAAACAAGCCAAAAAACATTAATTTTAAGACAAAAATTTTAAAAAAAAACATAGCGATGCTGGGGGTGCAAAACTTTAATAAAAATCAGAAGGGAGTTTCAAGGTATTTTACTTTTAAAAAGGTTTTAAATTTCCCCTAACGGGGGCCCTTCTCTTTCTTTCGTTTAAAATGTTTTCTCAATTCAGGTGTTTTTTTCATGTTGCTTTGGGTTTTTTCGTGTAAACTTTTTTTTGTTCTTTGGAAGGGTCCACTGGGCTTCCCGGGCTCGAAAATATTATTATTTAGTAGTTGTAGCAGTAGTAAAAGTAGTATAGTATATGGGGTGTAGTAGTAGCAGTAGTAAAGTAGTAGTTGATGTGGAGTAGAACAGTAGTAACAGTAGTTATGGTATAGTAGTAGCAGTAGTAGTATAATGGTGTAGAAGTTATAGTTTAACAGTAAAATAGTGGGATGTAGTTTAGCAGATTACTAGTTTACCTGGAGGAGTTTTGGGGGTCAACGCCCCCCAGGCCCCGGGTTTTGGGGCCCGGGGGGGCCCCTGGTAACGCGCCTTTTCAACCACTGGCGCGGCTTCAAAAACTACAGGGCCCAGCCCCCCTTAAGGGCTGCGGGGGGTTGTATCCCCTTAAGGTTTCGGGGCGTTTTAATCCCCCCCAAATTTTGGGGGCATTGAACAGCTGGGGCCCCCAAAACATTTATTGTATGGTCTCTTTCGTGCTAGTGAACCCCTGCTTTCATTGGGGGGGGGTGCTCGTCTGCCAATCTTTTGCTTTCGTAGTGAGGGTTTTTCTTTTGCAAGTTCGGTAAAAGTCCCTCTAGTTTTCCGGGTGTAATAATCATGTACCTCCCCCTGCTTTCCCGGGGAATACATTTTAAAAACCTCAAGCTTTCCCAGTAATTGAGGTTTTTTATCTCCGTTAGCGCGTCGTGAAAGTTCTCTGACTTTTTCTAGGTCGGCAATTTTTCCCCGCCTTGAAAGGTGCTTTAGGTGCAGCAATATTCCACCAGTTAGAACAAGTGACCTGAAGAGTGTATCAGGGGGCTTGCCCCCCTAGTTTTAAAGGGTTCTCATTACCATCCTGTCTTTTTCTAGCGATGCATTGATACATTTTATGGTCCTTAAAGGGTGAGACCTCCGACAAAAACACTCCCAGGTTTTTGACGTTGGTGTTTCGCCTTTTTTTGTGGCCAGAATTTTTTTTGAAAATCTATGAATTTTTTAAATTTTCCCCTCATGTTTACCATTTGAGAAATTAAATTTCTCATCGTTGAATTTCATATTGTTTTCTGCACCCCACTGAAAGTTTGGTTGATGTCCCCCTGGAGCCTTGATGTCTGCAATGGAAGACACGTCATGCAGATTCGGGTGTCACTGCAAAGGAAGACACGGTGCTGTGGTGACATCCTTGTCTATGTCGGTATGGGGGATGGGAAAAAGAGGGAGCTAGTACTGTGCCTTGGGAACAGAGTTTTTAAACCGTACTGCCCTCGGACTTTACCCTTGTTGACGACATCTCTGTGTTCTGTTAGTGGGGAAATTATGATCCACCGACCGATTTTTCCTGTTATTCCTTTAGCGCGCATTTTGTGCGCTTTTTACCCCATGGTCACCTTGTCGAAGGCTTTTGCAAAGTCTGTTATATTACATCTCTTCCCCTTTTTGGCCTTTAGTGCATTTGGCCCTTGTCGTAGTGACCATAGTTGAGACAGACAGGACGACCCTTTTAAAACCCATGTTGCCCGGGTTGTGTAACTGATGGGTTTTTGTGGGTGGTGTTTTCTTTTAGGACCCCTTTCAAAGATTTTTTTTGAAAAGGGATGTTATGCTATTGGGCTGTAGTTCTTTGCTGTTGCTTTCTGCCCCCTTGTGGGTGGGGCTATGTCTGTTTTTTTTTAGAAAATGAGGGCGACCCCGTGTCCTGCTCCCTCTCCAAAATGGAAAAGGCTCGTGATAGGGGCTTCTTGATTTTATGAACAAGAGTTCCCTGGTCTGGGCCCCGGGGGAGAGTGCATGGGGATGTCATTTACGCCCGTTCGAAGTCATTTTGGGGGTCGGGTAACACGGATAGGCTTGTGTTAAAAAATTTTGTGGCTCTCCATAAAAAATTTATTTTGATCTTCGACTCTATCGGTTCGGGTTGCTAAAAACGAGTCATATTGGGACTTTAGTAGCTCACCATTTCCTTGCTGTACTTGTAGGCCCTCTTTTTTAATAGGGGGCCCCCCAAACTGGCGTTGTTTTCGATTTTGATTTGGGATAGGGGGAAAAAAATACTTTGGTTTTTTTTCGATTCATTTTGCTTTTTGTTCTTCCCGCGATTCCTGACTCTTAAAAGGGTTTTTTTAGTTAAGTTCGATGCTTGCTATTTCTCTGACCCGTGGGGCTCCCTGCGCTTTTTAGATATATTGACCCCTTTTACCGCTCTGTATTTTTTTTCCCTCCCTGTAAAGGAGCGCCTGTCTTTTCTATTTACATCTACTCCCCCTTTTTCTTAGAGGAATAAGTTGTGCATCATCGAGTGCCACCGAGTTAATCTGTTCTAGGCATAAGTTTGGGTCTGTGTTGCTTAGTATATCTTCCCAGCTTATATCGGTTAGGACTTGGTTTACTTGGTCCCACTTTATGTTTTTGTTATTGAAGTTGAATTTGGTGAATGCTCCCTCATGACTAGTCTCATTTTGTCGGTCTGGGGCTCCACGCATACATGTCTGAACCTCAATTATGTTGTGATCTGAGTATATTTTTTTGATATGGTGGACATTTCTTATCAGATCATCATTGTTAGTGAAGATGAGGTCTAGTGTATTCTCCAGTCTAGTAGGCTCTATTATTTGCTGGTTTAAATTGAATTTTGTGCAGAGATTTAAAAGCTCGTGTGAGTGTGAGTTTTCATCAGAGCTGCCTCCTGGTGTTATTACTGCAACAATATTATTTGCTATATTCCTCCATTTTAGGTGCCTTAAGTTGAAATCCCACAGGAGCAAGATGTTGGGTGCAGGAGCTGGAAGATTTTCCAGACAGTGGTCAATTTTTAACAGCTGTTCCTGGAATTGCTGGGATGTTGCATCCGGAGGCTTGTAGACTACCACAATGACTAGGTTTTGGTTCTCGACCTTTACTGCTAAAAGTTCCACTACGTCATTTGAGGCATTAAGCAGTTCTGTGCAAACAAGTGACTCTGCAATGTACAGGCCAACCCCCCCCTTTTGCCTGTTCACTCTGTCACATCTGTATAGGTTGTAACCTGGGATCCATATTTCGTTCTCCAAGTGATCCTTTATGTGGGTCTCAGTGAAAGCCGCGAACATTGCCTTTGCCTCTGCAAGCAGTCCACGGATGAAAGGTATTTTGTTGTTTGTTGCTGGCTTTAGACCCTGTATATTTGCAAAGAAGAATGTTATCGGACTGGTGGTATTGTTGGTACTGGGGGGGGATTTTTTTTCCGGCATTAGTATCTGTATCTGTTGGTTTGGAGTGGAGGCCATCGACTGTGGTTCCACTCCAGGAATGACTGGATTTGGTGTACGATTTCTGCCATTTCCTGCCAGTTTTTTTTCCTTCCTGGCACTAAAAAACCTCTCCCTCTTGAGTGGCTGTGGCTACCCAGGTTCTCCGATGGCCTGGATGTTTTGTATCTTTTTGTCCCCTTTAGATGGTATGCCTGGCAATTTAAGTTATAGCACAGTCTTTCCTGTACTGAAGAGGTACACATTTCAGGGTGAAAAAGCTTACAGGAAGGGAGTTTGCATTTTCCTGTCGTCATATGGGCATGGCATTTTCTAGGGTGGTCATAGTTGCATGTCCCATCTGTTTTTCCAGATTTCCCATGCCAGCAGATACCAAGTGCATAGTATGTGCACAGGCTTGGTTTCCGCTTGCCTTGGGTTTCTGTGACTGTATTCCCTGTTGGTGCATGTTTCCCTGTCTTACTTCTATCCTCCCTAGCACCAACAATGGAGCTCCCACCAGTTGTTTTTGGTAATTTATCCTCACTATTGCTATTTGAGTCCTCTTGTTTGCTATTTCCTGCGGTATTTCTAGTTTGCAATATTGGTTTTATCTTATCTTTGACTACACTTGTTTCCCTACTATGGCTCCTGTCCCCTATGAGGTCATTTATATGTATTCCTTCCTGCGTATAATTCCCGAAATACCTGGACAAAATCTCCAGCTTCACCATTACTGTCTCCCAGGACAGTATCTCCAGCTTCACCATTTCTGTCTCCCAGGACAGCACCTCCAGCTTCACCATTACTGTCTCCCAGGACAGCACTATCAGCCCCACATTTACTGACTACCAGGACATCACCTCCAGCCTTACAGTTTGTGACTACATGGCCAGTATCAAGGGCAGTACCATTCAGCCCAGACTTTTTATGTTCCCATCTGTTGTAGAAAGCTTCCAGGTTTTCTATGAAAGCAGCTTTGATGTTGTCCTCTTTAATACCCTTGTGATTTTAGTCCACAGATTTTCTCATTTGGGCATACCCAAAAACACATTCTCTGTTTTAATACTGCTTGTAGCTAGTTCTGGGATATCTGCACAAGGGGCGTGACACCAATTTCCACAAAAATGACAATTTTATCCATGTGGAAGCCCGTTTGTTTGACTGACCACAGACTACACACAGCTTCATAATGATTTGAATGGTTGATTTACTGCAATTCTACTAGCAACCTCTTGAATATTATATTAATAACCTTAAATGAAGCTCTAGCTATTTGTATTTCTGTTTCTAACTCTTTTTGTATATTGGACAGCTTACCGTCACGTTCCTGATTTTTAATGTTTGTGTTTATAAGGGCGCCTACAACCCCACCCGTTTACAGTCTGCTTTATTGTCCAACGAAACTGTTTGAAACCAACGAAACTGTTTGGTAGTGATAGTTGTAATAGTGATAGTTGTAGAAGCACTAGTAGTAACAGTTGTATTCTTTTGATAATTAAAATTATTATTATTATTATTATTATTATTATTATTATTATTATTATTTCTATTGATGACTGGTGCATGTAGGTACTTGTGGTTGGAGGGGATCGAGTCTCAGCTCCTGAGTCCTGCTTCTCAGCCAGCCACTACTGGCACCCCAGCATCCCTCCCACCTTCGTGAGGCCCTGTCATACCCATGCCCAAAATTGCGTATAGTGCAAGACACACCTGAGATGCAAGCATCCAGGTATTTGGCCTCCATGAGATCTTGGTAGGTGATTGTTCCATCCACAGCGATCTCTCTCAGTTCCTGACGAAGGCGCTGTTGCTGGGACTGGTGCTGAGCTAGGAGGAAGGCGACAAAGGAGATTGTGCTGGCTGTGTTGTCGTAGCCAGCTAGGATGAACAGGATGCTCTCAGCTACTATCGTACTCATCTTCAGTGCTGAGGAGAGAGAGAAAGAGGTAATTACTGATGCCAGTGGAGACTGCAGTTACAACAGATAAAATTAATCCCACTATTAACACCACTGTTGGAAATCCCACTGCTGCCACCAGTATGTTAGACTCTGCACCACTGCTGCCACCAGTGTGATAGACTCTGCACAACTGCTTTCACCAGTGTGGTAGACTCTGAACCACTGCTGTCACCAGTGGGATAGACTCAGCACCACTTCTGTTACCAGTGTGGTAGACTCAGCACCTCTGCTGTCACCAGTATAGTAGACTCTGAACCACTGCACTAACAATGTTTCAGAAGAAGATGAACGAGACAGCAATTGATACATTACGATATTTAGAAGTCTTGGAGGTGGGGCCACTCTGGTGGTCTCTGGACTCCATCATGAGATCCAGGAAGTCTCCTCTCTTCCCTCCTGCTTCTCGCTGCTTAATGGTCTCTGTTACCACGTCCCTGAAGAAGAATACCTCAGGCTGGGTGAAGCTCATCTTCAGGACGTTGCTGAGCTTGGGGAAGTGTAAGAGGAATATCATTTTGATCATTCTGATTGTGCTGGTCTTGAAAATATTTTCCACCTGTGTGTTGAATGTGGAATGGCCGTCTCTGAGTGAGTTGGTGTCCATGCCAAAGGCGCAGGATGAGATGACCTCTAGGGTATAGAGACCAAAACATTTCTTCAGCTTAATGGATGTTTTGGTCTTTAACTTTTTGTGAATGTAATCCAACAGAGCATCAGCCTTCTGCTCCACGAGTGGATACATTCCCTTCATCCGGCCGGATGTGAAGCTGGGAGACAGCACGGAGCGGATGCCTTTCCAGTGGGTCCCTGTGGCTTGTGTCAGCATCTCATTGATGATCTCATCCCTGTCTGAGGTTAAGTTGAATATTCGACGGTCGACGAAGTGGTCGAAGTCCTTGATCAGGACTGCTTTGACAAGCTCTGGGTCAGCAATCATCAGTTTGGGTTTCAGCATCTCGTAGAACCCCCACACAGTTGAATCCCCGAGGCTCCTTTAAACCTGTTAACACGAACGTAAGTTCAGAGTCTGCAGTCACCAGTCTGGACTTCAACAACTCATAGAATCCACACACAGTGTTGAACCTCCGAGGCTTCTTGGATTTTATAAGAACATAAAAAAGAAGCACTGAAGGGAGGGGCCTTTCCTAACCATACAAAGGGGGCTTTTCCAACCCCAACCCCCACACCCATTTAATTTTTTATCTTACCTTTTTTAAAAAAAACTACACAAGGTTTTTTAAGCTTCTTATGCTACCGCGGAGTTTGGTATAACTCATCCCAACTCTATCCCCAAAACCCAGTGTTTCCTAAAATCTTTTTTTAATCAAAAATTTTTAAACTTGAAACCATTATTGCGAATTCTGTTTTTGGTTTAATTTTTTTTGGAAAATTTATTCACATTCTCTTTTTTTATTTCCTTTTTCAACCGTTTTTTGGCAAAATTTCCCCCCTTTTTTTTCATTACATCCCCCCGGAAATTGTCCGACCAGACACACCCGCTGCCGACGTGGGCGGTGCTCATAACTTTTCGTGACTCTTTCTGTTTTCTGTTACTCAAGAAAAGGGGAAGTGATGGTGGAAAAGGGGGTAAAGTGTTGGGGGTAGGGGGTTTTTGTGTTTGGTGGTAGAGGGTTTTAGTGATAGGGGGTAAAGGGTTGGTGGTGGGGGTGGGGGGGTTTTTAGGGGGTGGTAGTGAGGGGGGGTAGAGGAGGGTTTTGGGGAAGGGTTTGAGGGGGGGTTTGTGAGGGGGTAGAGGGGGGGAAGTGATGGGGGGAAAGTGGGGTTTTGGGGTTTGGAAGTTACAGGGGGGTTTGTAAAGGTGGAAAAGGGTTGTAGTGAGGGGGGTTAGGGGGGGAAAAAAGTGATGGTAGTGGGGATGGTGGTAGTGATGGGGGTTTTAGGGGGTGGAAGGGGTTGCGAGGGTGGTTTGAGGGTGGTTGTGAGGGTTGGTTTAGGGGTTTGGGTTGTAAATGGTGGTAGAGGGTGGTTGTGTTGGTGGTAGAGGGTAAAAAGTGATAGGGGTTGGGGAAACCCCTCCCCCTCTCCATTCCCACTGTCTACCATACACAACAAAGTCTTTAAAAAAGGAAAAAGTGATTTAAAAAAATTTTTAAAATTTTTATTTTTCCTTTATATTTATTTCTAAATTTTTTTTTTTCTCAAATGAAAAAAACTATAGTTATTCTCTATAAAATGTATTTTTTTTTAATTTTTTGGGTTTTGGGAAAACCAAAATTTGGGATTTACTTTATTTTTTTTGGGGAAATTTTTCCCCCATTTTTCGTAAAAAATGGGTTTTTGGGCCCGACCTTGTTGGAAAAAGGAAATTTAAAACAGAATAAAAGGTTCCACTTTATTTTTCTTAAAAAAACCCCCCTTAAAAGCCCAAGGTTTGCAGGTTTTTAAAAGACTTTAATTTCTACTGATAACTTTTTTTGAAAAAAGCCCACTTTCTTCCCAATTTGAGGTTTTAAGGATACCCTAAATCAAACAACCCTAGGGGTTTTTTCGGGGCACACAATAACCAACCGAACGATTTTCTAGGGTTTGGTTTTTCAAGACAAAATTTACAGTGAACAACAATCTGGGGGGGTTTCAAGGCAAAAACCACCCCCTTTAACAAAAATCTTCCCCTGCCCAAATCAGCCACCCTTTTGGTTTCTTTTTGGGAGATAAAAAACTTATAATTGGCCCCAGGTTTGGGAAAGTCCCCCGGGGGGCAGTTGGGCCCCCACTTTGATCCCCAAAGAAAGTTGAGGGGGTGCTTAGAGTAAAACTGCACCACCTTTCAACCATCCACCGTCACCCCCCAAGCACAAACCGGGCATCACCATCCTTCCCGTAAGGGTTACAGTGAGGTGGTTAATTTTAAACGGGGGCTTGACGCCCCACGGGAAGGGGCGGGACCCTGTGGGTCGGCCCCTGCAACCAGGGGTTGGGTTTGAAAAACGGGAAAAGGAAAGGCAAGTGGAAGGTTTCATTTGGTGAACCCAGGGTTACCCCAAAGGGCAGAGTGAACAAAGGCTCACCCAATATGTAAAAGGAAACCCATGGTTCCCCCCAGATATTTTAGAGTAAAAACCGGGTTTTCACCCCGATTTTGTAAGTGAACCTTTTGGGTTCCCACCCCAATATGTAGAATGATCAAGGGGTTTCCCCAGGGGTATAGAATGAACCAGGGTTTTTAAAACCCCAGATATGTAGAGTGAACCAGGGTTCACCCAGATATGTAGAGTGAACCATGGTTCACCCAGATATGTAGAATGATCAATGGTTTACCCAGGGGTATAGAATGAACCATGGTTCACTCAGAGGTGTAGAGTGAACCATGGTTCACTCAGAGATGTAAAATGAACCATGGTTCATCCAGAGGTGTAGAGCGAACCGTGGTTCACCCAGAGATGTATAGTGAACTATGGTTCACCCAGAAGTGCCGAGAGGTAACAACTATGCCTACAAGAATAATGGAAGAAATAAAGGAAGTAGAGAATACAAGAGAAGAAGGAAGGAGAAGCATCAGGAAGGAATATTTATGGGTAAGAAGAGAGAATGAACGTTTGTCTGAGAATAACACAACAGTGGAAATCAATTCTGAGATAAAGTTGCTACACAGCCACACCAGGAGGAAGAAAACGGTGAAATGCGAGGTAATGATGCTGACGTAGGAAGGAAGGAGGGAAGAAAGGTTCTAGGAAGTGACCAGGAAGTCTGTAAGGAGCTCAGCCAGAATTTTAAGAAGTTATTCACGGAGTAGACTGGGAGGGTGATAGGGTGAGTGCACCAGCGAGTGCTGTATACAATACATACACCAGGAGAGGTGAAGAAGAAATCTGGAAGACTGTGAGGTGAGGTAATATATCGTTGGTGGGTCCTAAGAGAGACAGCAGAGGTACTAGAGTCTGGGAGAATGTTACTAGTGGTTGGACAAGTTATTATATTCCAGTAAGGCAGCAGAGGCACTGTGTGTGCCACCAGTGACAAATGCCAGAATGTATATGAAGGCACTTTACAAGAGAGCTGACTGTATATAATTGCAAATAAGGTCGATTTTTTGCACAACTTACCAGGTGTGATGTGTTCTTCAGAAGTGAACAGTTTAAAAGACTGTGAATAGTTTGTAAGGCAGATCTGTTTCTCCAGTGAAATAACTGCGAACACTGTACCACAACAACCCACTTGTTATCACTGTGAAGCCACAAGCGGTTTGCTGCTTGTTTTTATTGGGTGGAGGAGAATTTCAAGTCTATTCCACACCAGGGTCATTAATACTGCCTGTTACCACTAAAACGTAATACTTTAATATCTATAATACTAATTAATGTAAACTACCAGTGTTATAATACACTGATATACATCTACTAAGTGTATATTTCCTGCCATTCACGGCAACAAGTATTATCAAATGCCGATGACAAAGTAAGTGAATGACATTCATGTCCTGATTGACTCATTCTCAATCAAAGGAATTACTTCAACCACCCAAGACATGCCTCTCCTACACAATCGAATGATAGATGACGGTAGAATAATAGACAATATAGGGAGAAGAATAGACCGTGAGGCATCATCCGCACGATCATCTGATCTCAAGGTTATGTGCCTGAGGGGAAAGCTGCAAGTCATCATGACTCAGCAGAAATATTCAATCATTCCTAATTTTTTTATAATGACTGATTAACACTTGTTTTAATAACGATTGACTTAACTAACCCACTTCACAAAGTGCTCTGGTTAACAAGTGTTATATTTATGGTTAACTTTACTAACCCACTTCACAAAGTGCTCTGGTTGACAAGTGTTATATTTATGGTTAACTTTACTAACCCACTTCAAAAAAGTGCTTGGTTAAAGTGTTATATTTATGGTTAACTTCACTAACCCACTTCACAAAGTGTTCTGGTTAACAAGTGTTATATTTATGGTTAACTTTACTAACCCACTTCACAAAGTGCTCTGGTTAACAAGTGTTATATTTATGGTTAACTTCACTAATCCACTTCACAAAGTGTTCTGGTTAACAAGTGTTATATTTATGGTTAACTTCACTAACCCACTTCACAAAGTGTTCTGGTTAACAAGTGTTATATTTATGGTTAACTTTACTAACCCACTTCACAAAGTGCTCTGGTTAACAAGTGTTATATTTATGGTTAACTTCACTAACCCACTTCACAAAGTGCTCTGGTTAACAAGTGTTATATTTATGGTTAACTTCACTAACCCACTTCACAAAGTGCTCTGGTTAACAAGTGTTATATTTATGGTTAACTTTACTAACCCACTTCACAAAGTGCTCTGGTTAACATTTTCAACTGGCTTAACATTACTGTACAGTACGTACAATATTACTGTACAGTACGTACAATATTACTGTACAGTACGTACAATATTACTGTACAGTACGTACAACATTACTGCACAGTACGTACAATATTACTGTACAGTACGTACAATATTACTGTACAGTACGTACAATATTACTGTACAGTACGTACAATATTACTGTACAGTACGTACAATATTACTGTACAGTACGTACAATATTACTGTACAGTACGTACAATATTACTGTACAGTACGTACAATATTACTGTACAGTACGTACAATATTACTGTACAGTACGTACAATATTACTGTACAGTACGTACAATATTACTAGAACTGCAAGAAGCCCCTATCACGAGCCTTTTCCATCCTATGGAGAGGGAGCATGGACACGGGGGTCGTCCCACAGTTACTAAAAACAACAGACATAGCCCCACTCCACAAAGGGGGCAGTAAAGCAACAGCAAAGAACTACAGACCAATAGCACTAACATCCCATATCATAAAAATCTTTGAAAGGGTCCTAAGAAGCAAGATCACCACCCATCTAGAAACCCATCAGTTACACAACCCAGGGCAACATGGGTTTAGAACAGGTCGCTCCTGTCTGTCTCAACTATTGGATCACTACGACAAGGTCCTAAATGCACTAGAAGACAAAAAGAATGCAGATGTAATATATACAGATTTCAAAACCCTTGACAATTTCCAGGGTGTAATAGCGCACAAAAGGTGCAAAGGAATACAGGAAAAGTCGGTCAGGAATAATTTCCTCATAACGAACACAGAATATCGAACGAGTAAAGTCCGAGGCAGCTACGGTAAAAAAGCCTGTTCCACAAGGCACATATCCCCCCCCCATTTTTTCCTCACCTCATATCCGACTAAAAAAGGTGTCAGCCCAGCCCCGGCTTCCTTTGAGATGACACCAATCTGCATGACGTGTCTTCCATTGAGACACTGCAAGGCCCCAGGGACATAAACCCAAATTTTCAGGGGGCTGCAAAAACAATATGAAGTTAAACGATGAGAAATTTCTTACTCAGATATGGTAAAAAATGGGGAAATTTAAATTTTCTCAGAGTAAAAAACAAATTCGGCCACAAAAATAGAGCGAAACCCCAACCAAAACCCTGGGAGGATCATGCGGGGGATCTCACCTTAAAGGGCCCAAAAACTTTGTACAATAGCATCTGCTAAAAAATGCAGGATGGATAATAAAAAACCTTTCAAAACTGGGGGGGCCAAGCCATGGACACTTTCAGTCATTTTCTATCTGGCTGGAATATTGCTGCAACAAACGCCCCCTTTCAAGGAGGTGAAATTGCGACCTAAAAAAAATGACAGAGAACTTTCCGGCGCGATAACGGAGAAAAAAACCCTCAATTTTTGGGGACGCTTGGGGTTTCCTAACCTGTATTCCCTGGAACGCAGGGGGGAGAGATAATGATTTTATACACCTGAAAACCCTAGAGGACTAACCAAATTTGCACACAAAACACTCACTACAAAAGAAAAAGATTTGGGCGACGATAAACATCCCCCCAATGAAAAGCGGGGGGTGCACTGCCTAAAAACCATAAAAAGTGTCGGGGGCCCCGAACTGTTCAACTGCCTCCCAGCACCCAAAAGGGGATTACCAAGACCCTGGCAGTCTTAAAAGCGGGCACGGAAACACCTAAATCATTTTCCTGACACCGGGGCTTGGTCGTACTTTGGGTTTGGGGCAGCCAGCGCAAACTTGGTTATCAGGCTCTGATCCACCAGGGGCCCGGGTCACGACCGGGCCGCGGGGGCGTTGCCCCCCGGAACTCTCTCCAGGAAAAACCCCGGTAAACAGTATACATTACTGTACAGTATAAAATTTTACTGTACAGTACGTACAATAAAAACTGTACAGTACATACAATATTACTGTACAGTATGTAAAATTTTAAAGTAAGTATGTACAATATTCTAACAGTACGTACAATATTACTTACATTACGTAAATATTACTATACAGTACGTACAAATTACTGCCATATTTAAAATTTTTTTTTATTTTTAATATATATATATTATAAAATATATATATATATAATATATAATATTTATTATTATTATTTTTTTAATAGATGGTAAAACAAGAAATTATTGACTGTTTTCTGGAATTTTTTATTACTTATTAAAAAAACTTTTGTGGGGGGAAGATAACGAAATAGTGTACAAGTACAACACATGTACACACACATAACACTAAAACATCACACTAACATTACACACACAGACACTTGTCAGGTAAAATGTATGTCTACAAATGTACATGTCAAAAGTTTTGTGTTTGAAACACAGGCCTTTCTCTAGGCTTTATTGAACATAGAATTTTCATAGTACTTCTGCAACAACAAAATTAATGACAGTAAATAATAACTGCTTCAAAGGGGATGGTGATGTCTTGATTGTCAAGAGAAAAAGTTATAACTACAGGCCAATATTTAAACTCCCACCAGTTTCTGATCACAATATATGATGTAAAAGAAGAAAAACACACACCATTGTTGGCGCCCATGACAACCCAAACTGTTGTTTTGTTAAGGCCCCGAGGGTGGTGAAAATTACCTGTTGCTGCTCCCCACGGGAGCATACACTCATCTCCCCTTCTAAAATATCAGAATCTCCCCAAAATGGGAGGTGGGCGACGACACGTCCCGACCTTCGTACCCCTTGAGCCTCTTCCCCTTAATTTTTCCGCGGGGTTTACTAAGCTGGAGCAGAATCCTCATTTCTGAGGGGTAGTCCAAGGGTTTCCAGGAAAAAACAAAGCATCTTTGACATCTTTTGGGTTGTATCTTGAATTCCACACTAATGGGGATTTCAACTGGGAAAATGTCTTATAATACGTAGTCTCTCACATTTTGTAGCGAATATGGGCGTAATGTGGATTAGCTTGCAGGAGCCTAACCTCATCCACTAAAGGATCCACCCTTGTTCATCCTATCTGTGACATCTTCAGAAGAACGGTACCAGAGGACATAACCAAGTGGGCACGGAGGCTCCCGTAGGAGGAACGACGTGCATAGTTAGGAGTTTTCTTCATGAGGGTTTGCCATTAGTACTGGTGCCAGCAATGAGTTAATAGAGTGAAGAGCATCAGGTAGGACAGTTTGCCATGTTCACAGGTAGATTGCGCACGTTCAATGGTCATGGGAACTGCCTTCCATATAGTACCATTGGAAACTGCTCCACTTGACCTGCCTTGAGGGGTTGTAGCTTGTTGATCTGCTGCAGCAAACCTTTGTTAGCCAAAACTCCTAAGTTCGTTACTCATGAACGAGGATGCCTCGCTGTCTGTATGGATATAAAGCAGGCAATAAAACCAAAAATAGAGAACAACTGTGAAAGGACACTAATAACAGTTGAAGCATCATATTTTTGCCCAGGGGAAAACACAAAGGGAAACCATGAATATTTATCTACTATGGTAAAGGAAAGATCTATCCTGATTTGGTGCTTGGTAAGAGTCCCTTTGAAATCTAATATTCAGTCTCTCGAAAGGCTGGGTGGATTTATGAGAGAGTCTTCTCGGGCTGATAAGTTTGGCTTGCACCTCTGCACATACTCTGCATGCTCTGATCACCTTTCGCACAATCTTTCCACTGAGTAGGGCATTTCTTTGATTTGACAAAATGTACAGGCTGTAACTCCCTGGGTGACACAAAGACCTTGTGGAGCGCTGAGAGTGAATTGCACATCATGACATGCTGCTCCACAGTGGGACCTAGAGAATGCATCAGGTGAAGGTGCGGTCGTGGTGGGGGTGACCCGTCAGTACAGAATATCAAAGTCATAAAACAACCGAAAAAAAAATTTTATTAAAAAGTTTTCCATCCTCCAGCGTTATACTCTTTCCATTCTTTAACCTTTATCCTACTTTTGTGCTTCTTGTCGAAATAATACATCAACGACCGTTTGGTCCAGTCTTATGGGAAATGTCTACCAGTTAAAATATGCCTCCAGTGGCAAACTGCTTCTATTAATGTATGGCCGAGCTTCCTTTTCTAACAGCAGCATAACACTTCTCTGATCCTTGAAAAGTTCCGAAAAGAAGGCTACTGGTCGTCCAGCCTGAGATAAGACCTGCAGCAATGGCAATGTCAATGCAACCGTTCCACTTTCGAATGGTAGGGACTCATCAATGCTGAACTATCTGAGTTTTTCAATGTCTCTGTTTAAGAGTATGGAAAGCGGGGCTTCTGCTTCCTCCTTTGTCACAGAAAGTGGTAGCACTCAATGGGCGGACTTTACTTGATTAGTTTTAGATCCCATTGTGAGTAATAAGCAAAGGAGACCAAGAGTTCTTTGGAGTGACTATTTGTCTTGAGCATGAAGTTCCCGTAGAGGTCGTAGTCGTTCAGGTCCCTGGGAATATTGAACCTCTTCACTACATAACCAATGATGCTAAGCCATATTTAGTTGAAAAAGTCACTTTCCTCATTGTAACTGATATTTTTCTTCTTGGCGGCTTCCAAAAACATATCAAGGTTTGCATCATTTTCCTCCTCTTGGTCTGCCACAATGGCAACATTATCTAAATACGCAGAAGTTTTCCCAAGAGTTGCTCTTTCCTGAATGAGTGAATCCATAATTCGTTGGAACAGCTAACCCCATTGGTGACTCAAAAGGCCTCTGGTAAACCTGAACCAGGCCATCACTAGCCTGAAATGCTTGTATGGTTCTTCTCAGACCTTATAGGAACTTGATGATAGCACTCCTGGTAGATCATGTGCTAAACACATTGACCGAAGCAATTTTGAGTTCACTGTAATCATCAATACG
Organism: Cherax quadricarinatus; assembly: GCF_026875155.1. Classification (NCBI taxonomy): domain Eukaryota; kingdom Metazoa; phylum Arthropoda; class Malacostraca; order Decapoda; family Parastacidae; genus Cherax; species Cherax quadricarinatus. The sequence continues at coordinate 25,439,085 of NC_069451.1, read as the reverse complement.
AGTTAGAGGGTACCCATCAAAAGCGTAAATTTGTGATTGTCTCAGCTTAAATCGATAGCCAGTCTCCGTTTGCCTAAAATCATTCCTTAACAACAACAACCTGTGCACACCAAGGGGAATTTTTTTTTATATTTTATTTAAAATACTGGCCTATACATAATACTATGTATTACTTACAAAACAAACCACAGTGAAATAAATAAAAGAACATACAGTGACTTCAATACCTCTCCGAACATTGAAATTTAAACACCAAACATTACAAAATAGTCAATAAACCCACCACATCCAATGTAACTATAAATACTTAGTATTGATACAAACATACATACACAATACAAATATTTACTCCCCCCCCCCCCCCATATATATATTAAATACATATATATATATACACATACCATACACACACACATACATTATGTTAATTAAATTAATAATACAACCTCGATCGTATACAGAACAAATACCATATATTTACCTTCCCTTGGTCAACAATACTTGGCTAAAACCAGAGCACCATACCTAACACATACACCAGAATATTGAAAACCCAACTTCCACATCCTTACAATACAGAATTTTATAAAACAGAGCAAATACAGATAATGAGTATATACCTGTATAAAATTAAAAACATACTAGGTATACAAAACCTCTAGTACAACAATCCGGTACATATTAAGAACACCAAAGATCAAGAGGCCAGATTTAACAACAACCATATTACTGTATCACCATCAACCATTATACATAACCTATAAACCCTCCTTTTATAATATCATTATTACCAGTGCAGACACAGCTGACACATCTACCCCCCCTACTTCCCCGTTTTGTACAGTCCCCCGGTATAATTTTCTAAATAACATACATTGAATTATCTTAATGAAAGGTCCACACCCTGACCTCATCAAACCTAAAAGTTGGTATGCATAACAAGACAAAATCACAAAATTCACAGGACCAAAATCAGAATATGAAACATTACATTCCAGACACATCCACTGTAATAAGTAGAAGTAATACACACCATATGAATCAAATATTAATGTTAACCATGAATTACAAACATTTCAAAACATTTGCATATATTGTAAAGTACACACTCAAAAATACAAGATAATACCCCACAGTGCCCATAGTAGCGGTACAATATAGGCTATGTAAATAATTTAAAGAACTCCGAGACTTTAAATAAAACCCGAGTATTTATAAGACTAAGGCTCGCTGTAAATGTGTCCACCCATAAAGAACTGACACGTATCTCAGAAAAATTTTGTGTTGATACCAACGTGGTCCAAGTCTAATTACTTAAAAACGAGACCTAAGGGCCTCGGTCTCCTGGCTTTCAGGAAATTTTTAAAACCCAGTGAACATAACCATCAGGCTTTAGAAAAAGTAACCCTGGAAACCACACATAGACTTTCACTAAGACAAAACATTCTCTTGAAACAATGCTTACCATCCATGACCTAATTCTCACTAACCTTCCTCTACAAACATCAAGTTTCCATGATAAACCAAAAACAACACCCCCCTTTACTCCCCCCATAAGAGAGACCACTCCTTTGTCCATCCTCAGGGACCCCCCGCCCAAGGGAACCCACAGTGAGATTCCTATAACCCTCCGGGAAACTTTTTTCCCAAGACGCTCCATAAACCAACATTATCTACAACACTTCGTCCTATAGAATCTGGCCCCAACGCTTTTAATCCTCAATTATCACCCCTTAATTCCCCTCATACCCCATGGATATGTCCAGAAATAATCCAATATGATATACATTATAGCCCTTCCTACATCCCTAGACACATCCCCCTACCAATCCATAGTAAAGCCCTTAAAAGCACAAACGACCCCCCCCCCCACAGTCTGATAACCCCACCCATCCATGATCACACCCCCCCAAAGAGGTACAAAAAAAAACCACAGAAACGCCGTTTCAACATCACATAAAACTGACAAAAAGCCTCCTTCCACAAATTCCCATACTACAAAACACCGTCCTTGGAAGCCAGAATCCCACATGTAAACCTCTATACTAATTATCTTACACTAGCCGGTATCCGAAGCTTACTAAAATCTTCCAAATAACCCCCCCAATCATACGTGGATACCACGGCTAATACCCCTTGCATAATTCCTTAACCTTTCCAACCCTCACCAACCGTTCACTTAGATTTTATCCACCTGTTGCCCTGTCAATAAAAATCTCAACCTATCTTCACAAACCCTCAATTCTTCCCACTCCACCATTACGTGCCTCCTCCATAACTCTACCACTTTAGCGCCCCTCACACCCCTTCCTCAGATACCCCACTTGATATATACAGCCATTACTCTCAGTCCTAAAGGGCAACAAACCTAAACCCCCTCTCCGAACAACCTCATAACACCTCCTTACATAACCATGCCCTCGCCAAATCCCCATCACAAACTTCGCACCCTCCTCTGCATTTCCAACAATACTCGTACCTCTAAGGAAAAACCTCTGCACCCCCCCCATACTTGCTATAGACAAGGTGAATATTTACCACCACTAACCCTCTGTTGTAAAGCTAAGTCCCTCGGCACTTAAACCTCCTAGTCTACTTTAAAAACCTTACCCTTGACAGACCCGAATTTACCCTTCTGCAATGCCTGCAACATCCGCCAAATACCATATCCCACATACCTTAATCCTGTCGAACCACTGTCCCATTCCTAACCTATCCCCAAGCCCCCCCCTATCAATTACCGACCTCTAGTAACCTTTATCGACGTATTAACTCGCATTCCGTATTCAGACCAAAACATCTGAATCACTCTTCCCACCCTCCTTAAACTCCTCCTTACCCTTAGCATAACAGTAGTATCATCCACAACCCAACGATGCCCCCTTATGCACCCCCCTTTCCATCTCCTGATGTTCATTACCCTCTCAACCAGACTCATAAAAAAGATTCTTGCCACACGCAAAGAGCAGCTGTGAATCGACAGCCCCTGTCTCAAACCTCTACTCCATTGGTAACACTTTCACCCACCTCCCATTGACCTGTACCCTCACCTCAGCCCCATTATACAGGGTGTTCACCCACCTCACTAAGACCACCCCCTCCCGAAAACCCACCTCTCTAAGCAAACCCTAAGAAATCTCTGTCACGCAACATAAGCATTCACTTCCAATCTAAACTAGTATCCCCCTCGCCGAACATACTCTCTAGAAAATCCCTAATCACAACCATGTCCATCCCTCATCCATCTTCCCGGAATTCCCAACTGCCCCTATGTAACACTAAACCCTACACGTTCCCTCATTCTGTTGCCCACACCTTAGCAAAAAATCGTGTATTCCGAGGCACATTAACCTAATCGCACGATAATCCATTCAAAACCGTGCATTCTTTCTTTTTGGGCAGCTAAACCGTGACACCCGTTCTTTGTGACTTTCCCCATCCTCCCACTATTTAACATACACTTCTTCAAAACCCCCAACCAAAACACATGCCGTACACTCCCCCATGATACCTATAAAAATCGTTTGTAAGTCCGTCTAGGCCTGTGGTTTTTAACCCTGCACATGTTCCCAAAAACTGGCCTCCTCCACCTCCTCTACAGTATAATACTACCCTCGATTCTTGTTACTGTCTCTGCTCACTTAATACTCATTAAACCTTCATGCCCAAACCGTCCCTCACCCACTCCCCGGCCATCCCTCTTCCCCACTTCTCCCTAACCAAAAATCTTCATACAAACTATATATTTTCCGTGGGGGATAGCCTTGACCCTCCTGCAAAGCCACCCCTCCCTGTACCTGCCTCAATAAACGCCAAGGTGTCTTCATTTCGCCTGCGTTCTTAACCTCCATAATACAAAACCCGTTTGGCCAATCTCCCCTTAAGACATCCTCCACCCTGCCTACACGAATTGCCCACAAATTTTGTGTCATTGGTGAATTTCCTGCCAACCTATTTCGCAAACGTTCCATGTCCTTCACTTCCTCCGCCCCACACGTTCCTCTGCATAACAGTCATTTAACTGACCCTCAAGATTAATTTTTTGTAGGCCATAGCTCCACCTAGCCATCTCCTTATCCCCCGTAACTTTTAAAAAATTTTCCAATATTTCAACTTTAAGAGCCCTCCATTTCCCACCAATCCAGGCAAATCCATTTCCATATCCTAGTCTCCCACAAGGATATCCACCAATCTTCAAAACCACCCGTAGGTTCATCCTTTCCCTAAGAACCTCACATTAATTTCCAATATCCTGCATAAACCCTCACTAGCCATTCTACCCCTCAAATCTGCTATAACAGCACAATGATCAGAAAAAACCCCACAACGATAAGTCCTCACCCTCTCCACACCTATGCCCTGCCTAACATAAATCCTATCTAACCTTGCCTCATATCATCCCCAACGAAAAAAAGTGTGCTCCACTCCATATCACCTCCCTACTTCCCACCACATCTACTTCTTCCCAACAGCTCGCAAAAACATCCCGCAGGACCCCTAAAACACAACCCGCCCCCCCTCGGACCACATCACCCGTCCAATTGACAACAATTACAATCCCCACCATCACCGGTAAAAGCAGGTAAACCCTCTCACGTGATATACCAGAAACCTTCGCGACAAAATCCACCATCACTCTAGTGTTACTAGTTCTGGCTGGTACACCCCTACAAAACTAACCTTGCGCTGGCCCCCCAAAACCCATCCACCCTGCAAGCCTCCCCACCCCCCCCCCCTCCACACGCAACCCATGATACGCAAAGGACTGTCTCCTTTTTACCGCCACAGCCCCCCCCCCCAAAAAAAACACCTCCTTCAACTCAAAGTCAATCACATGTAAACAACCTATAACCTTTCCAACACAGCTCACATCCTAACCTATGGTTATGATTCCAGCCAAAAAACAGATGCATCATGCTAAATCTCATCAAAAAAATACCCACACAACCATACCCTCTTGACCTTCGTTTTTTAAGACCGTTTACAATTGAAAGATTACAACAAATTACCTGAATTTTACAAGAAGGGCGGTCTTACCCCTGGTCCGCGTGAGGCTTACTTGTCCGTCTCCTTTCATAGGTCTCGGTTTCTTCTCGTATCAATCCCTCGTTTCCTGCCCTCCAACCCCTCCCTGTCCCTTCCCACCTAGCTTCCCATAACTGCCCCCCTCCGACCTGACTTGCCTTTGCAAACCACAGCAGCCCCCAACATCTTCCCAGCCTCTGGCGCTGGTGAGAGACCTCGTCCATTCTGATGCCCCCGCTGATCTCTTGCGGGAGCTTAACCCTCTACATACATTCTTCTTCAACCACATCTTTCTTTGATGGACCTCCCACCCACCACATTTGCACTCCTTTTCGAACCTCACTCAAGTCTTCCTTACCCTGCTTCTGTTCATCCATCACCTTGTCATCACCTGACCCTCACATCACTTCCACACCAAGCACCGACTCTTACAAAAAATCCCTTCAGCACAGCCTCCAAAATCCCTCCTGAGCTGATCTCATTATCTAACGGCCTGTCTGACGGCGATTATTCCCTCCCCTCCCTTTTCCACTGGTAGTGCAACACACGTCTCCAAAAGCCCACCCAGCCCAGTCGACCTCCTCACTACATAGGCCTGTACCCCGTCTTCCACTTCATCCGTCAAACATCCGTGGCTTCTAATGGCTATCCACAGCAGCCTGGCTCCCTGACGACTAGGCTCCTGTCCTCCTGGGGCAGTTGTTGCCCCACCATGGTGCACATAAGAGTCACATAAACGGCAACTCCTTCCTCGCCCCGCATAGTTGAACAAAAAAACCTGTGTTCTATGGTTACTAAAATTAACATATGATGTATCGAGGTCTCTCTCAGGGTCCATTTTCAGTGTGGCATGATCCTTCCGGCATCCCCTCATAAGGCCGTCCCTCCACATTCCCCATGCTCGTCCGAGTGTAACAGTTCCCATAACCACTGAATCACATCTTGATGCAGGTATGCCTGTATGCCTCAAAAGGTACATTCCTTTAATCCTTCCACCCTCAAGTAAATATAATTAGACACATCATGCAAGCAACTTCCACTGCCGATTGATACTCATTCCGTCGTTCTTGAAATTCATCTACATTTAGAGAAGAAGGCACCCTCGGGGGGGGGTGATCTTCACGTAGACCCTTGACATTCATTCAGTAGCCACACCTAACAGCACTTCGTGGGGATGCTCATAAAAAGTCCCTGATAATGCTTGGCAGGAAAAGAAATTCTTCGTGTCGTTGCTTAAAGTTCCTCTAACCATCTGAAGATGGCAACAGTATTAATGCCCCGGTACGAGCGTACCGCCATCTTGGCGCTAATACTATGTTTCCTCACCAGGTGGCGTGCAAGAGGAACCTTATAAGCGTCCTCGTCTCCCCGCAGGTCGAGAGACGAATGACTCACGGGGAATTAATCGGATCTATAAGACCCTCCTTCAGCAGCCGCTGAGTTTTTCCTTCTCAATGAACACCCGATTCCTCATAAGAAAAGCGGCGTGACTTAGCTGTATAGGATGGCAATCCGCGTAAGATTTGCAAACAGCTTTGGTGTCTACCCTTTAAAGTGCTAATCCATCAGACAACCAGAGAGGTAGTTTCACCTCCATATGTTAAGGTGACACTACCATGCAGCTTCTGAAAGTCCTGACCAAGGATAACATCAGAGCACAGATTTGGCAGAATAGCGAAATGTACACTTGATAATCCTCCATTAACTCTGAGATTTACCTTACAAAACCCTAATGTCTGAATAGAGTAGAAGTTGATGCCCATGGAAAACGGGTAACCTGATGATGATGTACAGTCAAGAGTGGTCGTTTTAACTATGTCAAGTTGAGAAAACTCTCTGAGCTGCCACTATCAATAAAGACCATCTAGTACTTCTGTCCCTTTGATGGAATAACTTCCACAACTGGCCTTTGACAGTGAATTTGAGTAGCTGCAGCAGTCACTGAGTTCTAGAGTCGCATGATCACTGAGGAATGTGTGGAGCATCAGCTCATGTTTGATGCATTAGCACGACAACTTTTAGGGCAAATGTGACCTATTCCCCTTGTGGCATTATATGGCACATTGCTTCACGTCAGGACACTTTGGACGTGGATTCTTGAAAAAACCCAAAAGAAACCACACTGTACCTGCTTGCTGCTGTCATGAGGCAGGTTTCCTCCACAGTAACTTCATTGCAAGATTCTTGGTCAGGAATTGCAGCACTTACAACTTCTGAGAAGGCTGAGTGGTACTGTATACTTCCAGAATTCTTCTGGGCCTGAATCTAGAGCTCTTGCCTGGGTCGAAGTCATTGGCTAAGTCCAGAGAGAGTTTATTCTCCAATACACGCTGCCTTATTACTGGTGATTGCAGGTCACGAAAACGCATCCCCTGATGGACTCTTCAAAATACGAGCAGCTGACACGCTTGGAAGTACAGTCCCTACCTAAAATTTTCGTGCCTTGAAGTAATCCTCTAGGATCATCATCTCGGGCGGCGAGTTGCAAGGCGATAGCTTGCAAGATTTCATTTGTAGGTTTAAATATACTCACAATTTACAAAGGTATGAACTCACAATTTACAAAGGTAATGAACTCACAATTTACAAAGGTAATGAACTCCAGGTAAGTCTGGTCACAATCATGACAAGTTACAAAGGTATTTACAGATTACAGAGGTACGTAATGGGTACAGGGACTGGGCCCCCAAAGTTTTGATAGCCGAACTAGGTACAAAGGTAATGAGCTCACAAGTTACAAAGGTAATGAATTCTGTAGAATGGTTACTTACGTTTATACTTTGGCTACAATCATGAACAAATTATAGAGTAATGAGCAATTCACACTTCCACACCCGGTCACAACTGTAATGAGTTATTGGTGCAAATATTGACTGTTGAGTCACACACACCACACACACACACACACACACACACACACACACACTTTAGTTTGATATCTTTATGCACCCCATACCCATCCTGTGGGCGGTAGTCAAAAGATTACAAAGGTACATAATGGGTCCAGTGACTGGACCCCAAAGTTATGATAGCTGAACTAGTTACAAAGGTAATGAACTCCAGGTAGATCTGGTCACTAATCATGGCAAGTTACAGAGGTAATGAATCAGCTTCACTCCTATACATGGTTACAGTCATGAACAAATTACAAAGTAATGAACCACTGATACCTCCACACCTGGTCACAATTGGCTGGCTTTAGACCCTGTATATTTGCAAAGAAGAATGTTATCGGACTGGTGGTATTGTTGGTACTAGGGGGGGGGATTTTTTTTCCGGCATTAGTATCTGTATCTGTTGGTTTGGAGTGGAGGCCATCGACTGTGGTTCCACTCCAGGAATGACTGGATTTGGTGTACGATTTCTGCCATTTCCTGCCAGTTTTTTTTTCCTTCCTGGCACTAAAAAACCTCTCCCTCTTGAGTGGCTGTGGCTACCCAGGTTTTCCCATGGCCTGGATGTTTTGTATCTTTTTGTCCCCTTTAGATGGTATGCCTGGCAATTTAAGTTATAGCACAGTCTTTCCTGTACTGAAGAGGTACACATTTCAGGGTGAAAAAGCTTACAGGAAGGGAGTTTGCATTTTCCTGTTGTCATATTGGCATGGCATTTTCTAGGGTGGTCATAGTTGCATGTCCCATCTGTTTTTCCAGATTTCCCATGCCAGCAGATACCAAGTGCATAGTATGTGCACAGGCTTGGTTTCCGCTTGCCTTGGGTTTCTGTGACTGTATTCCCTGTTGGTGCATGTTTCCCTGTCTTACTTCTATCCTCCCTAGCACCAACAATGGAGCTCCCACCAGTTGTTTTTGGTAATTTATCCTCACTATTGCTATTTGAGTCCTCTTGTTTGCTATTTCCTGCGGTATTTCTAGTTTGCAATATTGGTTTTATCTTATCTTTGACTACACTTGTTTCCCTACTATGGCTCCTGTCCCCTATGAGGTCATTTATGTATTCCTTCCTGCGCATAATTCACGACTACCTGGACAAAATCTCCAGCTTCACCATTACTGTCTCCCAGGACAGTATCTCCAGCTTCACCATTACTGTCTCCCAGGACAGTATCTCCAGCTTCACCATTTCTGTCTCCCAGGACAGCACCTCCAGCTTCACCATTACTGTCTCCCAGGACAGCACTATCAGCCCCACATTTACTGACTACCAGGACATCACCTCCAGCCTTACAGTTTGTGACTACATGGCCAGTATCAAGGGCAGTACCATTCAGCCCAGACTTTTTATGTTCCCATCTGTTGTAGAAAGCTTCCAGGTTTTCTATGAAAGCAGATTTGATGTTGTCCTCTTTTAATACCCTTGTGATTTTAGTCCACAGATTTTCCTCATTTGGGCATACCCAAAAACACTTCTCTGTTTTAATACTGCTTGTAGCTAGTTCTGGGATATCTGCACAAGGGGCGTGACACCAATTTCCACAAAAATGACAATTTATCCATGTGGAAGCCCGTTTGTTTGACTGACCACAGACTACACACAGCTTCATAATGATTTGAATGGTTGATTTACTGCAATTCTACTAGCAACCTCTTGAATATTATATTAATAACCTTAAATGAAGCTCTAGCTATTTGTATTTCTGTTTCTAACTCTTTTTGTATATTGGACAGCTTACCGTCACGTTCCTGATTTTTAATGTTTGTGTTTATAAGGGCGCCTACAACCCCATCCGTTTACAGTCTGCAGACTTAGTTTATCTAGATCTTTTTTAGGAAGGGCTCCCAAGAAGTTTTCGAAAGTCTTAAACCAGTGCTTCCATTCCTGAGCAGCCATTGATAAGCTGGGGTCACAGTCTAGCCTCTCAGGTTTCAGTAAACGCTCCATGTTGTGATGTAATCTAGCGCAGGATCACCACCAGGTAGCCCAGGATTCTATGTTCAATAAATTGTTGTGATAGAAACACAGGCCTTATCTCTAGGCTTTATTGAACATAGAATCTTCATAGTACTTCTGCAACAACAAAATATAATGACTAGTACATCTAATAATGGCTTCTACAGGGATGGTGATGTCTTGCATATGTCAAGAGAAAAGTTATAACTACAGGCCACATATTTAAACTCACCATGTAATCTGCATCACTAATATATTGATGTAAAAGAAGAGAATCACACACAATGTGTTGGCGCCCATGACACACACCAAACTGTTGTTGTTGTTAAGGGCCCCGAGAGGTGGTGCAGTATTATCCTGTTGCTGCTCCCCACAGGAGCAGTATCACTACAACAAGTTTACATGTGTATCCATGAGCGTGTGCTTACTATAAGTACATAAGTAGCTTGTGCTGCTAGCTAGTACCTGGCAGTTGAAGCTAGTTAGTACCTGGCAGGTGAAGCTAGTTAGTACCTGGCAGGTGAAGCTAGTTAGTACCTGGCAGGTGAAGCTAGTTAGTACCTGGCAGGTGAAGCTAGTTAGTACCTGGCAGGTGATGCTAGCTAATACATGGCAGGTGCTGCTAGCTATACCCTTGCAGGTACTGCTAGCTAGTACCCGGCAGGTGCTGCTAGCTAGTACCTGGAGGGTGCTGCTAGCTAGTATCATTGAGATTATGCTAGCTAGTACCAAGGAGGTTGTGCTAGTCAGTACCTGGGAGGTTGTGCTAGCAGTACCTGGGAGGTTGTACTAGCCAGTACCTGGGAGGTTGTGCTAGCCCGTACCTGGGAAATTGTGCTAGCCAGTACCTGGGGCGTTGTGCTAGCCAGTACCTGGGACGTTGTGCTAGCCAGTACCTGGGAAATTGTGCTAGCCAGTACTTGGGGCGTTGTGCTAGCCAGTACCTGGGAGGTTGTGCTAGCCAGTGCCTGGGACGTTGTGCTAGCAAGTACCTGGGATGTTATGCTAGCCAGTATCTGGGAGGTTGTGCTAGCAAGTACCTGGGACGTTGCGCTAGCTAGTACCTGGGAGGTTGTGCTAGCCAGTACCTGGGAAATTGTGCTAGCCAGTACCTGTGGCGTTGTGCTAGCCAGTACCTGGGAGGTCGTGCTAGCCAGTACCTGGGACGTTGTGCTAGCCAGTACTTGGGACGTTGTGCTAGCCAGTACCTGGAACGTTGTGCTAGCCAGTACCTTAGACGTTGTGCTAGCCAGTACCTGGGAAGTTTTGCTAGCCAGTACCTGGAACGTTGTGCTACCAAGTACCTGGGAAGTTGTTCTAGCCAGTACCTGGAAGGTTGTGCTAGCCAGTACCTGGGACGTTGTGCTAGCCAGTACCTGGAACGTTGTGCTACCAAGTACCTGGGACGTTGTGCTAGCCAGTACCTGGGAGGTTGTGCTACACAGTACCTGGGAGATTGTGGTAGCCAGTATCTGTGTCTGACTAATACACGACAGTAAACAGACTGTCTTCGATCATGTCTTTTCTCTATTCACATTTCTCCGATTTTACGGCCATCCAATCAATTCAAATTCAATTCAAAGTTTATTCTCTATAAGGATTACAATGCTGAGTTTACAGAAATTTGGTTATTGTGTGGTTTACATGTTGTAAAATAGTGATTACAGAGTGTACCACTAGAACGCTTAGCATGGCTAGGCATTTCGGGCAGACTTAGTTTTATTCTTAATTGTAACATATTACAAATTATGAGGCAAGTTGGTATTATGGCTAAGTGACTAAATACTACTTTGTGAGTTTAGCAATGTGAATGCTTTTGTTTTGGCACAGTACATAGTTTCAGGCTGGAATATTGCTGCACTCTAACAGCACCTTTCAAGGCAGGTGAAATTGCCGACCTAGAAAATGTACAGAGAACTTTCACGGCGCGCATAACGGAGATAAAACATCTCAATTACTGGGAGCGCTTGAGGTTTCTAAACCTGTATTCCCTGGAACGCAGGAGGGAGAGATACATGATTATATACACCTGGAAAATCCTAGAGGGACTAGTACCGAACTTGCACACGAAAATCACTCACTACGAAAGCAAAAGACTTGGCAGACGATGCAACATCCCCCCAATGAAAAGCAGGGGTGTCACTAGCACGTTAAGAGACCATACAATAAGTGTCAGGGGCCCGAGACTGTTCAACTGCCTCCCAGCACACATAAGGGGGATTACCAACAGACCCCTGGCAGTCTTCAAGCTGGCACTGGACAAGCACCTAAAGTCAGTTCCTGATCAGCCGGGCTGTGGCTCGTACGTTGGTTTGCGTGCAGCCAGCAGCAACAGCCTGGTTGATCAGGCTCTGATCCACCAGGAGGCCTGGTCACAGACCGGGCCGCGGGGGCGTTGACCCCCGAAACTCTCTCCAGGTAAACTCCAGGTAAGTATTGGAATATCACAGGATTCATTATTTTAAGATTGAGATTAATATTTCTGTTTATGGTCAAATGAGTGAGTGAGTGTAAGTGTGAACCACCAGGTGGTATTCGTGTAGTTAGTTGACGGGGTGTATCAGGGAGATAAGATGTTTTCTAATGGTAGTTTTGAAGTTGATGAATGTGTCTGCAGTTCTAGAGTTCTCAGGTAGGGTATTCCAGATTTTAGGGCCTTTGACATACATTGAATTTTTGTAAAGGTTTAGTCGGACACGGGGAATGTCGTAGAGATGTTTGTGTCTGGTGTTATGCCTGTGGGTTCTGTCACAACTATCAAGAAAGCGTTTTAGGTCAAGGTTGATATTAGAGTTTAAGGCCCTGTAGATGTAGATTGCACAGTAGTAAGTGTGGATGTACTGAACAGGGAGTAAGTTTAGGTCTATGAAGAGTGGGGGGGTGTGTTGCCAGGGATGGGATTTAGTGATTATTCTTACTGCAGCTTTTTGTTGGGTTATTATTGGCTTTAGGTGTGTTGCTGCAGTTGATCCCCAAGCACAAATAGCATAGGTGAGGTATGGATAAATAAGTTAGTGGTATAGTGTGAGAAGGGCATTTTGCAGCACGTAATATCGTATCTTGGAGAGGATCCCAACCGTTTTGGATACTTTTTTGGTTATATGATGGATATGGGTGCTGAAATTCAGGTTTTTGTCAAGGTATAACCCGTACACCTCACTGCCACTCAGGTGCCTCTCTGATTGCACAAACTCCTGTCATAGCACTCAGGTGTACACCTGCAGTGACCCAGGTCCACTCAGGAGCTTCTCTGATTGCACAAACTCCTGCCAGTGCACTCAGGTGTACAACTGCAGTAACACAGGTCCCAGACTATGAACTTTTCAGAAACACTTTATTTTTCCATTTTAGTTTGTGCCGATTTCACATCAGTTGGTTCACGAGTGTCAGGTTTACTGCGAGGAATAGGGTGGTGGTCCCTATTTCTTGGTGGTCTTACTCCTGAGTCATGGGTGTGAAGACTAGGGAGAGGTCTTCAGAGGGTCTCATGAGACCAGGGACTTCACTAAGAGTGAGGGAGTCTTTGCCAGGGACACAAGTCATCTCGTAGTGTAGCAGTATCTTGGCCAGCACTAACTTGGCCTCCATCAAGGCGAACCTCATTCCTGTAATGTTTATTATATCATTATTAATAGCAATTAATAGTAGTAAGATGACACAGGTACAAGATGACATAGGTGTTAGGTGACACATGTGTAACATGACACATGTGTAAGATGACACACAGTTTTAAGATGAGTTACGATAAAGCTGAAGGAGCAGGGAGAGACCTAGAAGCGATCAGTGAAGAAGCGGGGCCAGGAGCTGAGTCTCGACCCCTGTAACCACAATTAGGTGAATACACAGGTGAAAGATAACACAAGTACAAGTTGACACGTGTGTAAGATGATACAGGTACAAGTTGACAGTGTAAGATGACAGGTACATGATGACACTGGCGTAAGATGACACATGTGTAAGATCACACATGTGTAAGATGAGACATGTATAAGATGACACAGGTACAAGTTGACACACGTGTAAGATGACACAGGTATAAGTTAACACAGGTGTAAAATTACAGAGGTACATGACGCTGGTGTAAGATGACACATGTGTAAGAAGACACATGTACAAGATGACACAGGTGTTTGATGACATAGGTACATGACACAAGTGTAAGATGACACAGGTGTAAGATGTCACATGTGTAAGATGACACAGGTGTAAGATGACACAGGTGTAAGATGACACAGGTGTAAGATGACACAGGCACAAGATGACATTGGTGTAAGATGACACAGGTGTAATAGACACTGGTGTAAGATGACACAGCTGTAAGATGACACTGGTGTAAGATGACATTGGTGTAAGATGCCGGAAAAAAATCCCCCCCCCCAGTACCAACAATACCACCAGTCCGATGACATTCTTCTTTGCAAATATACAGGGTCTAAAGCCAGCAACAAACAACAAAATACCTTTCATCCGTGGACTGCTTGTAGAGGCAAAGGCAATGTTCGCGGCTTTCACTGAGACCCACATAAAGGATCACTTGGACAACGAAATATGGATCCCAGGTTACAACCTATACAGATGTGACAGAGTGAACAGGCAAAAGGGGGGGGGTTGGCCTGTACATTGCAGAGTCACTTGTTTGCACAGAACTGCTAAATGCCTCAAATGATGTAGTGGAAGTTTTAGCAGTAAAGGTCGAGAACCAAAACCTAGTCATTGTGGTAGTCTACAAGCCTCCGGATGCAATATCCCAGCAATTCCAGGAACAGCTGTTAAAAATTGACCACTGTCTGGAAAATCTTCCAGCTCCTGCACCCAACATCTTGCTCCTGGGGGATTTCAACTTAAGGCACCTAAAATGGAGGAATATAGCAAATAATATTGTTGCAGTAATAACACCAGGAGGCAGCTCTGATGAAAACTCACACTCACACGAGCTTTTAAATCTCTGCACAAAATTCAATTTAAACCAGCAAATAATAGAGCCTACTAGACTGGAGAATACACTAGACCTCATCTTCACTAACAATGATGATCTGATAAGAAATGTCACAATGTCAAAAACAATATACTCAGATCACAACATAATTGAGGTTCAGACATGTATGCATGGAGCCCCAGACCGACATAATGAGACTAGTCACGAGGGAGCATTCACCAAATTCAACTTCAATAACAAAAACATAAAGTGGGACCAAGTAAACCAAGTCCTAACCGATATAAGCTGGGAAGATATACTAAGCAACACAGACCCCAACTTATGCCTAGAACAGATTAACTTGGTGGCACTCGATGTATGCACAAGGCTTATTCCTCTAAGAAAAAGGAGGAGTAGATGTAAAATAGAAAGAGACAGGCGCTCCCTTTACAGGCGACGGAAAAGAATAACAGAGCGGCTAAAAGAGGTCAATATATCTGAAATGCGTAGGGAGACACTGGTCAAAGAAATAGCAAGCATCGAACTTAAGCTAAAGGAATCTTATAGGAGTCAGGAATCGCGGGAAGAACTATAAGCCATAAATGAAATCGAAAGAAACCCAAAGTATTTCTTCTCCTATGCCAAATCAAAGTCGAGAACAACGTCCAGTATTGGGCCCCTACTTAAACAAGATGGGTCCTACACAGATGACAGCAAGGAAATGAGTGAGCTACTCAAGTCCCAATATGACTCAGTTTTTAGCAAGCCGCTAACCAGACTGAGAGTCGAAGATCAAAATTAATTTTTTATGAGAGAGCCACAAAATTTGGTTAACACAAGCCTATCCGATGTTATCCTGACGCCAACAGGCGATAAATGACATGCCCATGCACTCTGCCCCAGGGCCAGACTCGTGGAACTCCGTGTTCATCAAGAACTGCAAGAAGCCCCTATCACGAGCCTTTTCCATCCTATGGAGAGGGAGCATGGACACGAGGGTCGTCCCACAGTTACTAAAAACAACAGACATAGCCCCACTCCACAAAGGGGGCAGTAAAGCAACAGCAAAGAACTACAGACCGATAGCACTAACATCCCATATCATAAAAATCTTTGAAAGGGTCCTAAGAAGCAAGATCACCACCCATCTAGAAACCCATCAGTTACACAACCCAGGGCAACATGGGTTTAGAACAGGTCGCTCCTGTCTGTCTCAACTATTGGATCACTATGACAAGGTCCAAAATGCACTAGAAGACAAAAAGAATGCAGATGTAATATATACAGACTTTGCAAAAGCCTTCGACAAGTGTGACCATGGCGTAATAGCGCACAAAATGCGTGCTAAAGGAATAATAGGAAAAGTCGGTCGATGGATCTATAATTTCCTCACTAACAGAACACAGAGAGTAGTCGTCAACAGAGTAAAGTCCGAGGCAGCTACGGTAAAAAGCTCTGTTCCACAAGGCACAGTACTCGCTCCCATCTTGTTCCTCATCCTAATATCCGACATAAACAAGGATGTCAGCCACAGCACCGTGTCTTCCTTTGCAGATGACACCCGAATCTGCATGACAGTGTCTTCCATTGCAGACACTGCAAGGCTCCAGGCGGACATCAACCAAATCTTTCAGTGGGCTGCAGAAAACAATATGAAGTTCAACGATGAGAAATTTCAATTACTCAGATATGGTAAACACGAAGAAATTAAATCTTCATCAGAGTACAAAACAAATTCTGGCCACAAAATAGAGCAAAACACCAACGTCAAAGACCTGGGAGTGATCATGTCGGAGGATCTCACCTTCAAGGACTATAACATTGTATCAATCACATCTGCTAGAAAAATGACAGGATGGATAATGAGAACCTTCAAAACTAGGGAGGCCAAGCCCATGATGACACTCTTCAGGTCACTTGTTCTATCTAGGCTGGAATATTGCTGCACACTAACAGCACCTTTCAAGGCAGGTGAAATTGCCGACCTAAAAAATGTACAGAGAACCTTCACGGCGCGCATAACGGAGATAAAACACCTCAATTACTGGGAGCGCTTGAGGTTCCTAAAACTGTATTCCCTGGAACGCAGGCAGGAGAGATACATGATTATATACACTTGGAAAATCCTAGAGGGACTAGTACCGAACTTGCACACGAAAATCACTCACTACGAAAGCAAAAGACTTGGCAGACGATGCACCATCCCCCCAATGAAAAGCAGGGGTGTCACTAGCACGTTAAGAGACCATACAATAAGTGTCAGGGGCCCGAGACTGTTCAACTGCCTCCCAGCATACATAAGGGGGATTACCAACAGACCCTTGGCAGTCTTCAAGCTGGCACTGGACAAGCACCTAAAGTCGGTTCCTGACCAGCCGGGTTGTGGCTCGTACGTTGGTTTGCGTGCAGCCAGCAGCAACAGCCTGGTTGACCAGGCTCTGATCCACCAGGAGGCCTGGTCACAGACCGGGCCGCGGGGGCGTTGACCCCTGGAATTCTCTCCAGGTAAACTCCAGGGTGACACTGGTGTAAGATGACACAGGTACAAGATGACAGGCGTAAGATGAGAAAGCTGTAAGATGACACTGGTGTAAGATGACACTGGTGTAAGATGACACATGTGTAAGATGACACATGTGTAAGATGACACATGTGTAAGATGACACAGGTGTAAGATGACACAGGTGTAAGATGACACAGGTGTAAGATGACACTGGTGTAAGATGACACAGGTGTAAGATGACACTGGTGTAAGATGACACAGGTGTAAGATGACACTGGTGTAAGATGACACAGGTGTAAGATGACACTGGTGTAAGATGACACAGGTGTAAGATGACACTGGTGTAAGATGACACAGGTGTAAGATGACACTGGTGTAAGATGACACAGGTGAAATATGACACTGGTGTAAGATGACACGGGTGTAAGATGACACTGGTGTAAGATGACACAAGTGTAAGATGACACAAGTGTAAGATGACACAGGTACAAGATGACATTGGTGTAAGGTGACACAGGTGTAATATGACACTGGTGTAAGATGACACAAGTGTAAGATAACACAGGTACAAGATGACACTGGTGTAAGGTGACACAGGTGTAATATGACACTGGTGTAAGATGACACTGGTGTAATATGACACTGGTGTAATATGACACTGGTGTAAGATGACACTGGTGTAAGATGACACAGCTGTAAGATGACACTGGTGTAAGATAACACTGGTGTAAGATGACAATGGTGGCACTTGGCCTGGTGGCTAAAGCTCTCGCTTCACACGGCAAGTGTCTGAGTTCGATTCCCAGCGCAGGTAGAAACATTGGGCGTGTTTCTCTACACCGGTTGTCTATGTTCACCCATCAGTAAACTGGGTACCTAGAAGTTAGTCGACTGGTGTGGGTCGCATTCTGGGACAAAGGCTCAGCATAACAAGAGGCTTTCTATATAGTAGTATGTCATGTACTTGTACTAAATAAAGACATTATTATTATTATTATTATTATTATTATTATTATTAATTATTATTATAGGCGTAAGATGACACATGTGTAATTTGACACAGGTACAAGTATGCAGCACCGGTTTGGAACCCACACTTAATCAAGCACGTCAAGAAATTAAAGTGCAAAGGTTTGCGACAGAAAGGTTAAGGGAAATCGGCTTGACGACACTGGAGGACAGGAGAGTTAGGGGAGACATGATAACGACATACAAAATACTGCGTGGAACAGACAAGGTGGACAGAGGATGTTCCAGAGAGGGGACACAGAAACAAAGGGTCACAACTGAAAGTTGAAAATTCATATGAGTCAAAGGGATGTTATGAAGTATTTCTTTAGTCAGAGAGTAGTCAGGAAGCGGAACAGCCTAGCAAGTGATGTAGTGGAGGCAGGAACCATACATAGTAAACCACCACTTGAATACAACAAAGTTTCATTTAGACTACATGATGAGGCCTCTATAAAAAAGTTCACAGCTGACCTAGAGACTGTTGACTGGCCTACAGAATTCTCCAAGGCCAATGGTATTGATGACTGGACAGACATTTTTCTTAACAAATTACTTAGACTATACAACAAACATTGTCCTATAAAAACAAAACAGATCACAAACAAACGGCTTGGTTGCCCATGGCTAACCAGCACCATTCTGAAATCCATTGACAAGAAACACCAATATGAAAAGCAATATAGACAGGGCTTAATACACAAAGATATTCTTAAACACTATTCATCAGTTTTTTATTTATTTATTTATTTATTTATTTATAATTTGAGCACACTTACAGAGGTACAAAAAAAATACAGATAAGAGCAGCATGCCAAAGCCACTTATACTATGCATAGCATTACGGGCTGGCTTAAAATTAACTTAAGATTAACTAAGCAATGATGAAATCAGTGAAAAACATTAATGTAAACTGATTACTATAAAGCACAAGTGAGTATTACAAAGACAGGTCATATGGTTGCATGCATTGTTGTAAATTCAGTAGAATGGAGTATTCTGTTAGGTAGTGAATTTAAAAAATAATAAAGTTAGATTGGGTTTTAGGTTTAACATTTATGTGATATAATTGTGAGAAACATTTAAGATATACAATTTATAAGGTTCAGTTATTCAGTATTTATTTGGTTTTGGGTGAGTAAGTGTTCTTTGAGAAGAGACTTGAATTTATAAACAGTAGTGTTTCTTTTATATTTACAGGTAATGAATTCCAGATTTAGGGCCTTTTATGTGCATTGAGTTTTTTGCATAGCGTGAGATGGACACGAGGAATATCAAAGAGTGATCTGTGCCTTGTGTTATGGTCATGTGTTCTGTTGAGGTTGGCAAGGAGATGTTTGAGGGGAGGGTTAATATCAGAGTTGAGTGTTCTATGTATGTAATAGGTGCAGTAATAAGTATGGATGTTTTGTTATGGTGAGTAGGTTGAGTGTATTGAATATTGGTGGAGTGTGCTGCCTGTAGTGAGAATTTGTTATCATTCTAACTGCAGCCTTTTGTTGGGTAATTAGTGGTCTGAGATGGTTACTTGTTGTTGAGCCCCATGCACAAATTCCATAGGTGAGATAGGGGTAAATAAGAGAGTGATATAGGGCCAGGAGGGCTGACTGTGGAGCATAGTACCGTATCTTCGATAGTATGCCTACAGTCTTGGAAATTTTCTTAGAAATTTGTTGTATATGTGTATGAAATTTGAGTCTATTATCAAGGTGGATTCCTAAGAATTTTCCCTCTGTTAGCTTTGTGATAGGTGATCCGTTTATCATTATGTTAAGAGGGACATCTGTAGCTCTGTTACCAAACTGAATGAAGTAGGTTTTGTCAATGTTTAGTGTAAGTTTGTTAGTACTCATCCAGGTAGATATTTTCTGTAATTCGGTATTTACAGTATTGGCTAGCGTGACTGGGCTCGGGTGGGAGAAGACGTATGTTGTGTCATCAGCAAATAGTGTGGGTTTGAGTAATTGAGAAGCATTTGGTAGGTCATTTATGTATAGGAGAAAGAGAAGAGGGCCAAGGACACTTCCCTGTGGACACCAACTGTAATTGGTTGTGCAGAAGAGTTTGCCCCATTTGCGTACACATATTGGCTTCTGTTGCTGAGGTATGACTTGAGGTAGTTGAGGGAGTGCCCTCTTATACCATAGTGTGAT
Organism: Cherax quadricarinatus; assembly: GCF_026875155.1. NCBI lineage: Eukaryota > Metazoa > Arthropoda > Malacostraca > Decapoda > Parastacidae > Cherax > Cherax quadricarinatus. The sequence continues at coordinate 25,418,630 of NC_069451.1, read as the reverse complement.
AATTTTACGTGGAGCAAGTCATGGTCAACTGTATCAAAAGCTTTACGTAAGTCAATGAAGATCCCCAGTGGGACTTCTTTTTTCTCTATTGCAGTGTATATATGTTCTAGCATGTGTATAATAGCATCATTAGTATTTTTATTAGGCCTGAATCCAAATTGGCAGGGGTTGAGTATGTTTTGGGAGATAAGGTAGGAGTAGATTCGTTTATGAATTAATTTTTCGAAGATTTTTGAGAGAGGGTGTAAGTTGGATATTGGCCTATAGTTATTCAACTCTGTTTGGTCTCCTCCTTTGTGGATCGGGGTGACCCTTGCTATTTTGAGTACTGTAGGGAAGGTGGAGGATTCAATGGATTTGTTAAAGAGTGTTGCAATGATTGGTGATAGCACTTGTGACACTTTTTTGTATATAAAGGGTGGTAAGGTATTTAAATCTCCTGCCTTGTTTTTTAGTGCGTTGATAATAAGGAGACTTCGTATGGGTTAGTCGGAGCTAGGAACAGTGTGTTCGGGTAGTTGCCGGTGAGGTAGTCATTTGGTGGGGTATCTGAGCTTGGGATTTTATTGGCAAGGTTTTGTCCTATAGTGGAGAAGAAATCATTGAGTCTGTTTGCTGTTTCTGTTGGTGGGAGTTGGGGTTCATCTGATTTTGCTAATTTTATTTCGCTATTTCGTGATATCTTTTTTGTTCCCAGAATTTCTGATAGGGTTTTCCAGGTCTTTTTTATATCACCTCGTAAGTTGGATAATCTGTTCTCATAATACAATTTTTTTGCCCTTCTTATCAGGGCTGGTTAGGATTGACGAGTAACGTTTTGTTTGGTCTCTGGTTATGTGACCCATTCTGTACTGTTTTTCATATTGGTGTTTTGTATTTATGGATTTGAGAATGCTGGGTGTTAGCCAGGGACTGTTCAGTCTCTTAGCTGTCATCTGCTTAGTTTTTTTAGGGCAGTGCTTGTTATAGAGGTATTGAGTTCTTTTTTAGAAAATTATTAATACATTCGTCAATATCTGTATTGATTTCTAGCTCAGTGTGCCAATCAATGTTTGCTAATGCTGTTGTGAAGTTATTAATGGCTGCCTCATTGTGAAGTCTGAAGGTGACTTTAGTAGTGTCTTGGGGTAATTTACCAAGAGTTGTTATGAGGAAAGTAGGGTAGTGGTCTGTGGTATTATCTGTAATTATGCCTGATTTTAAAGGGGATATGGTGTTGGTCCAGATGTGGTCAAGTAGGGAAACACTAGTCTCTGTAACTCTTGTAGGTTTTGTTACTGTTGGTAGCAACATACAGTTACTCATTGTGTTTTGTGAATTCAGTAACGTGTGGGTCCTGGTCTTGCAGGAGATTTATATTGAAGTCACCTGAGAGTAGTAAGTGATCTTTGTTCATGCGTGCATCAGTTATCATACTTCCTAGGTTTTGACTAAATTGGCTAATGTTTGACTGTGGAACTCTGTAGATGTTTATCAATGTGAGAGGTTTTCGTAGGTATTTGGATTTGAATTTGGCTATTATATATTCCCCATGTTCATCTCTTGTGCAAGTATTAGTGATACATTCTAGTTGGTCTGAGTAGTATATGGCTGTGCCACCCCCTTGTTGGTCTGGCCTACAGTTGTGTATGGCTGTGTAACCAGGAATGGTATAGACATCTGTAGTATCAGGCTTTAGCCAGGTTTCAGTTAGTGTAATGATGGACATATTGGCATGTAAGGAATTTAGTAATGCTATGAGGTCATCGTAATGCTTGCTTAAAGATCTGATATTGTAGTTAAAGATAGTTATGTTGTTGTTGGCACTGAGAAGTGCCTTTGATTGTTCTGCAGTGTAGTAATTACAGTAACTGTTTGATTCATTTAAGTCATTAAATAAGAGGTTGGTATCTGGATCAATGCTTGTAATCATAAGATTTGTAGTGAATCTATAGTTAGAATTAAGTATAAAACAAAGTAAATAGTCTTAAGCTAAAAAATAGCACCTGAATTATTTAACAAATGTAAAATAATGAGCTAAGGTAGTTTTTTTTTTTTTTTTTTTTTTTTAAGCTAAAATAAAGGAGACAATATAAAAGGGACTAGTACAAATAAAGTGATGATCAAATAATGGAGCTTGGGAATATGATAGTAGGTAGTACTATAAAATAAATGAGCTTTGGAATATAATGCAAAATTGTGAACTTGTTCTACTTTAGCACCTGAGAATAGCACCTTGATTATTTTAACAATTGTGAATGTATAAGCTAGGGTAGTTATATAAAGCTAAAATAAAGGAGAAAATATATAAGGGACTAAAATTAAGTAATGGTAAACAAAGTTAAATGGACAGATGGTCACTATGAAAAATATTGGTTTAGGAGTAAGATCTGATTTGTAATATTAGATAAATTGAGCAGTTTATTGCACAATAAAAGTAAAAAAAAATGAGGTAGTTGGTACTAGCTAGCAAAAGATAGTTTTGGTACTTGCAAAAAAGTAATTGGAATATACACTAATTGAATATACAATGTAAAGTGACTAAAAAAACAAGTAGTGATAAACAAAATTAAATGGACAGGTAAGAAAAAATGAATATTATTAATTTGGAGTAAGATTTGACTTTTAATTTAAAATTATGAGCAATTAATAGCAGTAAGAAAGTTATAGAGTATTGGAGGTAGTTGGCATTAGCTAGTGATGAAAAATAATAAAAATAATAATGTACAATATGATAGTAACGTACACTATATGCACCACACGTATATATGTATTAAGGGCACTTATTTAATCTGTTACAGAAATGTCAGCTTTTCTAAGGAAGGTAGAGAAATCATGTTCGTTTGAGATGGTATATTGTTGTCCTGTTGATGTTTTCCTTACTAGTATTTTCCCATCTCGCGTGAAACACTGATGTATTTTGTTTTCCTGTTTAAGTTTTTCTCAGCTGAACAGAAGGTTTTGACGTTTTTTTGTTAGACACTCATTTTTTATGTACACTCCATTTTCATTGTAATTGCTGATTTAATTAGTCCTTTCTTTTATCGTATGAATGAAGTCGGATCATTATACTGTGTTTACTTCCTGGTTTTCCTAACAAACGTGTTTCTTTGATTTCATTGTTTTGCACGATGACTTGTACGTGGTTCTGTATTATCCTGATAGCAGTTTCTTTGCACTGTGCTTGTGTTATGTCACTAGGAATGTGTGGACTGTTTATTATAACTGCATCAGACAACTTATCTTGTTCAGTTTTGTCGTCTTGGAAATCAAGGTATTCATTTAGTCGAGTGTGCATGTTCAGATTCCAGTCCTTGATTGCTTCTTCAACCTTCATATTTATTGTTGTTATTTGTTCAGTGTGACTGGCTATAGCTGCTTTTAGAGTATTTTCTGTATCAACACTTCCCGATGTAATCTTCTCTTCAAGGTTTTGGATCTTATTCTCGAGGTTGGTTATCTTGGAATCTCGTCGCTCGAGTGCTGCTTTGATATCTTTGATTTCATTTTCTAGAGCAACGATGTAGTCCTTGATATTGTCAGGAATAATCGTACCTGAGTTATCATGGATGAATCCTTTGAAGGGAGTGGAGTTGGAGGGGGAGTCAGCCATGTTTTGTTGTTGTTGTTGTTGTTCCCTGGGTGGCGTCGGTGAGGGGGGTTGATGATACACTGGCGTCCTGCTGGGTAGACAAGTTGAGTTCTAGGGTCCTTGCTGTTATTCTTTTATTACTGGTGTTGTGTCTTCTGCGATATCCTTTCATAGTATCACTGAAGTAGATACTGTGTAGCAATGGAGGAGAAGGCTTGTTTTCTCGGAGCTTGGGTTAAGTGGTTGTCTGGCAGCGGAGGCAGTGTTTGGGTTAGCAGGGCTGTCTTCCTTAGATCTTCTAATTTTGTCAAGATTTGGGTTACATTCTTAGTATTCTTGGGTCATGTTGTGGTCTACGTGGGTTCATGTAGTTGAACTTTCACTTAGGCCATCACAAGTTTTGATGGGCGATGTTTTTTTTGAGAAAGAAGAGCTGGTAGGATACCGTTGCTGCCGCTGCCGCTGCCGTTCTCACCAAAGTAATAAAGAAAGCCAAACAACTATACTACTCCAGTAGATTCACTGACACAAGAGGAGATAAAGTTTTTCTTCTTCTCTTTTTTAGTAAATGTCTACAGGAAAAGGGGTTACTAGCCCATTGCTCCCGGCATTTTAGTCGCCTCATACGACACGCATGGCTTACGGAGGAAAGATTCTTTTCCACTTCCCCATGGACAATAGAAGAAATAAAGAAGAACAAGAGCTATTTAGAAAAAGGAGAAAAACCTAGATGTATGTATATATATAATATATATATATATATATATATATATATATATATGCATGTGCATGTCTGTGAAGTGTGACCAAAGTGTAAGTTGGAGTAGCAAGATATCCCTGTTTATGAGACAGAAAAGGAGTAGCAAGATATCCCGTGTTTATGAGACAGAAAAAGAAACCAGCAATCCTACCATCATGCAAAACAGTTACAGGTTTCTGTTTCACAGTCATCTGGCAGGACGGTAGTACTTCCCTGGGTGGTTGCTGTCTACCAACCTACTCTGAAGGAGGGGTGTTAATGTTGCAGTTTAAAAACTGTAGTGTAAAGCACCCTTCTGGCAAGACAGTGATGGAGTGAATGATGGTGAAAGTTTTTCTTTTTCGGGCCACCCTGCCTTGGTGGGAATCGGCCAGTGTGATAATAAAAAATAATAATAATAATAAAATAAAGAGGAGATATAAAAAAGACCTGGAAAAAACTCTCAGATTCTAGGGACCCACAAACTGAAAAAAAAAAAAAAAAATATTGTCCTAACTAAACCTAATGAAACACCACTACATCCCACTGACACAGCTAACAAGATAAACGACTTCTCAACCATAGGATCTTATCTCGCCAATAAAATCCCACATACCAATGCCCATGTCGGGGACTACCTAGATGGGAATTTCCCAAATTCCTTCTATCTTGCTCCAACTGAGCCCACGGAAGTCACCGAGATTATAAAGTCACTTAAAAATAACTCAGGGAATCTGTCTCATGTCCCACCATTATTGTACAAGAGAGCGGCCCATGTCCTCTCGCATGCAATTTCATTACTTTTTAACAAGTCACTAGAAACTAGCACCTTCCTGAAACTACTCAAGACGGCAAGGGTTACACCAATACATAAAGGTGGTGACCCTACAGATTTAAACAACTATAGGCCAATATCAAACTTACCATTGCTATCCAAAATCTTTGAGAAACTCGTGCACAGGAGACTATATTCATTTATAACGGCACAAAACATACTCAACCCCTGCCAATTTGGATTCAGGAAAAATAAAAGCACTAACGATGCAATCATAAAAATGCTAGATCTGCTTTACACAGCATTGGAAAATAAGGAATATCCACTAGGAATTTTTATTGACCTAAGAAAAACTTTTGACACAGCAGACCACGGCATCCTACTCCACAAACTTGACCATTATGGTATAAGAGGCCATGCGCTTGCATATTTCAAATCTTACCTTACTAATAGGTATCAGTATGTCACCATTAAAGACACAGCATCAACAACACAGCCACTTGATACTGGAGTTCCGCAGGGAAGTGTCCTTGGTCCCCTGCTCTTCCTCATATACATCAATGATCTTCCAAACTTATCTCAACACCTGAACCCCATTCTCTTTGCTGACGACACGACTTATGTCATCTCTCACCCTAATCTTGCCACCCTCAACACCATTGTTAAGGAGGAGCTGATCAAAATATCGACTTGGATGACAGCCAATAAACTTACGCTTAACGCTGACAAAACCTACTATATTATGTTTGGTAGCAGAGCAGGAGATGCGCAAATTAACATTAAGATCGACAACACTCTAATTGCCAGGCATAATGAGGGCAAATTCCTAGGCCTATACCTCGACAACAACCTGAACTTCAGCACCCATATCCAACACATAACCAAAAAAGTATCCAAAACAGTTGGGATCCTCTCCAAGATACGATACTACGTGCCGCAAACTGCCCTTCTCACACTATACCATTCACTTAAATATCCATACCTCACCTATGCTATCTGTGCATGGGGTTCAACTGCAGCAACACACCTAAAGCCAATAATAACCCAACAAAAAGCCGCAGTAAGAATAATCACTAAATCCCATCCCTGGCAACACCCCCCCCCCACTCTTCATAGATCTAAACTTACTCCCTGTTCAGTACATCCACACTTACTACTGTGCAATCTACATCTACAGGACCTTAAATTCCAATATTAACCTTGAACTAAAACGCTTTCTTGATAGTTGTGACAGAACCCACAGGCACAACACCAGACACAAACATCTCTATGACATTCCCCGTGTCCGACTAAACCTTTACAAAAATTCAATGTATGTCAAAGGCCCTAAAATCTGGAACACCCTACCTGAAAATTCTAAAACTGCAGACACATTCATTACCTTCAAAACTACCATCAGAAAACATCTTATCTCCCTGATACACCCTGTCAACTAATTATACGAATACCACCTGGTGGCTCACACTTACACTCACTCACCCATTTGACCATAAACAGAAATATCAATCTCAATCTCAAAATAATGAATCTAAACTAGTCATAAGTTGGCCTGTGATACTCCAATACTGAAACTATGTATAGCGCCAAAACAAAAGCATTCACATTGCTAAACTCACAAACTAGTATTTAGTCACTTAGCCATAATACCAACTTACCTCATAATTTTGTAATATTTTAAACTTAAGATTTAATCTAAGTCTGCCCGAAATGCCTAGCCATGCTAGGTGTTCTAGTGGTACACTCTGTAATTATTATTTTACTACATGTAAACCAAACAATAACCAAATTCTGTAAACTCAGCATTGTAATCCTTATAGAGAATAAACTTTGAATTTGAATTTGGAATTTGAATAGTTTTAAGACAAAGCTCAGGGAGCAGAGAGAGAGAGAGAGAGAGAGAGAGAGAGAGAGAGAGAGAGAGAGAGAGAGAGAGAGAGAGAGAGAGAGAGAGAGAGAGAGAGAGAGGACCTAGTAGCGATCAGTGAAGAGGCTGGGCCAGGAGCTGAGTCTCGACCCCTGCAACCACAATTAAGTGAGTACACAGGTCTAACATGGCACAGCTATCACAGATGAGTCTGAGAGATGGTGTGACTTACTTTTCCAGCCCTAGTGTTATGAGACGGATGTAATTAATCTCATGAAGTGAACATCGTAAAGGCACAGTGCAAACACAGCTTCGAGAGTAGGTATGATACATCGCAGGAGACCAACACAGAGCTAGACCACTCACCAATACAGTTTCTGGGTCCTAGACCGAAGGGCAGGTAAGTGCCTGACTTAATCTGGTCCTTGTTGGGTGGCAGGAAGCGGTCTGGAGAGAAGGTCTCAGGGTCAGACCAGTATCGAGGGTCGTGGTGAAGACTCCAGATGGGTATTCCAATTACAGACTTCTCAGTAAGGACCACCTTGGTCCCAGGAACGCTAAAAAGCAAAAAAACACCATTCGTTAAGACGAAATATGAAAAACATAGACGAAATTAATCTATAGTACATTAGACGCATATAAATCTGTTAAATATCATACGATAACAATATGCTGGCGGGCATGACACATGCTGTCAGATGAACATCAGAAGGAATTGATGTTTCAAAGAGTATTTCGACCTTCAACCAAGTCCTCCATCTCTTAATTCCCCCGTGAACATGTGGGCTGCCCTTCATCATGTACAGGTGTTCGTCACACCTGTATTGTCATTTATTACAGGTGTTTTTTCAGGTGTTAGAACTTGGACAATATCTTACGTGTAAGGCTTAGTGCATTGCCTCTCTGTGAAGTGTGCCACTGGGTACAGTCTCAGGGTCTCTGCAATGTTATTATAATTATTATTAGTAGTAGTAGTAGTGATGATAGTAGTAGTATAATATTAGTAGTATAGTGGTGGTAGTAGTAGTAGTAGTAGTAGTAGTAGTAGTAGTAGTAGTAGTGGTATTCTTTTCATTAAAATTATTTGTATTATTATTATTATTATTATTATTATTATTATTATTATTAGTGACTGGTGCGTGTAGGTACTTGTGCTTGAAATGGGTCTAGTCTCAGCTTCTGGGCCCTGCCTCTCAGCCAGCCACTACTGGCACCCAGTATCCCTCCCAACCTTCGTTAGGCCTTGTCATACCCATGCCCAAAGCTGCCTATAGTGTCAGACACACCTGAGATGCAAGCATCCAGGTACTTGGCCTCCATAAGATCTTGGTAGGAGATTGTTCCATCCACAGCGATCTCTCTCAGTTCCTGACGAAGGCGCTGTTGGTGGGACTGGTGCTGAGCTAGGAGGAAGGCGACAAAGGAGATTGTGTTGGCTGTGGTGTCGTAGCCAGCTAGGATGAACAGGATGCTCTCAGCTACTATGGTACTCATCTTCAGTGCTGAGGAGAGAGAGAGGTAAGTACTTACCATTAACACCACTGTTGGAATCCCACTGCTGCCACTAGTGTGGTGGCAGCAGTGCTTTCACTAGTGTGGTGGACTCTGCACCATTGCTGTCACCAGTGTGGTAGACTCTGAACCACTGCTGTCACCAGTGTGGCAGACTCTGCACCACTGCTGTCAACAGTGTGGTAGGCTCTGCACCACTGCTGTCAACAGTATGGTAGACTTTGCACCACTGCTGTCAACAGTATGGTAGACTCTGCACCACTGCTGTCAACAGTGTGGTAGAATCTGCACCACTGCACTAACAATGTTTCACAAGAAGATGAACGAGACAGTAATTGATACATTACGATATTTAGAAGTCTTGGAGGTGGGGTCACTCTGGTGGTCTCTGGACTCCATCATGAGATCCAGGAAGTCTCCTCTCTTCTCTCCTGCTTCTCGCTGCTTGATAGTCTCTATTATCACGTCCCTGAAGAAGAATACCTCAGGCTGGGTGAAGCTCATCTTCAGGACGTTGCTGAGCTTGGGGAAACATAAGAAGAATATTATTTTTATCATTCTGATTGTGCTGGTCTTGAAAATGTTTTCCACCTGTGTGTTGAATGTGGAATGGCCGTCTCTGAGTGAGTTGGTGTCCATGCCAAAGGCGCAGGATGAGATGACCTCTAGGGTGTAGAGACCAAAACATTTCTTCAGCTTAATGGATGTTTTGGTCTTCAACTCTCTGTGAATGTAATCCAACAGAGCATCAGCCTTCTGCTCCACAAGTGGATACATTCCCTTCATCCGGCCGGATGTGAAGCTGGGAGACAGCACGGAGCGGATGCCTTTCCAGTGGGTCCCTGAGGCTTGTGTCAGCATCTCATTGAGGATCTCATCCTTGTCTGAGGTAAAGTTGAAGATTCGACGGTCGACGAAGTAGTCGAAGTCCTTGATCAGTACTGCTTTGACAAGCTCTGGGTCAGCAATCATCAGCGTGGGTTTCATCATCTCGTAGAACCCACACACAGTTGAATCCCCGAGGCTCCTGTAAACCTATCAACACAAACGTAAGTTCAGAGTCTGCAGTCACCAGTCTGGACTTCAACAACTTAGAACCCACACACAGAGTTGAACCCCCGAGGCTTCTTGGATTTTATAAAAACATAAGAAAGAAGAAGCACTGAATCAGGCCTACTGGCTCATGCGAGACAGCTCCAACTCACACCCACCCACACCCGTTCATGTATTTATTTTACCTATTTTTAAAACTACACAAGGTTTTAGCTTCAGTGATGCTACTCGGGAGTTTGTTCCACTCATCCACAACTCTATTACCAAACCAGTGCTTTCCTATATTATTCTGAATCTAAATTTTTCTAACTTGAAACCATTATTGCGAATCCTGTCTTAGTTAAATATTTTTAGCACATTATTTACATTCCGTTTATTTATTCCCGTTTTCCATTTACACATATACCCATATTTCCAGCCGTTTCAAAATTTTCTAACATATCTCATTATTTATCTTATAATAACTTCTCGAAGCTAATGTTATGCAGATTATTATAAGATAATAACTACTACTGCTAACTATTTTTAAACACAATCACAATTTATCCACAATTCCTGAGGTGTTTAAGAATGCAATCACAATCTGACAATCTCTGGGGTATTTCAGGAGGCATACAATCACCACCAAACAATATATGGGATGTCTCAGGGCACACAATCACGAGCCAAGCAATCTCTGGGGTGTTTCAGGACACAATCACAACAATATCTGGGGTGTCTCAGGGGCACACAATCACCAACCAAACAATCTCTGGGGTGTTTCAAGACACAATCAAAACTTAACAATCTCTGGAAAGTTTCAAGACACAAAGACAGCCTAACAACAATCTCTGGGGTGTTGCAGAAGGACAAAATCATCATTAAACAATATCTGGGGTGTCTCAGGGACGCACAATCACCAACCAAACCATCTCTGGAGTGTTTCGAGGCACAATCACTACCTAACAGCAATCTCTAGGGTGTTTCGAGGCACAATAACCATCTAACAACAATCTCTGGGATATTTCAAGGCACAATCACTACCTCACAATAATCTCTGGCGTATTACAAGGCACAATCACAACACGACAACAATCTCTGAGGGTGTAGATACAATCACTACCTAATAACAACCTCTGGGGGTGTTTCGAGGTACAATCACCACCTAACAACAATCTCTGGGGATGTTTCAAGACACAATCACCACCTAACAGCAATCTCTGGGGTGTTTCAAGACATAATCACAACCTAACAATATCTGGGGTGTCTCACGGCACAAAATCTCAACCAAACAATCTCTGGGTGTTTCAAGACACAATCACGAGTTAACAACAATCTCTGGGTGTTTCAAGACACAATCACGAGTTAACAACAATCTCTGGAGTGTTGCAGAAGCACAAAATCATCATTAAAGAACATCTGGGGTGTCTCAGGGGTGTACAATCAACAACCAAACCATCTCTGGAGTGTTTTGAGGCACAATCACTACCTAACAACAATCTCTGGCGTGTTTCGAGGCACAACAGACATAGCCCCACTCCACAAAGGGGGCAGTAAAGCAACAGCAAAGAACTACAGACCAATAGCACTAACATCCCATATCATAAAAATCTTTGAAAGGGTCCTAAGAAGCAAGATCACCACCCATCTAGAAACCCATCAGTTACACAACCCAGGGCAACATGGGTTTAGAACAGGTCGCTCCTGTCTGTCTCAACTACTGGATCACTACGACAAGGTCCTAAATGCACTAGAAGACAAAAAGAATGCAGATGTAATATATACAGACTTTGCAAAAGCCTTCGACAAGTGTGACCATGGCGTAATAGCGCAACAGACATAGCCCCACTCCACAAAGGGGGCAGTAAAGCAACAGCAAAGAACTACAGACCAATAGCACTAACATCCCATATCATAAAAATCTTTGAAAGGGTCCTAAGAAGCAAGATCACCACCCATCTAGAAACCCATCAGTTACACAACCCAGGGCAACATGGGTTTAGAACAGGTCGCTCCTGTCTGTCTCAACTACTGGATCACTACGACAAGGTCCTAAATGCACTAGAAGACAAAAAGAATGCAGATGTAATATATAAAAGATTTTGCAAAAGCCTTCGACAAGTGTGACCATGGCGTAATAGCGCACAAAATGCGCGCTAAAGGAATAACAGGAAAAGTCGGTCGATGGATCTATAATTTCCTCACTAACAGAACACAGAGAGTAGTCGTCAACAGAGTAACGTCCGAGGCAGCTACGGTGAAAAGCTCTGTTCCAAAAAGGCACAGTACTAGCTCCCATCTTGTTCCTCATCCTCATATCCGACATAGACAAGGATGTCAGCCACAGCACCGTGTCTTCCTTTGCAGATGACACCCGAATCTGCATGACAGTGTCTTCCATTGCAGACACTGCAAGGCTCCAGGCGGACATCAACCAAATCTTTCAGTGGGCTGCAGCAGAAACAATATGAAGTTCAACGATGAGAAATTTCAATTACTCAGATATGGTAAACATGAGGAAATTAAATCTTCATCAGAGTACAAAACAAATTCTGGCCACGAAATAGAGCGAAACACCAACGTCAAAGACCTGGGAGTGATTATGTCGGAGGATCTCACCTTCAAGGACCATAACATTGTATCAATCGCATCTGCTAGAAAAATGACAGGATGGATAATGAGAACCTTCAAAACTAGGGAGGCCAAGCCCATGATGACACTCTTCAGGTCACTTGTTCTATCTAGGCTGGAATATTGCTGCACTCTAACAGCACCTTTCAAGGCAGGTGAAATTGCCGACCTAGAAAATGTACAGAGAACTTTCACGGCGCGCATAACGGAGATAAAACACCTCAATTACTGGGAGCGCTTGAGGTTTCTAAACCTGTATTCCCTGGAACGCAGGAGGGAGAGATACATGATTATATACACCTGGAAAATCCTAGAGGGACTAGTACCGAACTTGCACACGAAAATCACTCACTAACGAAAGCAAAAGACTTGGCAGACGATGCACCATCCCCCCAATGAAAAGCAGGGGTGTCACTAGCACGTTAAGAGACCATACAATAAGTGTCAGGGGCCCGAGACTGTTCAACTGCCTCCCAGCACACATAAGGGGGATTACCAACAGACCCCTGGCAGTCTTCAAGCTGGCACTGGACAAGCACCTAAAGTCAGTTCCTGACCAGCCAGGCTGTGGCTCGTACGTTGGTTTGCGTGCAGCCAGCAGCAACAGCCTGGTTGATCAGGCTCTGATCCACCAGGAGGCCTGGTCACAGACCGGGCCGCGGGGGCGTTGACCCCGAAACTCTCTCCAGGTCTCCAGGTAAACAATCACCATATAACGACAATCTCTGGAGGTGTTATAAGGCACAATCACAACCCAACAACAATCTCTGGTGGTGTTTCAAGGCACAATCACAACACGACAACAATCTCTGAGGGTATAGATACAATCACCACCTAACAATCTCTGTGGGTGTTTCAATGCATAATAACCACCTAACAACAATCTCTGGGGGTGTTTCAATACATAATCACCACCTAACAACAATCTTAGGGGTCTTTCCAGGCACAATCACAACACGACAACAATCTCTGAAGGTATAGATATAATCACCACCTAACAACAAACTCTGTGGGTGTTTAAACGAATAATCACCACCTAACAACAATCTCAGGGGGTTATTCAAGGCACAGTCACAACACGACAACAATCTCTGAGAGTATACAATCGCCACCTAACAACAATCTCTGGGGGTGTTTCAATGCATACTCACAACCTAACAACAATCTTTGGGGGTCTTTCAAGGCACAATCACAACACCACAACAATCTCTCAGGGTATAGATACAATCACCACCTAACAGCAATCTCTGGGGGTGATTCAATGCACATTCACTACCTAAAAACAATCTCTGGGGGTGTTTCAATGCACAATCACCACCTAACAACAATTCTGGGGGTTCTTCAATGCACATTCACCACCTAAAAACAATCTCTGGGGGTGTTTCAATACATAATCACCACCTAAGAATCTCTGGGGGTCTTTCAAGGCAAAATTTTTTTATTTATATTGTTATTTATTTATGTCTTTGCAAATAGTACATTGAGATTATGTATTTACAAATAATGGGTTGCAATGCAACGAGAGCCTCTATTATGCCTAGGCATTATGGGCCAACTTAACATTATTGGCTTACAGACTACTTAACACTAATGATTGTATCATAGTTGTATAGTAGATTATTAATTATAAGTGAATCTAACCGATATAAGACAAAAGATATATTTATATATTCAAAAATGCTTTTTGTGAAAACAATGATTCAATTATATTCCTGTCGACAATGGATAAAAGGTTCAAAAGTAATTGTTGAAATTATGATATGGGAATACGTATTGAGTATGTGAGTACTGAGTATTTAGCATTTAGTCTAGGGTGATTAAGTGGCTTTTGAGAAGAGTCTTAAATTGATTTTCAGACTGGGTTACTTTAGTATCTTCTGGTAATGAATTCCATATTTTGGGGCCCTTTATGTGCACAGAGTTTTTACACAGTGTGATATGGACACGAGGTATATCAAAAAGAGATCTGTGTCTTGTGTTGTGGTCATGTGTCCTGTTAACGTTGGTGAGAAGTTTGAGTGGATTGTTTATATTTGCGTGTATTGTTCTGTGTATGTAGTAGGCGTTATGTTAAGTGGATCATTTGCAGCTTTGTTTCCAAACTGAATGAAATAGGTTTTATCAGTATTCAGGGTAAGTTTATTAGTCATCTTCCAGGCAGATATTTTCTGAAATTCGGCACTGACAATGTTGGCGAGTATGACTGGGTTTGGGTGGGAGAAGACGTATGTAGTGTCATCTGCAAATAATATGGGTTTGAGTAGCTGTGATGTATTCGGTAGATCATTGATGTAGATGAGAAAGAGGAGTGGTCCAAGGACACTTCCTTGTGGGACTCCTACTGTGATTGGTTGGGAGGAAGAGTTTGCACCATTTGCATACACATATTGAATTCTGCTACTAAGGTATGACTTTAGGTAGTTGAGGGAGTGGCCTCTGATACCATAGTGCGTTAATCTAGAGTACAGCAGTTCATGGTTGCGTAAATCAGTGAAAATGCCCAGCGGGGCGTCTGTCTTTTCGAGTGCGGTATATATTAGTTCTAGCATGTGTATGATAGCGTCATTTGTGCTTTTATTATTCCTGAATCCAAACTGACAAGGGTTTAATATGTTGTGTGAGACGAGGTAGGAATAGATCCGTCTAAGAATTAATATTTCAAAGATTTTAGAGAGCAGTGGTAAGTTAGATATTGGTCTATAGTTATTCAAGTCAGCATGGTCACCTCCTTTATGGATCGGAGTGACCCTCGCTATTTTGAGGATTGTTGGGAAGGTAGATGATTCAATGGATTTGTTAAAGAGTGTAGCAATAATTGGTGACAATACTTGAGAAGCTTATTGTACATAAAAGCAAGCAAGTTATTTATGTCTCCTGCCTTGTTTTTAAGGATGTTGATGATGAGCGAGACTTCAGTGGGGTTGGTTGGAGCTAGGAATAGCGTATTTGGGTAGGTACCTATGAGGTAGTCTGATGGACGGGTGTTTGTGCTTGGTATTTTGCTCACTAGATTTTTTCCTGTGGAGAAGAAAACATTGAGTCTGTTTACTGTTTCAGTTGGTGTGAGTTGGGGTTCGTCTGATTTTGTTAATTTGATTGTATTGTTTTTGGATAGCTTTTTAATTCCAATAATTTCAGAGAGAGTTTTCCAGATATTTTTCATATCACCTTTGTTATGTAATCTATTCTCATAATACAATTTTTTAGATCTTATCAGGCTGGTAAGTGCTGATTAGTATTATTATTATTATAATCAAAAAGAAGCGCTAAGCCACAAGGGCTATACAGCTGCTGATTAGTAACGTTTAGACTGTTATCTAGTTATTTGACCCATTCTATACTGTTTTTCATATTTGTGCTTTGTGTTAATGGATTTGAGGATGCTTGGTGTTAGCCAGGCATTATTCAGTCTCTTTGCTGTGATCTGTTTGGTTTTTTGGGGACAATGTTTGTTATAGAGGCTTTGGGCTTTTTTTAGAAAATTATTTATACATTCATTCATATCTGTATATGTTTCAAACTCATTTTGCCAATCAATGTTATTCATAGCTGCTATAAAATTGTTAACTGCTGTCTCGTTATGTAGTCTGAAAGTTACTTTAGTAATGTCTTGTGGCAGTTTGCCCAGATTAGTTATGAGAAAGGTTGGGTAGTGGTCTGTAGTGTTGTCTGTGATTATGCCTGATTTTAAAGGGGTGTTTCAAGGCACAATCACCACCTAACAATCTCTGGGGGTATTTCAAGGCACAATCATCACCTAACAATCTCTGGGGGTATTTCAAGGCACAATCATCACCTAACAATCTCTGGGGGTATTTCAAGGCACAATCACCACCTAGCAATCTCTGGGGGTATTTCAAGGCACAATCATCACCTAACAATCTCTGGGGGTATTTCAAGGCACAATCATCACCTAACAATCTCCGGGGGTGTTTCAAGGCACAATCACTTAACAATCTCTCACCTCGTCAGCATACAGCCATCTTGGGTACTTCTTGGAGATGAACTTATGCATGTGACCCAGGATGGGCAGTGCCCCAGGGGCAGTGGGCACCCCACGCAATGCCCAGTAGTTGAGGTGGTGCTTAGAGTATGCTAACACTGCCGTCACCACCACCACCAACACCGCCAGCACCACCAGCATCACCATCCTCACCCTGCAATGTATCAGTGTGGTGGTTAATATTGCATGGGTGGGGTCAGGAGCTATGGCTCGACCCTTACAACCACGTGTGAGTACAGGAAGGTAAGGCGAAGTAGAAGGTTCAGAGTGGACCCATGGTTCACCCAGAGATGTAGAGTGAACCATGGTTCACCCAGAGGTGTAGAGTGAACCATGGTTCACCCGGAGATGTTGACTGAACCATGGTTTACCCAGAGATGTTGAGTGAACCATGGTTTACCCAGAGATGTAGAGTGAACCATGGTTTACCCAGAGATGTAGAGTGAACCCATGGTTCACCCAGAGATGTAGAGTGAACCCATGGTTCACCCAGAGATGTAGAGTGAACCCATGGTTCACCCAGAGATGTAGAGTGAACCCATGGTTCACCAGAGATGTAGAGTGAAAACCCCTGGTTCACCCAGAGATTTTAGAGTGAACCATGGTTCACCCAAAATGATGTAGAGTGAAACCCATGGTTCACCCAGAGATGTAGAGTGAACCATGGTTCACCCAGAGATGTAGAGTGAACCCATGGTTCACCCAGAGATGTAGAGTGAACCCATGGTTCACCCAGAGATGTAGAGTGAACCCATGGTTCACCCAGAGGTGTTGAGTGAACCATGGTTCACCCAGAGGTGTTGAGTGAACCATGGTTCACCCAGAGATGTAGAGTGAACCATGGTTCACCCAGAGATGTAGAGGGAACCATGCTTCACCCAGAGATGTAGAGTGAACCATGGATCACCCAGAGATGTAGAGGGAACCATGGTTCACCCAGAGATGTGGAGTGTACCATGGATCACTCAGAGATGTAGAGTGAACCCATGGTTCACCCAGAGATGTAAATTTCAACCCATGGTTCATCCAGAGATGTAGAGTGAACCATGGTTCACTCAGAGATGTAGAGTGAACCCATGGTTCACCCAGAGATGTGGAGTGTACCATGGTTCAGCCAGAGATGTACAGTGAACCATGGTTCACCCAGAGATGTAGAGTGAACCATGGTTCACGCAGAAATATAGAGTGAACCATGGTTCACCCAGAAATATAGAGTGAACCATGGTTCACCTAGAGATGTAGAGTGAACCATGGTTCACCCAGAGTTGTAGAGTGTACCATGGTTCACCCAGAGATGTAGAGTGAACCATGGTTCACCCAGAGATGTAGAGGGAACCATGGTTCACCCAAAGATGTAGAGTGAACCCATGGTTCACCCAGAGATGTATAGTGAACCCTGGTTCATCCAGAGATGTAGAGTGAACCATGGTTCAACCAGAGATGTACAGTGAACCATGGTTCAACCAGAGATGTACAGTGAACCATGGTTCACCCAGAGATGTAGAGTGAACCATGGTTCACCCAGAGATGTAGAGTGAACCATGGTTCACCCAGAAATATAGAGTGAACCATGGTTCACCTAGAGATGTAGAGTGAACCATGGTTCACCCAGAGTTGTAGAGTGTACCATGGTTCACCCAGATATGTAGAGTGAACCATGGTTCACCCAGAGATGTAGAGGGAACCATGGTTCACCCAGAGATGTAGAGTGAACCATGGTTCACCCAGAGATGTAGAGGGAACCATGGTTCACCCAAAGATGTAGAGTGAACCCATGGTTCACCCAGAGATGTACAGTGAACCATGGTTCACCCAGAGATGTACAGTGAACCATGGTTCACCCAGAGATGTAGAGGGAACCATGGTTCACCCAGAGATGTAGAGTGAACCATGGTTCACCCAGAGATGTAGAGTGAACCATGGTTCAACCAGAGATGTACAGTGAACCATGGTTCACCCAGAGATGTACAGTGAACCATGGTTCATCCAGAGATGTAGAGTGAACTCATGGTTTACCCAGAGATGTAGAGTGAGCCATGGTTCACCCAGAGATGTAGAGTGAGCCATGGTTCACCCAGAGATGTAGAGTGAATCATGGTTCACCCAGAGTTGTACAGTGAACCATGGTTCACCCAGAGATGTAAAGTGAACCATGGTTCACCTAGAGGTGTAGAGTGAACCGTGGTTCACCCAGAGATGTATAGTGAACCATGGTTCACCCAGAAGTGCCAAGAGGTAACAACTATGCCTACAAGAATCATGGAAGAAATATAGGAAGTAAAGAATACAAGAGAAGAAGGAAGGAGAAGCATCAGGAAGGAATATTTATGGGTAAGAAGAGAGAATGAACGTTTGTCTGAGAATAACACAACAGTGGAAAGGAATTCTGAGATAAAGTTGCTACACAGCCACACCAGGAGGAAGAAAACAGTGAAATGCGAGGTAATGATGCTGACGGAGGAAGGAAGGGGGGAAGAAAGGCTCTAGGAAATGACCAGGAAGTCTGTAAGGAGCTCAGCCAGAATTTTAAGAAGTTATTCACGGAGGAGACTGGGAGGGTGATAGGGTGAGTGCACCAGCGAGTACTGTATACAATACATACACCAGGAGAGGTGAAGAAGACACCTGGAAGACTGTGTGGTGAGTTAGTATATCGTTGGTGGGTCCTAAGAGAGACAGCAGAGGTACTAGAGTCTGGGAGAATGTTACTTGTGGTTGGACAAGTTATTATATTCCAGTAAGGCAGCAGAGGCACTGTGTGTGCCACCAGTGAAAACTGCCAGAATGTATATGAAGGCACTTTACAAAAGAGCTGACTGTATATAATTGCAAATAAGTTCGATTTTTTGCACAACTTACCAGGTGTGATGTGTTCTTCAGAAGTGAACAGTTATAAAAGACTGTGAATGTGTTGTAAGGCAGGTCTGTTCTCCAGGAAATAACTGCGAGCACTGTACCACAACAACCCACTTGTTATCACTGTGAAGCCACAAGCGGGTTGCTGGCTTGGTTTTATTGGGTGGAGGAGAATTTCAAGTCTATCTGCCACACCAGGGTCATTAATACTGCCTGTTCACCACGAGACAAGAATTCTTTAATACCTATAATACTAATTAATGTAAACTGCCAGTGTATATACACTGATATACATCACTCAGTGTATATTTTCCTGCCATTCACGGCAACTAGTATTACCAGAAGCGATGACAAAGTAGTGAATGACATTCATGTCCTGACTGACTCATTCTCAGTAAAAGGAATTACTTCACCACCCAAAACATGCCTCTCCTACACAATCGAATGATAGATGACGGTAGAATAATAGACAATATAGGGAGAAGAATAGACCGTGAGGCATCATCCGCACGATCATCTGATCTCAAGGTTATGTGCCTGAGGGGAAAGCTGCAAGTCATCATGACTCAGCAGAAATATTCAGTCATTCCTAATTTTTTTATAATGACTGATTAACACTTGTTTTAATAACGATTGACTTAACTAACCCACTTCACAAAGTGCTCTGGTTGACAAGTGTTATATTTATGGTTAACTTTACTAACCCACTTCACAAAGTGCTCTGGTTAACAAGTGTTATATTTATGGTTAACTTCACTAACCCACTTCACAAAGTGTTCTGGTTAACAAGTGTTATTTTTTGGTTAATTCACAAACCCATTCCAAAGTGCTGGGGTTAACATTTTAAACGGGCTTAACATTATGTACAGTACTAAATTTTACTGTACAGTAGTAAAATATTACTGTACAGAAGTACAATATTTACTGTACAGTACGTACAATTTTTCTGTACAGTAGTACAAAAATTTTACAATTCTACAATATTCTGTACATTGTACAAAATTAGTACAGTATGTACAACATTACTGTAAGTACGTCAATTTTACTGTACGTACGTACTTTACTTACAGTCGTAAAAATTTACGTCAGTACGTACAATTTTAATTTACAGTACGTAAAATTTACTGACGAAACTTAAAAATATTACTGTAAGTGGTACAAATTATCTACAGTACGACAAAACTGTACATTAGTACAATTTACGTAGAGTACGTACAATATTACTGTAGAGTGGTACAAATTACTCACTACGTAAATTATTACTGTACATTAAAGTACAATTTTTCTGTACATTAAGCTTATTACTGTACTTTACATAAGATTACTGTACTTTTAATACGTTTTACTGTTTATACAGTTTTACTGTACATTCGAAAAAATTACTGTACATTAAGACGATTATGTACATTTGTTACAGAAATACGTCGATGACTGTGTATTCTCCAGTTAGTAGGCTCTATTATTTGCGGTTTAATTGAATTTTGTGCAGAGATTTTGAAAATGTGTGGTGTGAGTTTTCATCAGAGCTGCCCCCTGGGGTTATTTCGCAAAAATTTATTTGCTATATTCCTCCATTTTAGGGGCCTTAAAATTGAAATCCCCCAGGAGCAAGTGTTTTGGGGAGGAGCGGAAGATTTTTCCCGACAGTGGTCAATTTTTAAAAGCTGTTTCCCGGGAATTTTGGGTGTTGCATCCCGGGGGCTTGTAGACTACCACAAGGACTAGGTTTTGGTTTTCGACCTTTACTGCCCAAAATTAAATAATTTATTTTAGGATTAAGCAGTTCTGGCAAAAAAGTGACCCGACTCAAGAAAAACGTAATGACACGATTGCAAATAAACCATACCCCCCGGCCGGGATTTGAAAAATCTATACCGGGGGTTTAATACGGCCCCGGGGATGGGTTTTAAGTGACTCGCAATGTACAGGCCAACCCCCCCCTTTTTTGTTACTCTGTCACTCTGTATAGGGTTTTAACCTGGGTCCCTATTTCGTTGCCCTGATCCTTTATGTGGGTTCAGGAAAGCCGCGAACATTGCCTTTGCCTCTGCAAACAGTTTTACGGATGAAAGGGATTTTGTTGTTTGTTTCTGCTTTTAGACCCTGTATTTGCAAAGAAGAATGTTATCGGACTGTGGTATTGTTGGTACGGGGGGGGGATTTTTTTTCCGGTATTAGTATCTGTATCTGTTGGTTTGGAGTGGAGCCATCGACTGTGGTTCCACTCCAGGAATGACTGGATTTGGTGTACGATTTCTGCCATTTCCTGCCAGTTTTTTTTCCTTGCTGGCACTAGAAAACCTCTCCCTCTTGAGTGGCTGTGGCTACCCAGGTTTTCCCATGGCCTGGATGTTTTGTATCTTTTTGTCCCCTTTAGATGGTATGCCTGGCAATTTAAGTTATAGCACAGTCTTTCCTGTACTGAAGAGGTACACAGTTCAGGGTGAAAAAGCTTACAGGAAGGGAGTTTGCATTTTCCTGTTGTCATATGGGCATGGCATTTTCTAGGGTGGTCATAGTTGCACGTCCCATCTGTTTTTCCAGATTTCCCATGCCAGCAGATACCAAGTGCATAGTATGTGCACAGGCTTGGTTTCCGTTTGCCTTGGGTTTCTGTGACTGTATTCCCTGTTGGTGCATGTTTCCCTGTCTTACTTCTATCCTCCCTAGCACCAACAATGGAGCTCCCACCAGTTGTTTTTTGGTAATATATCCTCACTATTGCTAGTGGAGTCCTCTTGTTTGCTATTTCCTGCGGTATTTCTAGTTTGCAATATTGGTTTTATCTTATCTTTGACTACACTTGTTTCCCTACTATGGCTCCTGTCCCCTATGAGGTCATTTTATACGTATTCCTTCCTGCGTATAATTCCCGACTACCTGGACAAAATCTCCAGCTTCACCATTACTGTCTCCCAGGACAGCATCTCCAGCTTCACCATTACTGTCTCCCAGGACAGTACCTCCAGCTTCACCATTACTGTCTCCCAGGACAGCACCTCCAGCTTCACCATTACTGTCTCCCAGGACAGCACTATCAGCCCCACATTTACTGACTACCAGGACTTCATCTCCAGCCTTACAGTTTCTGACTACATGGCCAGTATCAAGGGCAGTACCATTCAGCCCAGACTTTTTATGTTCCCATCTGTTGTAGAAAGCTTCCAGGTTTTCTATGAAAGCAGCTTTGATGTTGTCCTCTTTTAATACCCTTGTGATTTTAGTCCACAGACTTATCTCATTTGGGCATACCCAAAAACAGTTCCCTGTTTTAATACTGCTTGTAGCTAGTTCTTGGATATCTGCTCAAGGGGCGTGACACCAATTTCCACAAAAATGACAATTTATCCATGTGGAAGCCCGTTTGTTTGACTGACCACAGACTACACACAGCTTCATAATGATTTGAATGGTTGATTTACTGCAATTCTACTAGAGCGAAACACCAACGTCAAAGACCTGGGAGTGATTATGTCGGAGGATCTCACCTTCAAGGACCATAACATTGTATCAATCGCATCTGCTAGAAAAATGACAGGATGGATAATGAGAACCTTCAAAACTAGGGAGGCCAAGCCCATGATGACACTCTTCAGGTTACTTGTTCTATCTAGGCTGGAATATTGCTGCACACTAACAGCACCTTTCAAGGCAGGTGAAATTGCCGACCTAAAAAATGTACAGAGAACTTTCACGGCGCGCATAACGAAGATAAAACACCTCCAATTACTGGGAGCGCTTGAGGTTTTCCCAAACCTGTATTCCCTGGAACGCAGGCGGGAGAGATACATGATTATATACACCTGGAAAATCCTAGAGGACTAGTACCGAACTTTCACACGAAAACACTCACTACGAAAAACAAAAGACTTGCAGACGATGCACCATCCCCCCAATGAAAAGCAGGGGTGTCACTAGCACGTTAAGAGACCATACAATAAGTGTCAGGGGCCCGAGACTGTTCAACTGCCTCCCAGCACACATAAGGGGGATTACCAACAGACCCCTGGCAGTCTTCAAGCTGGCACTGAACAAGCACCTAAAGTCAGTTCCTGATCAGCCGGGCTGTGGCTCGTACGTTGGTTTGCGTGCAGCCAGCAGCAACAGCCTGGTTGATCAGGCGCTGATCCACCAGGAGGCCTGGTCACTGACCGGGCCGCGGGGGCGTTGACCCCCGGAACTCTCTCCAGGTAAACTCCAGGTAGCAACCTCTTGAATATTCTATTAATAACCTCCTTAAATGAAGCTCTAGCTATTTGTATTTCTGTTTCTAACTGTTTTTGTATATTGGACAGCTTACCGTGCACGTTCCTGATTTATATTTAATGTTTGTGTTTATAAGGGCGCCTACAACCCCATCCGTTTACAGTCTGCTTTATTGTCCAACGAAACCGTTTGAACCCAGTCAAGGGTTCAGACCAGTCAAGGGTTCGGACCAGTCAAGGGTTCGGACCAGTCGATCTGATCTGATCAGTGGGTCACTTACTTAAAACATACTGGTCGGTGATTTGGGCTAACACATGAAGGATCTACTGGAAATTATCTACCCGAGTAATATGTGATTTGATTGATACAAAAGTATAACTTGCATGTTGAAGAAACCGGTGACTGCTGGCAGCTCCTACAGTGACGAACGGTCGACCTCCACCCTTGTTTATCAATCGCTATATCTAGCTTTTCTATTTTTTTTTCCGTCTCCACCACAATAAATGCTATATTATCACTATAGTTGACTGGTGGAAATTTTGGAGGAAGGACGCTTTTTCTGTAGTAATATTTGCTTCTCGTTGTGTATATTGCGACCGCTGGTAACTACAGGTTATATGAAATTCACAGTAACGTCTGGTATTTCAAGAAAAAAGAAACTAATGAAAGTCACTCCACTCCACTAAGTACCATTATAATACTGGTTAGTTGCTACTACAACACTGTATTCTGCTATTCACTGGTATCACTAGATTATATGCGAGTACACTAGCATCTACATCTTCACTAACAATGATGATCTGATAAGAAATATCACCATATCAAAAACAATATACTCGGATCACAACATAATTGAGGTTCAGACATGTATGCGTGGAGCCCCAGACCGACGTAATGAGACTAGTCACGAGGGAGCATTCACCAAATTCAACTTCAATAACAAAAACATAAAGTGGGACCAAGTAAACCAAGTCCTAACCGACATAAGCTGGGAAGATATACTAAGCAACACAGACCCCAACTTATGCCTAGAACAAATTAACTTGGTGGCACTCGATGTATGCACAAGGCTTATTCCTCTAAGAAAAAGGAGGAGTAGATGTAAAATAGAAAGAGACAGGCGCTCCCTTTACAGGCGACGGAAAAGAATAACAGAGCGGCTAAAAGAGGTCAATATATCTGAAATGCGTAGGGAGACACTGGTCAGAGAAATAGCAAGCATCGAACTTAAGCTAAAAGAATCCTTTAGGAGTCAGGAATCGCGGGAAGAACTAAAAGCCATAAATGAAATCGAAAGAAACCCAAAGTATTTCTTCTCCTATGCCAAATCAAAATCGAGAACAACGTCCAGTATTGGGCCCCTACTTAAACAAGATGGGTCCTACACAGATGACAGCAAGGAAATGAGTGAGCTACTCAAGTCCCAATATGACTCAGTTTTTAGCAAGCCGCTAACCAGACTGAGAGTCGAAGATCAAAATTAATTTTTTATGAGAGAGCCACAAAATTTGATTAACACAAGCCTAAGGAATAACAGGAAAAGTCGGTCGATGGATCTATAATTTCCTCACTAACAGAACACAGAGAGTAGTCGTCAACAGAGTAAAGTCCAAGGCAGCTACGGTGAAAAGCTCTGTTCCACAAGGCACAGTACTCGCTCCCATCTTGTTCCTCATCCTCATATCCGACATAGACAAGGATGTCAGCCACAGCACCGTGTCTTCCTTTGCAGATGACACCCGAATCTGCATGACAGTGTCTTCCATTGCAGACACTGCAAAGCTCCAGGCGGACATCAACCAAATCTTTCAGTGGGCTGCAGAAAACAAATATGAAGTTCAACGATGAGAAAATTTCAATTACTCAGATATGGTAAACATGAGGAAATTAAATCTTCATCAGAGTACAAAACAAATTCTGGCCACAAAATAGAGCGAAACACCAACGTCAAAGACCTGAGAGTGATCATGTCGGAGGATCTCACCTTCAAGGACCATAACATTGTATCAATCGCATCTGCTAGAAAAATGACAGGATGGATAATGAGAACCTTCAAAACTAGGGAGGCCAAGCCCATGATGACACTCTTCAGGGCACTTGTTCTATCTATGCTGGAATTATTGCTGCACACTAACAGCACCTTGCAAGGCAGGTGAAATTGCCGACCTAGAAAATGTACAGAGAACTTTCACGGCGCGCATAATGGAGATAAAACACCTCAATTACTGGGAGCGCTTGAGGTTCCTAAACCTGTATTCCCTGGAACGCAGGAGGGAGAGATACATGATTATATACACCTGGAAAATCCTAGAGGGACTAGTACCGAACTTGCACACGAAAATCACTCACTACGAAAGCAAAAGACTTGGCAGACGATGCACCATCCCCCCAATGAAAAGCAGGGGTGTCACTAGCACGTTAAGAGACAATACAATAAGTGTCAGGGGCCCGAGACTGTTCAACTGCCTCCCAGCACACATAAGGGGGATTACCAACAGACCCCTGGCAGTCTTCAAGCTGGCACTGGACAAGCACCTAAAGTCAGTTCCTGATCAGCCGGGCTGTGGCTCGCACGTTGGTTTGCGTGCAGCCAGCAGCAACAGCCTGGTTGATCAGGCTCTGATCCACCAGGAGGCCTTATCACAGACCGGGCCGCGGGGGCGTTGACCCCCGGAACTCTCTCCAGGTAAACTCCAGGTATCCGATGTTACCCTGACGCCAAATGACTTCGAACAGGCGATAAATGACATGCCCATGCACTCTGCCCCAGGGCCAGACTCATGGAACTCTGTGTTCATCAAGAACTGCAAGAAGCCCCTATCACGAGCCTTTTCCATCATATGGAGAGGGAGCATGGACACGGGGGTCGTCCCACAGTTACTAAAAACAACAGACATAGCCCCACTCCACAAAGGGGGCAGTAAAGCAACAGCAAAGAACTACAGACCAATAGCACTAACATCCCATATCATAAAAATCTTTGAAAGGGTCCTAAGAAGCAAGATCACCACCCATCTAGAAACCCATCAGTTACACAACCCAGGGCAACATGGGTTTAGAACAGGTCGCTCCTGTCTGTCTCAACTATTGGATCACTACGACAAGGTCCAAAATGCACTAGAAGACAAAAAGAATGCAGATGTAATATATACAGACTTTGCAAAAGCCTTCGACACGTGTGACCATGGCGTAATAGCGCACAAAATGCGTGCTAAAGGAATAACAGGAAAGTCGGTCGATGGATCTATAATTTCCTCACTAACAGAACACAGAGAGTAGTCGTCAACAGAGTAAAGTCCGAGGCAGCTACGGTGAAAAGCTCTGTTCCACAAGGCACAGTACTCGCTCCCATCTTGTTCCTCATCCTCATATCCGACATAGACAAGGATGTCAGCCACAGCACCGTGTCTTCCTTTGCAGATGACACCCGAATCTGCATGACAGTGTCTTCCATTGCAGACACTGCAAGGCTCCAGGCTGACATCAACCAAATCTTTCAGTGGGCTGCAGAAAACAATATGAAGTTCAACGATGAGAAATTTCAATTACTCAGATATGGTAAACATGAGGAAATTAAATCTTCATCAGAGTGCAAAAAAAATTCTGGCCACAAAATAGAGCGAAACCCCAAGCCCAAAGACCTGGGAGTGATCATGTCGGAGGTTTTCTCCCTTAAAGGACCAAAAACATTGTATCAATCGCATTGCTAAAAAAATAAACAGGATTGGGGATAATGAGAACCTTAAAAATTTGGGCCCCCCAAAGCCCATGATGAAACTCTTCGGGGTCATTTTGCCCCCTATCTAGGTTGGAATATTGCGCCCCACTAACGGGCCCCTTTAAAAGGCAGGGGGGAAATTGCTGCCCTAAAAAAATGTACAGGGGAACTTTCACGGCGGGGCATAAGGGGGAGATAAAACCCAAATTTTGGGAAAAGGGGTTTGAGGGTTCCAAAAACCTTTTTTCCCCTGGAACCCCAAGGGGGGAGAGTACTTGATTATTCCCCCTGGAAAAACCTAGAGGGCTAGAAACCAAATTTTCCACACAAAAAATCACTAAATACAAAAGAAAAAGGATTTGGGCGGGGACGTTTGCACCTTCCCCCCCCAATGAAAGCGGGGGGGTGTCACTAGCACTTAAGAGCCCAAACAATAAGTGTAAGGGGCCCCCGGGGATTTTCAACTGCCCCCCAGCACACAAAAGGGGGGGAAAAAACCAACAGACCCCTGGCAGTTTTTCAAGCTGGCACTGGCAAGCACCAAAAAGTCAGTTCCTGACCCAAGCCAGGCTTGTCTCTTACGTTGTTTGGTGCAGCCAGCAGCAACGCCGGGTTTGATCAGGCTCTGATCCCCCGGGGAGGCCTGGTCACAGGGGGGGGGTCGCGGGGGCGTTGACCCCCGGAAATCTCTCAGGAAAAACTCCAGGTACTTATGTACGTTTTACTGTACTTTAAAGTACAGTTTTAAACGGGTTACAAGAATGGTTATAATCCCAAACAAAAATGAAATTAAGAACATGTGAACTTAGGGTTTTCTTTATTGTGGGCTTTTTCCGCCTTTCCAGTGGCTTTATAAATAAAAAAATTCCCAGGACTTTAACTTGAAAAACAGGAAAACTTTGTACAAAAGTGAGGAATCAGTCCCTAAACCTAGCGTAGGTGCGAAAAAAAAAAAAACCCAAAAGTCGGGGGAGATACTGAAGCAGAAGAAAGGGAGCCCCTGGCCTTATTTTTAGTAACGTCGGTGTAGCAAACGAGGGCATAGTCACGGGCAGGCGGGATTCCCCAGTGGGGGTAGGTTTCCCTTTCCCAAAAAAGAGGGTTTAGTTGTAGTAGTAGTTGTCGTAGTCCCTTTAAGGTTATGTACCCTGTCCTCGAATCAAAAATTCCATGATGTTGGCCCGTGTCTGACAAGTTGTACAAGAATGGAATACAAAAACCGACAAGATGAAATTGGGGACATGTGTTGGTAAACCCAAATCAGGATTTGGAACCCCGCCAGAGGGTTTTGGTTTAAACCCGGGCAGGATATGGTTTTAAACCCCGCCCGGTTTCTGGTAAACCCCGTCCCAAAGGTTTTGGTAACCAGCCGAGTTAGGTAAACCCCCTTCAAAAAATACTGGTGGACCCAGGGCCCGAGTTTTCTGGTAACCCGTCAAAAGATACTGGTAACCAGCCAGGTTTTTGGTAACCAGTCAGAGGAAAACTGGTAAAACCTTTGTCAGAAAATTCTGGTTTCCCCGCAAAAGTTACTGGGGAACCCAAGGGCAAAAATACTGGTTACCCAAGTTACTGGTAACCCCGTCAGAGATACTGGTAACCCAGCAGAGATTTTCTGGTTACACAGACGAGTTTCTGGGAACCCAGTCAAAGATATTTGGGTTTCCCAGCAGAGGTTTCTGGTAAACCCCGCCAGAGAACTGGTAACCCAAACCAAGTTGTGGTAAAAACCCAAATCAAAAGATACTGGTTTCCCCGTCGAGTTACTGGTTACCCCGACAGAGATACTGGTAAAAACCCCGGGCGGGAATGGTTTAACCCCGCCAAAAGATACTGGTAACCCCGCCAAAAGATACTAGTTTAAACCCCGCCCCCAGAGGGCAATGGTGCCCTGTCAGCGGGTACTGCTGCACAGCCAAAAAATACTTGTAACCCAGCCCGGGATTTCTGGTACCCCCACCCGGGGTTCTGATAGCCCAGCCAGAGATAGTTTAAAAACCCGCCCGGGGAGGATACTGGTTTTTCCGTAGAGTTTTGGTACCAGCCAGAGTTATTTGGGAACCCAGTCGAGATACTGGTAACCCCCCGCCAGAGTTACTTTGGGAAACCCCGGGGTGGCACTAGCAAAGTTTTAAGGAAAACCCAAAACAATAAGTGGGCAGGGGCCCGAGACTGTTTAAAGCCTCCCAAAATTTAAAAAGGGGGGTTTTCCAAAAAGACCCCTGGAGTCTTAAGCTGGCACTGGGAAAAGCACTAAAGTCGGGTTCCCGACCAGCCCGGGGTGTGGCTGTTTCGTTTTGGTTTTCATTTCAGCCAGCAGGGAAAACCTGGGTTTATCAGGGTCTGATCCCCCAGGAGGGCCCGGTCACAGGGCCGGGGCCCCGGGGGCGTTTACCCCCCCGGGGGGGCTCCCCTCCAGGTAAAATCCAGGGGAAAAAAACCCCGGGCGGGGGATATGATAAACCCAGCCAGAGTTTTGGAAACCCCAAAGCAAAGACTGGTACCCCACCAGATTTTACGGGGTAACCCATTCAGAGTTTTAAACTGGTAACCCAGTCAGGGGGAAATTACGGGTTCCCCAGACAGGGGTTATGGTAACCCATCAGAGATACTGGTAACCGCCAGAGATACAGGTAACCCAGCCGAGTTATGGCAACCCAGTAGAGATATGGAAACCCCAGTCAGAGATATGGTTCCCCAGACGAGTTACTGGTAACCCAGCAAGTTACGGGTAACCAGCCAGAGATAGGGAAACCCAGCAGATTTACTGGAAACCCCAGTCAGAGATACTGGAAACCCCAGTCGAAATACTGGTTACCCAGCGGGTTTTAATGGAAACCCCCGCAGAGTATGTTTCCCCAGACAGAGTTACTGGTAACCCAGTCAAAGATATGGTTTCCCCAGACAGATTACTATTAACCCAGTCAGAGATACTGGTAACCCCAAATCGAGATACTGGTTCCCCAGACAGAGTTACTGGAACCAGTAAAGATATGGTTACTAGACAGAGTACTTTCCCCCAGTCAGAGATCTGGTAACCCAGTCAGAGATACGGTTTTACCCAGACAGAGTTACGGTAACCCAGTAAAAGAACGGGTTACCCAGAAGAGTTACTGGTAACTAGTCAGGATACTGGTAACTAGTCTGAGTATGGTTACCCAGACAGAGTTATGGAAACCCAGTAAAGATACTGGTAACCAGCCAGAGTTACGGTAAACCCAGCCGAGATACTGGTAACCCAGCCAGAAAATACGGGGAAAACCCTAGAAGAGATACTTGTAACCCTGCCAGGGATATTGAAACCCTTCCCCAGAGATACTGGTAACCCTGTCAGAGTACTGGAAACCCCAACCAGAGATACTTGTAACCTGCCAGAGATAGGGAAACCCCTGCCTGATACTGGAACCCCCAGCCAGAGATACTGGTGCCCCTGCCAGAGATAGGGTTTAAACCCCACCCAGAGATACTTTTACTCGCCGAGATACTTGTAACCAGAAGAGATTTTTTTAACCCCCAAGCCAGAGATACTGGTAACCCCAGCCAGAGATACTGGAAACCCCA
Organism: Cherax quadricarinatus; assembly: GCF_026875155.1. Taxonomy (NCBI): domain Eukaryota; kingdom Metazoa; phylum Arthropoda; class Malacostraca; order Decapoda; family Parastacidae; genus Cherax; species Cherax quadricarinatus. The sequence continues at coordinate 25,388,162 of NC_069451.1, read as the reverse complement.
CCCAGAGATATGGTAACCGCCAGAGTATGGAAACCCCTGCCGGGGATAGGGGTAACCCAGTCAGGATATTGGGTAACCCCAGCCGGGTTATGGAACCCCAGCCAAAGTTTCTGGAAAACCCAGCGGACCCGGGGGCAGTTTCCTTTGAAGGGTTTCGGGGAAAAAAACCTCACCCCGGCTCGGTTGAGACCCAGGCCCCTTCTTGGTGGTCAACCAGGCTGTTACTGTGGTAGCCGCAAATGACGTCGAACCAAAACCCCGGTTGGTCAGGTCTGATTTTTAGATGCCGTCCGTCCCTTTTTGAAGCAGCCGGGGTTTTGGGAATCCCCCCTTTGTTTGCTGGGAGGCAGTTGAACAGTCTTTGGGCCCCTGACATTATTTTTTGTTTCAGTGTACTCGTGGCACCCCCGCTTTTCTCGGGGGGGAATTTGCATTCCTGCCGGTCTTTTTGTTTCTAGGGACTGATTTTTTTGCAGGTTTTTGGGCCCCCTAGGGCCTTTTTCCCAAATATTATTATATGTTTCTCTTTGCCTGCGTTTTTGAGGGGAGGGGCTGAAACAGGACCCTTTAACCGTTCCCAGTGTTTGGTGCCTTATCCACTTATGTGTGCCTGAAAGGGGGGGCTCTTTTTTGTCACTTCCAAGGGGTTGCGATGTCGCCAGCCTTTAGGGGGGCCCCTTAGTGTACAGCGTATTCCAGCCTAAAGAGCACAAGCGATTTGAAGAGAAACATCACGACCTTGGCGTCCGTAGTTTTGAAGGTTCTCATTATCCATCCTATTATTTTCCTAGCAGATGAGGTAGATACATTGTTGTGGTCTTTGAAGGTGAGATCATCTAACATTATCACTCCCAGGTCCTTCACATTACTTTTCCACTCGATTGTATGATTAGAATTTGTGGTATATACTGACGTTTTTAATTTTTTCAAGTTTTCCCTATCTGAGTAGTTGAAATTTCTCCTCGTTGAACTTCATATTGTTTTGAGTGGCCCATTCGAAGATTTAGTTGATGTCCACTTGGAGTCTCGCCGTGTCTTCGATGGAGGTCACTGCCATGGTGATCCGGGTGTCATCTGCAAAGGAAGACACGGAGCTATGGCTTGCATCTCTATGTCAGAAATGAGGATGAGGAATAGAATGGGAGCGAGTACTGTGCCTTGTGGAACAGAGCTTTTTACCATGGCTGCCTGGGACTTTACTGTTTACTATTACACTTTGTGTTCTATTTGTCAGGAAGTTGTAGATCCATCTACCAACTTTTCCAGTTATTCCTTTATCCCGCATTTTGTATGCTATTACACCATAGTCACACTTGTCGAAAGCTTTTGCAAAGTCTGTGTATACTAAATCTGTATTTTGTTTATCCTCTGCAGCACCCATGACCTTGTCATAGTGGTCCAGTAACTGAGACAAGCAGGAGCGACCTGCTCTAAATCCTGTTACCCTGGTTTGTAATTATGGGTACTAGGTGTTGGGCTTTTTTGCTCTTAAACCCTCTCCAAGTTTTTTAGATATGGGATTTATGCATGGGTCGTTGTTCTTTGCAATTGCTTTATCCCACCTTTGTGGAGTGGGCTGTCTATTTTTTTTAGTGTTTGGGAGACCCCTGTGTCCATACTCCCTCTCCAAAATGCTAAAGGGCACACAAAGGGGACTTCTTGCAGTTCTTGAAAAACACGGGGTTCCACAATCTGGGCCTGGAGCGGAGTACAGGGCCTTCTTTAAATTTGCCTCTTCAAATCTTAGGATTAGAATAATATCCAGAGTTTTGGGATGACCAAAATTTTTGGGGGTTTCGTTCATAAAAAATTTAAATTTTGGGTTTTGGGACTCTTAGGGGCTGGATCGCTGAAACACTGAGTCAATTTTGGGATTTTTAGTATTCATCTTTTTTGGGCATCACTTATATGTCCCATACTGCCTAAGCAGGGCCTTGGACTTTTCCCGCAAGCGTGCTGAGCGTGTTAGATTTTGGGGTGAGGAGACGAAGGGACTTGGGGCCTGACGACGTTGGAGGTGAGCGGAATATTTTGTGAAGGGATTCGGGAAACCGGTATTTTCATATAGCGGGCTGAGCCTGGAAATGGGAAGTACAATGCCTGCACTTTTTAAAGGGGGGGTTTATATTGGGGAGTTTTTAGGGGTATGTTGTGTATCTTTTTTAAAGTGTATGCTTCTAACTGTTGTATTCTGCACCTCTGCAAAAAAAGTGATAATTCGGTGGGGAAAGTGTTGAATGATGATGAAAGTATTTTTTGGGGGTTTTTCTTTTTTTTTTGGGGCACCCGCCCGGTGGGGGACGGCCGACTTTTTAAAAAAAAAAAAAAAAAATTTCCTAACAGAATACTCCATTCAAATGAAGCTCAGCAACACAGTAAAGACCAAGACCTGTCTTTGTAAACTCATTTGTGCTAAATTTTTATCTTTTCAATAAGGTTTTTACCACTGAAAAATCATTGCTTAGTTTAAACTTAAGTTAATTTTAAGCCTGCCATATGCCCTGCATACAAGGGGCTTTGGCATGTTGCACTGTAATAACTTTGTACTTCACTGTTTACCTGGAGTTTACCTGGAGAGAGTTCCGGGGGTCAACGCCCCCGCGGCCCGGTCTGAGACCAGGCCTCCTGGGGGATCAGAGCCTGATCAACCAGGCTTTTTGCTGCTGGCTGCACGCAAACCAACATACGAGCCACGCCCGCTGATCCGGAACTGACTTTGGGTTGCTTGTCCAGTGCCAGCTTGAAGACTGCCAGGGGTCTGTTGGTAATCCCCCTTATGTGTGCTGGGAGGCAGTTGAACAGTCTCGGGTCCCTGACACTTATTGTATGGTCTCTTAACGTGCTAGTGACACCCCTGCTTTTCATTGGGGGATGGTGCATCGTCTGCCAAGTCTTTTGCCCTTTTGTAGTGAGTGAAATTTTTGTGTGCAAGTTCGGTACTAGTCCCCTAGGATTTTCCAGGTGTATATATCATGTATCTCTTCCTCCTGCGTTCCAGGGAATACAGGTTTAGGGAAACCCCAAGCGCTCCCAATAATTGAGGTTTTAAACTCCGTTATGCGCGCCGTGAAAGTTCTCTTGTACATTTTCTAGGGCGGCAATTTCACCTGCCTTGAAAGGGGCTGTTAGTGTGCACAATATTCCAGCCTAGATAGAAAAAGTGACCTGAAGAGTGTCATCATGGGCTTGGCCTCCCTAGTTTTGAAGGTTCTCATTATCCATCCTGTCATTTTTCTAGCAGATGCGATTGATACAATGTTATGGTCCTTGAAGGGGAGATCCTCCGACATGATCACTCCCAGGTCTTTGACGTTGGTGTTTCGCTCTATTTTGTGGCCAGAATTTGTTTTGTACTCTGATGAAGATTTAATTTCCTCATGTTTACCATACGGTTTAAAGAATTTCTCATCGTTTAACTTCAATTTTTTTTCCCTCAGCCCACTGAAAGATTTGGTTTTGTCTGCCTGGACTTTGCGGGGTTTTGCAATGGAAGACCCTTCAGCAATTCGGGTTCATCTGAAAAGGGAAAGACACGGCTGTGCTACATCCTTGTCATTGGGATATAGGATAGGAACAAGAGGGGAGCAGTCGGGCCCTTTTGTGGAACAAGTTTTTCCCACCGTAGCTCCCTCGACTTTTACTCTTTTTGACGACTACTCTCTGTTTTTGTTAGTGGGGAAATTTAAAGATCCATCGACCGATTTTTCCTTTATTTTTTCACCATTTTGTGCCTTTTTACCCATGGTCACACTGTCAAAGGGCTTTGCAAAGCCGTTATTTTTACATCTGCTTTCTTTTTGCTTTCTAGTGTATTTAGGACCTGTCGAGGGGCCCAAATATTAGAAGACGGAACGCCCTGTTCTAAACCCATTTTTGCCCGGGGTTGTGAAACGAGGGTTTCTGATGCGTGGGGATCTTGCTTCTTAGGACCCTTTCAAAGATTTTTATGATAGGATGTTTGTGCTATTGGTCGTAGTTCTTTCTTTGCTTTTTTTGCCCCCCTTTTTGGAGGGGGCAAAAGCTGTTGTTTTTAGAAAATGGGGACGACCCCCCTGTCCCCCCCCCCCTAGGATGGAAAAAGGCTCTATAGGGGGTTCATGATTTTTTTTAGAACAAAGATTCCATGAGTCTGGGGGCCCGGGGGAGATGCTGGGCAGTCTTTATCGCCTGTTCAAGTCATTTGCGTCAGATAACATCGATAGGCTTGTGTAATCAAATTTTTTGGGGTCTCTCATGAAAAAAATTCATTTTGACTTCGACTCCACTGGTTACGGGTTGCTAAAACTAGCATATTGGGGCTTGAGTACTCACTCACTCCTTGCGCATCGTGTAGGACCCATCTTGTTTTTAAATGGGGGCCCAAACTGGGCTTTTTTCTCGATTTTGATTTGGCATAGGGGAAGAAATACTTGGGTTTTTTTCGATTTTTATTTATGGGTTTTGTTTTTTCCCCGATTCCCGACTCCTAAAGGTTCTTTTACTTTAAATTTTGATGCTTGCATTTCCCCGACCGTGTCTCCCTACCATTCGATATATGACCTCTTTTAGCCGCTCTTTATTTTTTTCGTCGCCCGTAAAAGGGGGCGCCTTCTCTTTCTGTTTTACATCTACCCTCCTTTTCTTAAGGAAAAAAGCCTGTGCAACTCAGTGCCACCGATTTTAACGTTCTACATAAGTTGGGGGTGTTTTTCTTAGTATATCTCCCCCCTTATATCGGTTTAAATTTGGTTTACTTTTAACACTTTAATTTTTTGTTATTGAAGTTGAATTTGGTGAATGCTCCCTCGTGACCAATCTCATTATGTCGGTCTGGGGCTCCGCGCATACATGACTGAACCTCAATTACCTGGAGTTTACCTGGAGAGAGTTTCGGGGGTCAACGCCCCCGCGGCCCGGTCTGTGACCAGGCCTCCTGGTGGATCAGCGCCTGATCAACCAGGCTGTTGCTGCTGGCTGCACGCAAACCAACGTACGAGCCACAGCCCGGCTGATCAGGAACTGACTTTAGGTGCTTGTCCAGTGCAATCTTGAAGACTGCCAGGGGTCTGTTGGTAATCCCCCTTATGTGTGCTGGGAGGCAGTTGAACAGTCTCGGGCCCCTGACACTTATTGTATGGTCTCTTAACGTGCTAGTGACACCCCTGCTTTTCATTGGGGGGATGGTGCATCGTCTGCCAAGTCTTTTGCTTTCGTAGTGAGTGATTTTCGTGTGCAAGGTCGGTACTATTCCCCCCTAGGTTTTCCAGGTGTATATAATCATGTATCTCTCCCTCCTGCGTTCCAGGGAAAACAGGTTTAGAAACCTCAAGCGCTCCCAGTAATTGAGGTGTTTTTTCTCCGTTAACGCGCCGTGAAAGTTCTCTGTACATTTCTAGGTCGGCAATTTCACCTGCCCTTTAAAGGTGCTGTTAGAGTGCAGCAATATTCCAGCCTAGATAGAACAAGTGACCTGAAGAGTGTCATCATGGCTGGCCCCCCTATTTTGAAGGTTCTCATTATCCATCCTGTCATTTTTCTAGCAGATGCGATTTATACAATGTTATGGTCCTTGAAGGTGAATCCCCGACATAATCAAATCCCAGGTCTTTGACGTTGGTGTTTCGCTCTATTTCGTGGCCAGAATTGTTTTTTTACTCTGATGAAGATTTAATTTCCTCATGTTTACCATATCTGAGTAAATTTAAATTTCTCATTTTTGAACTTCATATTGTTTTCTGCAGCCCACTGTAAGATTTGGTTGATGTCCGCCTGGAGCCTTGCAGGTCTGCAATGGAAGACACTGTCATGCAGATTCGGGGTCATCTGCAAAGGAAGACACGGTGCTGTGGCTGACATCCTTGTCATGTCGGTATGAGGGAAAGGAAAAAAGATGGGGCTATACTGTGCCTTTGAACAGAGCTTTTTTACCACTGCCTCGGGCTTTTACATGTCAACAACGGGGTACTACGGTAAACAATATATTGTCGCCCAATGAGATTAACTGGTATGTAATAATGGTTGTAGTATCATACAGGTAAGCACCCTAGAAAATATACCATAGTTGTCACCCACCTCATGTTGTATGTGTGTATTATTAAAGCTTTTTATTCAAGTAATAAAAAATAATTCAGCTCTAATTTTGGTAAAAAAAAATAATGAGCACATTTACTGTAAATAAAATATATTTAATTTCTGAGGTTACGTTCAATAGTAAAATGTTTAACAAGCGCAACGTCGAGACTTCCTCCTGATCCTACTACTGAGTCTAACATAATACATTATTATTTAGCAATTATTATTATCTCTAACACTACATATAAAATACGTGAATGTCCAGTACACTAATGTGATGTTACTTTACGTTGACAAAAAATTCGTTCACGTAAGGGTGATATATTCATAATGATTAATGTGAGACATTGGGTGTGTGAGAGAGTGACGAGGATTGATAACTGGCGTGTCTAAGAGTTTCTCGATCTACTTTTGAAAATGTCTACTTGTTTAATATTTTACGAATTCTTTCCTCTTTGACTTTATTATTATACTATAACTTAAATATAAAACCATATGTTTTATAACTACATGCTTTCTATGGTAGTGTTAGAAGGAGGAATATATGGTAAATGGAGAGAAAATGATAGTTGAAGAACGGATTTGGAGATTGCGAGGTCATTCTAGGCTAGGTTCTATTCCGATTTCTAATTTTGGAAGTCGTACATACCACTAAGATATTCAAAAATTATATTACATCTATCTTAGATTCCCTTAAAACTCATGTGCATACAATATATATAACTTTCATCTATGTAATTGTTATTATAATAAGAGACAAATACTGGGTCAACGATGGGTGAGTATTATGGTCCTATGTGTGATGGTAGATGTTTAGACGACGGTGCAGGTCTGACCATGAGGAATCAAGCGCCCTGGGCCCTCTCCGTGTCTACCATAAAACCTGATCCTAACGCCGTGTTTTCGTGACCCTTGCTGGAGAACAAGAATCCAAGACCACCTGTTGCTTCTGCACGCAGGGACCGTCAGCACGACCCTCTAGTGTAGAGTAAAGAAGAACCTTCCAACCACCATTTACCGTTTAAATACGGTAAATCTCTGTTATCTCAATCATTTGTACAGTCACTTACTCGGGAAACTCTGACTTTATGAAGTTATCATTTTTATCTACTAGAATATCTGGGCTAATTCCTCAAACCGTCACCAGTTATCACTAGTTTTACTATTACATAATGAAACACCTGTAGTCACCGTTTTTATCAGTAGTTTTAGTGGTTATCAAAAACCTGTTCCTATCCTCAAGCTTTGTTGCACACAGAAAAATGAAAAGTATTATAAATTATATGCGGTTACTTAGGTATCGTAGGTTTATCCTGTGTGATTATATACAAATCACAGGTGATCGTGGGTTACCATGGGATGATTATATAAGATCAGCTAGGAGAACGTAGGTTATCCTTGGGTTATTAAAGAATAACACTAGGTGATCTAGTTATCCTGAGTTATTATAGATGATCCCAATGATCGTGATTATATAACCTGGGAATCACAGGTAAAGGGGTTATCACTGGTGATTATAGGTTACTGGAGGACTATCCTCTTCCCCCTGAACCCACTGGGGAGACCTACCTCTTCCCGAGAACCACTGGGGAAGACCTTCCACTCCCACCCTCCCCCAGAACCACTGGGGAGGACCTACCTCTTCCCCTAGAACCACTAGGAACTGGAGGGACCTATCCTCGTTCGCCCCATAACCACGGTGGAGAGACCTTCCTCTCCCCTACAACCACTGGAGGAGGACTTCCTCTCCCCCAGAACCACTGGGAGGGACCTTCCTCATCCCCCAGAACCACTGGGAGGACCTACTCTTCCCCCAAACCACTGTGGAGGAACTTCCTTCGTTCCCCCAATACCACTGGGTGAGAAACCTTCACGTCCCCCAGAACCATGGGAGGACCTACTCTTCCCCGCAGAACCACGGGGAGACCTTACTCTTGCCCCAGAACCCACTGGGAGACGCTTACACTCCCCAGAACCACTGGGGAGACCTTAACACTTTAGCCAGAACCACAGGGATGAACCTTCCACTTCCCCCAAACCACTGGGGAGGACCTTCCTCTTCCCCAGAGGACCTACTGGAGGACCATTCCTCTTCCCGCCAAACCACTGGGGAGGACCTTCCTCTTCTTCTTCCCCATAATCCACTGGGAAGGACCTTTCGCTCTTCCCCGCAAACCACTGGGGAGGACGCTTCCTTCTTCCCCAGAACCACTGTGAGGACCTTCCTCTTCCCCCATAACCCCTGTGAGGACCTTCCTCAATTCCCTAGAAACCACTGTGAGGACCATCCTCATTGTTCCCTAGAACCACTGGGGGAGGATACCTTCCTCTTCGCCCCAGAACCCAACTTGGGACAGGACTTACCTCTACCCCCAGAACCACTGGGTAGGACCTTCTCCTCCTTTCCCCCAGAGACCACTGGTGGAGGACTCTTTCCACATCCCCATAACCTCCTCTTGTAGACCTTCCTCTTCCCCAAACCACTGGTAGGAGAACCATTCCTTCTTCCCCCCCATAACACTGGGAGGACCTTCCTCTTCCCCGAGAACCACTGGAGAGGACCTTCCTCTTCCACCCAAACCACTGAGTTAGGACCTTCCTTCTTCCCCCAGAACCACTGGGGAGACCTTGCTGTCCTCTTCCCCCCGCCAAACCACAGGGGGAGGACGCGTGTTCCCTCTTCATCTGTGGTAACCCCCTTATGTGTGCTGGGAGCAGTTGAACATTCCTCGTCCCTGACACTTATTGAGTGGTCACTTAACGTGCTAGTTGACAACTTCCTGCTTTTCATTGGGGAAGGTGCACATGTCTCCAAGTTCTTTTGCTTCGAATGAGTGATTTTCGTGTGCAAGTTCGGTACTAGTCCTCTAGATTTTCCAGTGTATAATAATCATGTATCTCATACTCCTGCGTCCTAGGAATACAGGTTTTAGAACCTCAAGCGCTCCCAATATTGAGGTGTTTTATCTCCGTTATCGGCGCCGAGAAAGTTCCTGTACATTTTCTAGGTCGGCAATTTCACCTGCCTATAAAGTGCTGTTATGTGCGAGCAATATTCCAGACTAGATGAACACGTGACCTGAAAGTGGTCACATCAGCTTGGACCTCCCTATGAGTTGAAGTTCACATACCATCCTGTCATTTTTCTACATATGCGATTGATACAATGTTATGGACCCTGAAGTAGATCCTCCGACATGATCACTCCCATTCTTTGAACAGTTGGTGTATTTCGCTCTATTTTTTGGCCAGAATTTGTTTTGTAACTCTATGAAGATTTAATTTCCTCATGTTTCCATACTGAGTAATTGAAATTTCAATCGTTGAACTCATATGTGATCCTGAGCAGCCCATCTGAGAAAGATTTGTATTAAAGTCTGCCTGAGCTTTGCATGTCAGCAATGGAAGACACTGTCATGCAGAGGTTCGGGTGTCTATCTGGCAAAGGAGAGACACGGTGCTGGTGGCTGACATCCTTGTCTATGTCGGATTTATATAGATGAGAACAAGAAGAGCGAGTAACTTGATCCGTTTGAACAGACTTTTCATTCACCGTAGGACAGCCTCGGGGACATAATCCTTTTGACGACGATACTCTCTGGGTTCTGTTAGTGAGAAATTATAGATCCTCGTCCGACTTTTATCCCTGAGTATGTCCTTTAGCACGCATTTTGAGCGCTATTACGCCATGTCACAGCTTGCGTAATCTTTTTGCAAATGTCATGTAAATATATTGATCATCTGCATTCTTTCTTTTGGTTTCTAGGTATTTAGGACCTGTCGTAGTGTCAATAAGTTGTGAACAGACACGTAACGACCTGTTCTAAACCGCATGTGTTGCCCTGGGTTTGTAACTGATGGTTTCTAAATGGTTGGTGAGCTTTGCCTGTCTTAGGGACCCTTTCAAAATTTTTTATGAAGTATGGGTAGTTAGACTATTGGTCTTTAGTTCCTTTGCTGTTCTTACTGCCCCCTTTGTGGTTTGGGCTAATGTCTGTTGTTTTTGAGTAACTGTGGAGAACCTCGCCCTGGTCATACGCCGCCTCTCCATAGATGGTAAAAAGTGCCTCCGTGAAAGGGGCTTCTTGCAGTTCTTAATGAACACAGAGTTCCATGGAGTCTGGCCTCTGGGCAAAGGTGCATGGCATTGTCTTTTATCGCCTGTTCGATTTTCATTTGGCCGTCCCAGATAACATCGATAGCTTGTGTAATCAACTTTTGATGGCTCTCATCATGAAAAATTTCATTTGATCTGAGACTCTTCATCTAGTTTAGCGCTTGCTAAAAAACGAGTCATATTTGAACTCTGGAGTAGCTCAACTCACTTCCTTCTGTCATCTGTGTAGTACACACATCTTTGGTTTTTAAGTAGGGCGCCATACAGTACGTTGTTCTCGATTTTGATTTGCATAGAGAAGAAATACTACGGTTTCTTTCGATTTCATTATGCGTTTAGTTCGTCCCGCGATTCCTGAATCCTAAAGGATTCATTTAGCTTAAGTTCGATGCTCTATTTTTCTGCTACTCAGTTGTTTTCTCTCCTACCATTTCCGATATATTACCTCTTTAGCCCTCTGTTATTCTTTTCCGTCGCCTAGTACAAGGGACGCCTGTCTCTTTCTGTTACATCTACTCTCTTCTATCTCCTTTTTCTTAGAGAATTACCTTGAGTCATACATCAGAGTGCCACCGAGCGTTAATCGTGGTTACTAGGCATATAGTTGGGGTCTGTGTTGCTCTGCTAACTTTCCCATCTTATATCATGTTATAGAACTTGGTTACTTGTAACACTTTATTTTGTATATGAAGTTGAATTTGGTGGACATGCTCCTCCCGTCGTGACCCAATCTCATTAAGACTGGTCTGTGCTCCGCGCAATACATGACTGAACCTCCATTACCTGGATTAATCCTGGAGAAAGAGTTCGGGGTCAACGCCCCCGCCCCGGTCTAGTGACCAGGCCCCTGAGTTGATCAGCGCCTGAAACAACCAGAGTGTTGCTGGCTGGCTGCACGCCAAACCAACGTACGACCACAGCCCGCAGAACAGGAACAGACTATTAGGTCTTTCCAGTGCAATCTAGAAGACTGCCATAGTCTGTTGGTAATCCCCTTATGTGTGCGGGAAGGCAGTTGAAACCGTATGGCGCCTCTCTGACACTTATTGGTATGGGTCTGCTTAAAACGGCTAGTGACACCTCCTGCTTTATCATTGTTCGGGATGGGCAACGTCTGCGCAAGTCTTTTGGCTTCTTAGTGAGTGATTTTCGGTTGCAATTCTGTACTAGTGCCCTCTAGGATTTTCCAGGATGTATATAATCATGTATCTCTCCCATCGCCGCGTTCCAGAATACAAGTTTAGAAACCTCAAGACGCTCCCAGTAATTGAGGTGTTTTATCTCCGTTAGGCGCCGTGAAAGTTCTCTGTACAATTCTAGGTCGTCAATTTCACCTCCTTAAAGGGTGCAGTTAGAGTGCAGCAATATTCCAGCCTAGATAGAACAATTGACCTTGAATAGTGTCACATGGCATGGCCTCCCTATTTTTGTAAGGTTTCTCCATTATCCCATCCGTTCATTTATCTAGCAGATGCGATTGATACAATGTTTTAGTGGTCCATGAGGTGAGGATCCTCCTACATAATCACTCCCAGGTCCTTGACGTTGGGTGAGTTTCGCTCTATTTCGTGGGCCAAATTTTGTTTTGTACACTGATGAAATTTATTTCCTCACTTTACCATATCTGAGTCATAGAAATATTCTCATACGTTGATCTTCATAATTTTTTTCTGCAGCCCACTGTAACGATTTGGGATGATGGGTCCGCCTGGAGCCTTTCAGTGCCGGCAATGGAATACACTGTATGCAGATTTCGGTTTGACACTGACAAAGAAGACACGGTGCTGTGGCCACATCCTTGTCTATGTCGGATAAAGGAGAGGAACAAGTATGGAGCTAGTACTGTGCCTTGTGGAACAGAGACATTCACCTTAGCATGCACGACTTTACTCTGTGACGGACTACTCTCAGTGTACTTTATGGAGAAATAGAGAACCATCGACCGACTTATTCCTGTTATCCTTTAGCGCACATGTTGTGCGCTAATACCGCCATGGTGCCCAACACTTGAGACGAAGCTTTATTGCAAAGTCTTAATATTACATCTGCATCTGTTTGCTTCTAGTGCATTAAGGACCTTGTCGTAAGCGATTCTCAGTAGCTGCGAGACAGAAAGAGCACGCTTTTCTAAACCCAATTTGCCGCAGGTTTGTAACTGATGGTTTATTAATGTGTATGCTTTGCTTCTTAGGACCCTTCACAAAGATTTTTAATATAGTTGGATGTGTAGTGCTAATTGGGTCTTTAGTTCTTTGCTGTTGCTTTACTGCCTCCGCTTTGTGGAGTGGCTATGTCTGTTGTTTTTTAGTAACTGAGGACGACCCCCGTGTCCATGCTCCTCTCCATAGATAGGGAAAAGGCTCGGATAGGCGCTTATTGCAGTGTCTTTGAGATCACAGAGGTTCCATGAGTTCGGCCCTGGTGCATGAGTGCATGGTCAGTCATTATCCCTGTTCGAAGTCATTTGCGTCAGGATAAAATCGATAGGCTGGTGTAATCTATTTTTGTGCTCTCTCATAAAATATGTCATTTGGATCTTCGACTCTTCAGTACTGGTAGCGCTTTCTAAAAACTGAGTCATATTGGGAACATAGTAGCTCACTCATTTCCTGCTGTCGATCTGTGAATGACCATCTTGTTTAGTAGCCCAATACCTGGACGTTGTTCTCGATTTTGATTTGCATAGGAGAAGAAATACTTTGGTTTCTTTCGATTTCATTTAATAGCTTTTTAGTTCTCCCATCGATTCCTGACTTCCTAAAGGGATTCCTTTTAGCGTAAGTTCGATGCTTGCATTTCTCTTACCATGCTCCCGAGCGCATATTTCAGATATATTGACCTGCTTTGTTGCCCTCTGATTATTCTTTTCCGTCGCCTGTAAAGGGAGCGCCTGTCTCTCCATGTCTTATTTACTCTACTCCTCCTTTTTCTTAGAGGAATAAGCCTTGTTTGTCAATACATCGAGTGCCAGCCGTGTTAATCTGTTCTAGCATAAGTTTGGTCTGGTTTTCGTTTGTATATCTTCCCAGCTTATATCGGTTAAGGACTGTTACTTGGCCCACTTTGTTTTTGTTGTTATGAAGTTGAAGTTGGTGAATGCTCCCTCCGTGACTATCCTCATTTATGTTCGTCAGGCACCTCGCATACATGTCTGAACCTCAAATAAGTTTGATCTGAGTATATTGTTTTTGATATGGTGACCATAACTTTATCAGATCATCATTGTTAGTGAATATGAGGTCTATGTATTCTCCAGTCTATTAGCTCTATTATTGGGCTTTTAAATGAATTTGTGCAGAGATTTAAAAAGCTCGTGTGAGTTGGTATTTATCATCACAAGCTTGCCTCCTGGTGTTAATTACTGCAACAATATTATTGCTATAAATTCCTCCATATATGCGCTAAAGTTGAAATCCCCACAGAGCAAGATGTTTGGTGCAGAGCTGGAAGAATTTTCCAGACATGGTCAATTGTTAACGACTTTCCTGGAATTTCTGGATTGCATCCTGAGGCTTGTAACTTACACAATGACTAGGTTTTGGTTCTCGAGACCTTTACTGCTAAAACTTCCACTACTGCAGTTGAGCATTAGCATTCTTGCAAACAAGTGACTCTGCAGAAGTACATTCAACCCCCCCCTTTTTGAGCCATGTTCACAATTAAGATCTGTCACATTCTGTATAAGTTTGTGACCGTGGGATCCATATTTCATTGTAACCTAAGTGATCCTTTATGGAGTCCATGAAAGCCACCGAACATTGCCCTTGCCTCTGGCAGCAGTCCACGATGAAGGTAGTTTTGTTGATTTATGTCTGGCTTTAGACCCTGGTTTATTTGCACAGAAGATTTTATTCGACCTATAGTTAATGTTTTGTAACTAGGTGGGGGATTTTTTTTATCCGGCATAGTAACTGTATCGGTTGGGGTTGAGTGGAGCCATCGTGACTGTGTTCCCACTCCAAGAATGACTGATTTGTGAACGATTTCTGCCATTTCCTGCCAGTTTTTTTCCTTCCTGGCACTAAAAAACCTCACCCTCTTGAGTGGCTGCTGGCTACCCATGTCTTTCCCAAGGCCTGTGAACTTGTATCTTTTGGGTCCCGTTAGATGGTATGCCAGGCAAATTTAAGTTATAGCTCAGTCTTTCCTGGAACTGAAGAGGTACACATTTCAGAGTGAAAAAGCTTACAGGAAGAGTTTGCATTTTTCCTGTTGTCCAGATTGCATGCATTTTCTAGGTGTCATTATTGCACGTCCCCACATCTGTTTGTTTTCCATATTTCCATGGCCACATATACCAATGCATAGTAATGAGCAAAGCTGGTTTCCGCTTGGCCTTGTTACTGTGACTGTATTACCTGATGTCATGTATCCCCTGTCTTAACTTCTATCCTCCCAAGCACCAACAATAGGAGAGCTCCCAACCAGTTTAATTTTTGGTAATTTATCCTTCACTGATTGCTATTGGGAGTCCTCTTGTTTTTGCACTATTTTTCCTGCGTATTTCAAGCTTGGCTCATATGTTTTATCTTATCTTTGACTACACATTGTTTCCCTACTTATTGGCTCCTATCCCCTATGATTCATTATATTTGTATCTCTTTCCTGCGTAAAATTCCGACTACCTGGACAAAATCTCCAGCTCACATTACTTGTCTCCAGACAGTATCTCCACTTCACCATTTCTGGCCCCATTGACAGCACCTTCCTTCCCACTTCACACATTACTGTCTCCCAGTGACAAATAACGTCTCTTTTGCATAGCACGCTCCAGCTTAGTTCAGATCAATCACCATTTTACTGTCTCCCTATGGACAGCACCTTCCGAAAATCCAGCTTTTTTTGTCGTCCCATTACTTGCATCCCAGGAACACACTAACAGTTCCCCCATTTTACTGACTACCAGGACATCATGCTCCAGCCTTAAAGTTTCGGTGACTACATGCCAGTATCGAAGGGCAGTACCATTCAGCCCGTACTTTTAATGGTCCCATCTGTTTATATAACTTCCAGGTTTTCTATGAAAGCAAGCTTTGAGGATTTGACCTCTTTTAATACCCTTGTGATTTTAGTCCACAGATTATCTCATTTGGCATACCCAAAAACACTTCCCGTTGTTTTAATATCAGCTTGAGCAATTTCTTGGATAACTTGCAACAAGCGTGACAACCTGATAATTTCAACATTAATAAATAAATAAATTATTATTATTATTAATCAATATTAATTATTATTTATTAATTATTATTAGGACGAGAATAGATGGGAGCAAGTGCCGTCCTTTTGGGTGTGGAACAAGGGTTTTCCCAAAATAGCCGCACACAGACTTACTCTGCTTACGATTACCTTTGTGTTCTATTTGTTAGAGAGTTAAAGATCCACCTACCAACTTTTCAAACTTTTCCTGTTTTTTCCTTTATCAGCTACATTTTTTGTGCCTATTACAACCCGTGTGCAAGTTGTTGAAGTTTTTTGCAATAGGGGTGTGAACTAAAACTGCATTTTGTTTATCCTCTTTAAACAGCATCCAGACATGTTTATATTGATCCACTAGCTGATCAGCAGTGTTGACCTCTCTAAAAACCCGGTTCCCTGGGTTTGTTTATTTATGGGGAACTAAGCGATTGAGTGATCTAGCTCTAAAAGCTTTTTTTTTTTCCTTTCAAGGGATTTTATGAAACGGGATGTTATGTGCTACGGGTCTAAGTTTTTGCCATTTCTTTACTGCCACCTTTGGGAGTGGGGCAATGTTGTTGGTTTTTATGAGTGTGGGAGGACCCCCTGTCAATGCTCCCTCTCCATAAAGCAGGTGACAGGGCTTTCCTTTGCAGTTCTTGAATACTATTGAGTTTGCCATGAGTCTGGGCCTAGTTCGAGTGCATTGGCATGTCATCTATTCCTTTCAAATCTTGTGAGTGTTAATATAATATCAGAATTTTCGAATGACGCAAATTTTGGGTCTCGCTCATAAAGAATCAAGAAGATAGTCACCTTAGTTTTACAACTCGCTGGATCATTGATCGTACTGGGACCTATTTGTATCTCACTCATTCTTGCTGTCATCTCTCGTTCTAAGCAAGGACATAATTAAAACCCCAAATGTTTTTAAATCCTCTTAGATTTTTTAATCCTTTTATTCTCCTCTTGAGAATCTTGTTTTCCTTACGATTCCGCTTAGCTACGAAAATTGCCTATTATTCTGGACCATGCCTCCTTCGTTTTTTCAGATATATTGCCCCTCCACACTCTGTGATTATTTTTGCCTTTCTATGTATAGGAACTCCACACTCTTCTATTTTGGACATCTGATCTCTGTCGTTTTTCTCAATGTAATGGCCTTGACATTTCTCAAGAGCCCCAAGTTCATTTTTTCTAGCAAAGATTTTGGATCGTGTTGTTTATGAAGATCCTTCCCAGCATGTTTCATTTAGGACAAGGTTAACAATGATCCCATTGTATGTTTTTGTTAATGAACTGACTTGTTGTGAAGACAGCCCACATGACTGATCACAATTTGCTGGTCATGGCCTGTGCAACATTTCTGTACCTGCTCTTATGTTGGTAATCTGAGTGTATTGCTATTGATACGGTTTATAATTACGTTATCAGATCGTCCGTTGTTAGTGGAAGATAGGCCACTATTATTCTAACAACGTTCTAACAAATTAAACCTACCTAATTCAATCTTAAATGTGAAAAACTATCAGTTTAGTGTATGTAATTCCTACGATTTTTCTCTCTTGTATATCTTACAAATTTTCCAACGAATCTTTGGTTGGGTGTTCAGGGTTCCTGTGACTAGCACGCATTCACCTTTATTTACAAACGAAATCTTATCGAGGAATTTTTTGAACCTCGAATAAATTTTCCATAACCTTAGGGAATGAACTTTTTTTTTTATTTGCCTCAAACCTTCAGTGCGAATAATTAACTACATTAGAAATTATTCACGCTCTGCCTTCTCTAGTATGCAGTGAGCTAGTGTAGGCTGAAGTTATACAGTACGGGATACCTTCCAAGGTCACTTGAGGTATGAGAAGTTCATGTTATAGAAATCTGGGAGATGCGTTCGCTGTTATCATTGAGGTAGAAGATGCCTGGGGTTATACAATACTGGATAAATCTTCCCAGATCATTGAGTAGAGGTGCATGGGATTACAGTACAGTGGATACCGACTTGGATCACCACTGACGTAGAAGAAGGTTGAGGTTTATGAGACACGGCATACCTCCCATGATCACTGAGTAAAGGTGCTGGGGTATACAATACTGGGAAGGTGTGTGGAAAAGTTTTTGGATTTTCCGAAACTATAGTGCCTAATCGGTGTTTAATGTGTCTATTATGGTCAAAATGATATTTGAAAATAATGTAGAACCAAGAGTTTCCCTTTGCGCATGCGCGGATGTGCGGGGGAGGCGCGAATTGTTTGGAATGTGGTGAGGAACTGAGAACACATGGAACCACGAAATTGACGTTCACGAGGTGGCCTAAAGATTAATATAGGCTCATTTCTAAATAAGAATATCGTAATTGTTCCGGTAGAGATGAGAACGGATTTTCCAGAGACCACGGAGTAATAGAGGTGGTAAAAGTGTTATGGAGAATGAAGAGCGGGTGACAGACGCTGCCACAATTGACTGTGTCCAGGAGAACAATACCCTTGATTAAAATCAAACAACTCAACGGTTCTCAATCTGTAAGTGTGTGACCGTCTAATTTGTATAATAAGGTATTATGAGACTTAAATCGGCTTGTAATTGGTAATGTATTAATGAATAAAAACGCTAAGTATAAGAGAACTATTTGAAAGGAATAAGTCGATTGCTCCGATGAACACGCAATACCTCGTGAGACAACGAGACGAGTGAAAGTTGAAACTCCTTGAGTCACGATCTCTAAAGCAGACAAACCAGTCGATACCTCGTCCTTCTGAATGAAAAACGTGTCGGTGTAGCCGAATCGAAAATGAGAATGGTGAAATCAAGAAATTATGAATATCAATCACCTCACTAGTTAAGTAAACCCTTTATTATAGCAACCTTAAACTGCCAGTATGGTATGTTATAAATTAGGATAGTTATACGAGTGAGAACCAGCTAACATCAAAGTGACGCACCAGAGAACCATCTGGGTAAGTAGATGGGGCTTATGACACAGAATGTTTTCCTTGACGTATGTATCCATGTGTGATCCTACCCCCCCCCCCCCCCTTCATACATTAAACTAATTCAAATCTAACAGTCCACAATTAATTAGTAAGCACCGAACTTAGGTGGCTACCCAATTCCAACCTGTTCTCGATAGATATGGATTAATGGTTGTGAGGGTCTATGGTACCATTGGTGCGAACACATGGGTGTTAAGTTTTTCTCTCACATGTCACAGCGGTGGTGACTACGTAAAACAAATTGGATGTGTCTCCCAATGAGATTACTGGAAGTGTATATAATGTTGAGGTTTACATACAAGGTTAAGCACCCTAGAAACATTTCCAAATCTGCCCGTTGGTCCTTCGAAAACGATGCAATACATTAAAAAATTAAGTTGATTAATTAGCTTAAAATTTAAGTGACTGCTTGAAGGGAAGTGGGTGTAGGTTCACGAAGTTTAATCGATCGTAGTGATGGTATGACAAATTAGCCCAAATAATTGCTAGCACATGTGTGGCAAGGTATGATATAAACAATAGTAAAGTGCAAGAATGAACTCTTATAATTGCGCCGTACTTAAGTTTATAATCAGTATTAAATAATTCACTAACCATGACTTGATCTAAGGGAGTTAAGTGGCTGACAAGTCCCGTGAATTTTAAGAGTAATGAAAGCATCATTACAGCTATAAAAGCCATGTGACGAGAGCATTTGAGTTAGTGAATCAAAGAACCGTAACCCTAAATAATTTAAAGTTATATTTCTATACTTTAGAGAGTAGATTTGATTGTAACAAATTGTGGTTAAAATAAAGACTGTGAAAGGATATCTCCTAAAATTGGTGCAATAGGAAATGAAATGAATGTTTAATTAATCAACATTACTAATTGGAAAAAAAACTTCTTGTAAAGTAGAGCTTTTGTATAAATAAAGGTGTAAGTCCAGGCAATTAGACAACCTATTAATGCAGAAGTGTGTGTTGCCAAACCTACCGTAAGTTACGTACTGGGAAGGAAATCAGACTAGTCCGCAGGAATTATTTTTTCAATTGCAACCATCAGACCAAACAGTTCAAAGGATATAACACATAATGACTCTTATTTATCTTCAAGCCCAAAGGGAAAAAATATATCCCAGTGTAATAATCATATAAGATTAAAATAGCACAACAATCAAGTCAGAATCATAATAGTAGGTTCCACACATCAAGGAAAGAGGTAATAAGTGACTCAGTAAGTGTAACCCCAATAAATAAAGAGGGCAGCAAGGAAGAAAGAGACTTGCCTCTTTCTGCCAGGGTACTCATTTCACTAAAAATTGTAATTGCCTGTTAAAGTCCATGGATATTAAAGTGAAAAGAAAGAAAGAACTTGAACAGAGTTTTATCAGATGTCTAGACAATCATAATGTAAAGTGATTTCGATACCAAAATTGTACAGTTGCTATCAATGCAACCACGTAAAGCACCATACAGTTATTTGCAGGGTTGTATGTAAATCTTAATAATAATGGTGTACAATAATGATTAAATTTAATAACCCAGACACAACAGTGACTGATGTAAAAGGTTGCAGCTAATGGCAATAATGTAGGATGACCCAGGCTGAGAAGCCTTTGACGTGTTTGGATGTAAAAAATTTCAGGTAGAGCAAAATCCAAAAACTCAAACGGCGTCACTCCTCCTCAAACACTGTACGGGCCCCCCAGGTAATGATATGGCAACTACGCCTAGTAATAATACTTAGTAGGAAGTATTGAATACGGTCACGGTGTACTTACTCATGAAGTGGCACCCAGTACAAGTATCTTCTAATCGAGAATGAAGTTTGAACCAGTCTAATTTTGAGGA
Source organism: Cherax quadricarinatus (assembly GCF_026875155.1). Lineage (NCBI taxonomy): Eukaryota > Metazoa > Arthropoda > Malacostraca > Decapoda > Parastacidae > Cherax > Cherax quadricarinatus. The sequence goes on along the minus strand of NC_069451.1, from coordinate 25,367,994 downwards.
GCTGACACATAGGAGATTAATGTAAAGAGGAAAGTCCAAATGATTCCTTTACTCAGAAATCAATGACACCTGAATGGATGTTTAAAATGTGAATCTGGACATTACTGGTGCGTACTTCCGTGAAGCTTGACGTCCAGAATTAACTCTACTAATTATATATTGCGTATGGACATTTAAGGGCCCAGCCTGCGAACTTGAGCAAGACACCTCCAATTGTAGACTGCTTATACTGATATAAGTAATAACATTAAATAATAAATTGTCTACTCAGGAGACATAAATGCAACACCGTTAATTGCACATGCGTCCTACTGAGCGTAGGTAAGTGTGTAAATAATTTTATGTGGAACAATTCAGGTTGGACTCAACTAGAAGTAAGGAACTATAGAGATATGGTAAGAGTTAATGAAATTATGAATAAATGTGACTGGGACTTGACTTGTGGATACTGAGAACTTGTATTGGTTAAAGTCTCAATATATCCATAGGTGCCCAATAAATTTATCCAGAGCATATGCTTATGCCCTCAGAAGAAAGGACACACTATTAGTCCCATTTTGAGGTTCAAATAAGAGTAAGAATGCCTGGGAGTTGGTGCCTATATGCAGTATGTGCTGCTGTGCGAGACTGATACTGAATGACCTGTGTTAGATAGGTAAAGTCTCAAATTCTCAGTATACCCAAAAACTTAATCCAGGAGCTTAGGCTATGCCCTGAATATGGAACACCAATTAGACGCAGTTTTGGGTTCAAATTATAGGGATGGCCATGATTTGGTGCCTATATGCAGTAATGTTCTGGGGCTGAACTTGTGGGATACTGTAGAGGACATTTGTTATTGGTAAATTCTCAAAATTTCCAGTATAGGCCCGAAAAACTTAATTCCAGGTAAGCAAGGCTTATGCCCCTGAATAAATGGAAACACCAATTAGATCCATTTGAAGTTCAATAAATATGAGTCCATGAAGATTGGTTAAAAATGTACTTTTTCCACATTATGTAAGTCGCTATCATCGACCTCCACCGCTGTCTTTTCCGCAGTTTGGGAAAATTTTTGATTTTCCGAAACAGATAGTGCCTAAATAGTGTTTGAATCTGAGTAAATATGGGTCAAAAATGTATTTGAAAATAAGATCAAACATCAAGAGTTCCTTTGCGCAAGCCGGAGTGTGCGGGGGGAGAGGGCGCGTATTGTTTTTGATGGTGATGAGAGAAGCTGAGAAAACAATGAACCACGAAATTGAACGTTTCACGTGGCCTAAGGGATTAATATAGGCCTCATTTTCATAATAAGAATATGACCGTAATTGTCCTTGTGGAGAGTGAGGAACGAATTTTACGGACCGACAGTATAGAGTGGTAAAAAGTGGATAAAAAGGAGCGGATGAGACAGAACTGCGCCCACAATGGAACTGTAGTCTCTGGGAAAAGAAACCCTTGAAGTAATACATCACTCATCGGTCTCAGATCTTATGGGTTGACCTCAAATTTGTATAATAGTAAGGAGTACTGTTAAATCGGCTTGTGAATTGTAATGTTAATAATGATAAAACGCTACGTTAAGAGATATTGAGCGAAATAAGTCCATTTCTCCGATTAACACGCTAGAGACCTCGTTGTTAACGAACGAGAAAGGGAAACTACCTTGAGTCATCGACGTCCTAGAAGCAGGACAAACCAGCATACCTCGTCCTGCTGGAATGAAATCTGTGCGGTGTCAGCAGACATCGAAAATGAGAATGGGTGAATCAAAAATGATGGGAATAGCAAATCCCCTCAAAGTTAAGTAACCCTTCTAGTTATAGCCAACCTAGACTGGCCAGTTAGTGGTTATGTTATAATAATTAAGAATATGTACGATTTATCCATCTAACATCAAGTTGACCACCAGAGAACAGATCTGTAATCGTTGGATTAAGTACAAATGTTTTACCGTGACTGATATCCAATGTGTGACCTAGAACCCTCCCCCCCTTCATTCAGTTAAACTATATTAATCTATACATCCACAATTAAATAGATACGACCGTTACATGTGGGTGCTACCCAATCCATAGCTTGGACACTGGATAGATATGGATAAGAATGGTGAGGTCGAGGGAGACACTTAGGTGCGACCAGGGTGGGTTAAGTATTTCTCACATGTCAACAACGGGGTACTACGGTAAACAATATATTGTCGCCCAATGAGATTAACTGGTATGTAATAATGGTTGTAGTATCATACAGGTAAGCACCCTAGAAAATATACCATAGTTGTCACCCACCTCATGTTGTATGTGTGTATTATTAAAGCTTTTTATTCAAGTAATAAAAAATAATTCAGCTCTAATTTTGGTAAAAAAAAATAATGAGCACATTTACTGTAAATAAAATATATTTAATTTCTGAGGTTACGTTCAATAGTAAAATGTTTAACAAGCGCAACGTCGAGACTTCCTCCTGATCCTACTACTGAGTCTAACATAATACATTATTATTTAGCAATTATTATTATCTCTAACACTACATATAAAATACGTGAATGTCCAGTACACTAATGTGATGTTACTTTACGTTGACAAAAAATTCGTTCACGTAAGGGTGATATATTCATAATGATTAATGTGAGACATTGGGTGTGTGAGAGAGTGACGAGGATTGATAACTGGCGTGTCTAAGAGTTTCTCGATCTACTTTTGAAAATGTCTACTTGTTTAATATTTTACGAATTCTTTCCTCTTTGACTTTATTATTATACTATAACTTAAATATAAAACCATATGTTTTATAACTACATGCTTTCTATGGTAGTGTTAGAAGGAGGAATATATGGTAAATGGAGAGAAAATGATAGTTGAAGAACGGATTTGGAGATTGCGAGGTCATTCTAGGCTAGGTTCTATTCCGATTTCTAATTTTGGAAGTCGTACATACCACTAAGATATTCAAAAATTATATTACATCTATCTTAGATTCCCTTAAAACTCATGTGCATACAATATATATAACTTTCATCTATGTAATTGTTATTATAATAAGAGACAAATACTGGGTCAACGATGGGTGAGTATTATGGTCCTATGTGTGATGGTAGATGTTTAGACGACGGTGCAGGTCTGACCATGAGGAATCAAGCGCCCTGGGCCCTCTCCGTGTCTACCATAAAACCTGATCCTAACGCCGTGTTTTCGTGACCCTTGCTGGAGAACAAGAATCCAAGACCACCTGTTGCTTCTGCACGCAGGGACCGTCAGCACGACCCTCTAGTGTAGAGTAAAGAAGAACCTTCCAACCACCATTTACCGTTTAAATACGGTAAATCTCTGTTATCTCAATCATTTGTACAGTCACTTACTCGGGAAACTCTGACTTTATGAAGTTATCATTTTTATCTACTAGAATATCTGGGCTAATTCCTCAAACCGTCACCAGTTATCACTAGTTTTACTATTACATAATGAAACACCTGTAGTCACCGTTTTTATCAGTAGTTTTAGTGGTTATCAAAAACCTGTTCCTATCCTCAAGCTTTGTTGCACACAGAAAAATGAAAAGTATTATAAATTATATGCGGTTACTTAGGTATCGTAGGTTTATCCTGTGTGATTATATACAAATCACAGGTGATCGTGGGTTACCATGGGATGATTATATAAGATCAGCTAGGAGAACGTAGGTTATCCTTGGGTTATTAAAGAATAACACTAGGTGATCTAGTTATCCTGAGTTATTATAGATGATCCCAATGATCGTGATTATATAACCTGGGAATCACAGGTAAAGGGGTTATCACTGGTGATTATAGGTTACTGGAGGACTATCCTCTTCCCCCTGAACCCACTGGGGAGACCTACCTCTTCCCGAGAACCACTGGGGAAGACCTTCCACTCCCACCCTCCCCCAGAACCACTGGGGAGGACCTACCTCTTCCCCTAGAACCACTAGGAACTGGAGGGACCTATCCTCGTTCGCCCCATAACCACGGTGGAGAGACCTTCCTCTCCCCTACAACCACTGGAGGAGGACTTCCTCTCCCCCAGAACCACTGGGAGGGACCTTCCTCATCCCCCAGAACCACTGGGAGGACCTACTCTTCCCCCAAACCACTGTGGAGGAACTTCCTTCGTTCCCCCAATACCACTGGGTGAGAAACCTTCACGTCCCCCAGAACCATGGGAGGACCTACTCTTCCCCGCAGAACCACGGGGAGACCTTACTCTTGCCCCAGAACCCACTGGGAGACGCTTACACTCCCCAGAACCACTGGGGAGACCTTAACACTTTAGCCAGAACCACAGGGATGAACCTTCCACTTCCCCCAAACCACTGGGGAGGACCTTCCTCTTCCCCAGAGGACCTACTGGAGGACCATTCCTCTTCCCGCCAAACCACTGGGGAGGACCTTCCTCTTCTTCTTCCCCATAATCCACTGGGAAGGACCTTTCGCTCTTCCCCGCAAACCACTGGGGAGGACGCTTCCTTCTTCCCCAGAACCACTGTGAGGACCTTCCTCTTCCCCCATAACCCCTGTGAGGACCTTCCTCAATTCCCTAGAAACCACTGTGAGGACCATCCTCATTGTTCCCTAGAACCACTGGGGGAGGATACCTTCCTCTTCGCCCCAGAACCCAACTTGGGACAGGACTTACCTCTACCCCCAGAACCACTGGGTAGGACCTTCTCCTCCTTTCCCCCAGAGACCACTGGTGGAGGACTCTTTCCACATCCCCATAACCTCCTCTTGTAGACCTTCCTCTTCCCCAAACCACTGGTAGGAGAACCATTCCTTCTTCCCCCCCATAACACTGGGAGGACCTTCCTCTTCCCCGAGAACCACTGGAGAGGACCTTCCTCTTCCACCCAAACCACTGAGTTAGGACCTTCCTTCTTCCCCCAGAACCACTGGGGAGACCTTGCTGTCCTCTTCCCCCCGCCAAACCACAGGGGGAGGACGCGTGTTCCCTCTTCAGTTAATTTTCGATGCTTGCTTTTTCTCTGACCAGTGTCCCCCCTGGCATTTCAGATATTTGACCTTTTTGCCGCTCTGTTATTTTTTTCCGTCGCTGAAAAGGGAGCCCCTGTCTCTTTCTTTTTAATCTACCCCTCCTTTTCTTAAGGAATAACCTTGTGCAACATCATGCCACCGATTAATGTTTAGGCAAAATTTTGGGTCGTGTTGTTAGTATTTTTCCCCAGTTTTATATGGGTTTAGGACTTGGTTTACTTGGGCCCCCACTTTTTTTTTTTGTTTTGAAGTTAAATTTGGTAAATGCTCCCTCGGGGCTAGTCCATTTTGTCTTTGGGGCCCCTGCATACAGTTGAAAAATTTTTTTGGACTGGTTATGTTTTTGATAGGGTGACATTTTTTTCAGACATCTTGTTTGAATATAGGTCTATGTATTTCAGTTGAGGCTCATTTTTTGCTGGTTTAAATTGAATTTTGGCAGAGTTTTAAAAAAGTGTGTGAGTGTGATTTTTCATCAGAGCGCCCCCTGGTGTTATTACTGCAACAATATTTTTTTCTATATTCCTCCCTTTTTGGTCCCTTAAATTTAAACCCCCAGGAGCAAGATGTTGGGTGCAGGGGGTGGAAATTTTTCCCGACAGTGGTTTAATTTTAACCTTTTTGAATTGTGGGGTGTTGCATCGGAGGCTTTTGACACCACAATGAAGGTTTTGGTTCTCGACCCTTTTGCTAAAAATTTCCCCTACGTATTTGGGCATTAAGCATTTTTGTGAAACAGTGACTCGCAAAAGTAAGGCCCAACCCCCCCCCTTTTGCCTGTTCCCTGTCACATCGTAAGGTTGTAACCCGGGACCTATTTCATTGTCCAAGTGATCCTTTATGTGGTCTCAGTGAAACCCGAACATTGCCTTTGCCTCTGCAAGAGTCCCCATGAAAAGGGATTTTTTTGTTTATTTTCTGGGTTTGACCCCTTTTATTTTGCAAAAGGAAAGTTTCGAAAAGGTATTGTTGGTTGGGGGGGGGGGGTTTTTTTTTGGGTTGTACTGTACTTTGGTTTGGAGTGGAGGCCATCGACGTGGGGTTTCCCCCGGAATGATGGATTTGGTGTGATTTTGCCATTTCCCGCCCGTTTTTTTTCCTTCCTGGCACAAAAAAACCCCCCTCTTGGGGCTGTGGCTACCAGGTTTTCCCCCTGGGCCTGGATTTTTGTTCTTTTTTTTCCCCCTTTTGAAAGGTATGCCCCAATTTTTAAATTATAGACAGTCTTTTTTACTGAAGAGGTAACTTTTAGGGGGGAAAAGCTTACAGGGAAAGGGGGTTGCATTTTCCCCTTGTATATGGGGATGGCATTTTCTAGGGGGGTCATAGTTGCACTCCCCTCTGTTTTTTTCCCAAATTTCCCTGCCCGAGATACCAATGCATAGTATGGCACAGGCTTTGGTTTCCCCTTGCCTTGGGTTTCTGGACTGATTCCGTTTGGGCATGTTTCCTGTTTTTTCTATCCCCCCAGCACCAACAATGGGCTCCACCCGTTTTTTTGGTAATTTATCCTCTTTGCTATTTGGAGTCCCCTTGTTTGCTATTTCCTGCGGTATTTTTCTATTTTGCAATATTGTGTTTATATCTTATCTTTGGACTACACTTTTTCCCTACTATGGCTCCTATCCCCTATGAGGTCATTTATATGTTTTTTTTTTTTTTATTTTTTTTGATTCCTTCCAGCGTATAATGTCCACGACTACCTGGACAAATAAATCTCCAGCATCACCATTACTGCCTCCCATGAGCAGTATCTCCATTTCACCATTTCTGTCTCCCAGGACAGCACCTCAGCTCACCATTACTGTCTCCCAGGACAGCAACCTCCAGCTTCACCAATACTGTCTCCCAGGACACAGCACCTCCAGCTTCCCCATTACTGTCCCCAGGACAGCACTATCAGCCCCCCATTTACTGACTACCCAGGACAATCTCCACCAGTACAGTTTTCAGACTCGACAAGGCCAGTATAAGGGCAGTACCATCCAGGCCCGACTTTTTATGTTCCCATCTTTGTAGAAAGCTACCAGGTTTTCTATGAAAGCAGCTTAGATTTACCATCTATTAATACCCTTGTGATTTTAGTCCCCAGATTTTATCTCATTTGGGCATACCCAAAAACACTTCCCTGTTTTAATCTGCTTGTAGCTATTTCTTGGATATCTGCACAAGGCCGACACCTGATTAATGTTCAAATTTAATAAATAAAATAAATTATTATTATAATTATTATATTAATTATTATAATTATTATTATAGAGGACGAGGAATGGATGGGAGCAAGTGCTGTGCCTTTAGAACAGAGTTTTTCAAAAAGCCGCCACAGACTTTACTTCATGCTACTATTACTCTTTGTGTTCAATTGTTAGGAAGTAAAGATCCCCCACACCAACCACCTTTTCCTGTAATTTTCGCTATTATCACGCATTTTGTGCCTATTATACACCGTGGTTGCAGTTGTTGAAGGTTTTTGCAAAGTTTGTGTTAACTAAATCTGCATTTTGTTTATCCTCTACAGCATCCAGGACATGTTATAGTGATCCAGTAGCTGGGACAGGCCAGGATTACAACCCTGCATCTAAACCCCCGTGTGCCCTGGGTTTGTGTAATTGATGGTAACTAGATGGTTGGTGATCTTGCTTCTTAGAACCCTTTCAAAGGGTTTTATGATACGGGATGTTAGTGCTATCGGTCTGTAGTTTTTGCAATTTCTTTACTGCCACCTTTGTGGAGTGGGGCTATGTGTGTTGTTTTTAGTGATTGGGATGACCCAACCTGTGGTCCCATGCTCCCTCTCCATAGAAGCATGTGAACGGGGCTTCTTGCAGTTCTTGATTAATATGGAGTTCCATGAGTCTGGGCCTAGGGCAGAGTGCATGGGCATGTCATCTATTGCCTTTTCAAAGTCTTGTGGTGTTAGGATAATATCAGAGATTTTATCGAGATGACGAAATTTGGTCTCGCTCATAAAGAATTCAAGTATAATGTCGACCCTTAGTTTACGTAACGGTTTCGCTGAACATAAAGTCGTACTGACCTTTGTATCTCCCCAAATTTCTTTGCTGTCATCTCGTCAAGCAGACATAATACTAGATGTTGTTTTTACCCTTAGATTTTTTTAACTCTTTTATTCCCTTGAATTTTTGTTTTTTGTACATTCCGCTTAAGTCGATAATTGTATTTCTCTGACCGTGCCTCCCTTCGTTTTTTCAGATATATTGGGCCCTCTCAGCAGCTCTGTGATTATTTGCCTTCGTCTGTATAGGGAACGTCTCTCTCTTCTAGTTGACATCTTATCTGTCTTTTTCTAAATGGAATGTGCCTTGAGCAGTTCTCAAGAGCCACAGAGTTCATTTTTTCTGGGCAAAGATTTGGATCCGTGTTGTTTAGGATATCTTCCCCACCCTTTTTTTCATTTAGGACATGGTTAACTTGATCCCATTGTATGTTTTTGTTAATGAAGCTGAATTTTGTGAAGACACCCTCATGACTGATCACATTTTGCTGGTCAGGGGCCCTGTGCATACATTTCTGTACCTCTCTTATGTTTTAATCTGAGTGTATTGTCTTTGATAACGGTTATATTACGTATCAGATCGTCGTTGTTAGTGGAGAAAGAGGCCCACTATTTTTCTAACAACTTTCTAACAATTTAAACCTACCTAATTCATTCTTAAATGTGAAAAACTATCAGTTAGTGTATGTAATCCTACGATTTCTCTCTGTATTCTTACAATTTCCAAACTAATCTTTGGGTGGGTGTTAAGGGTTCCTGTGACTGCCGCGCATCACCTTATTTACAAACGAATCTGATCGGTGGAATTTTTTGACCTCATAAATTCCATACCTTGGGAATGACTTTTTTTTTTATTGGCCTCAAACCTTCAGTGCTAATATTTAACTTCATTAGAAATTATGCTGCGCTCTGCATTACTCTGAGTGCAGTGAGGCAGTGGAGGCTGAAGTTATACAGTACTGGGATACCTTCCTGGGTCACTGAGGTAGAGAAGGTTCAGGTTATGAGACACTGGGATATCTTCCTGATCAGTGAGGTAGAAGTGGCTGGGTTATACAATACTGGGATATCTTCCAGGATCAGTGAGGTAGAGGTGGCTGGGGTATTACAGTACTGGGATACCTTCTTGGATCACTGACGTAGAGAAGGTTGAGGTTATGAGACACTGGGATACCTTCCAGGATCACTGAGGTAGAGGTGGCTGGGGTTATACAATACTGGGTAGTGTGGAAAATTTTTTGATTTTCCGAAACTATAGTGCCTAATAGTGTTTAATGTGCTATATGGGTCAAAAATGTATTTGAAAATAAGAGTAGAACCAAGAGTTTCCTTTGCGCATGCGCGGATGTGCGGGGGGGAGGGCGCGTATTGTTTTGAATGGTGGTGAGGAAGCTGAGAAAACATGGAACCACGAAATTGACGTTCACGGTGGCCTAAGATTAATATAGGCCCATTTCATAATAAGAAGTGTCGTAATTGTTCCTGGTGGAGAGTGAGGGAACGGGATTTACGGGACCACAGTAATAGAGTGGTAAAAGTGTGATAAGAGAAGGAGCGGGTGACATGACGCGCCACAATGGACTGTGTCCTGGGGAAAATTACCCTTGGATTAATCATCACTCATCGGTCTCAGATCTTAATGGAGTGACCTCTAATTTGTATAATAGTTATGAGACGTTAAATCGGCTTGTGAATTGTTAATGTAATTAATGATAATAACGCTAAGTTAAGAGAATAATGTGAAGTGAAATAAGTCGTTTGCTCCGAGTGAACACCTAGACCTCGTTGTTAACGAGACAGGAAAAGGGAAACTCCTTGAGTCACGACGTCTAAAGCAGGACAAACCAGCGGATACCTCGTCCTGCTGGAATGATGAATCGTGTCGGTGTAGCAGGACATCGAAAATGAGATGGTGAATCAAGAAAATGAGGAATATCAATCACCCACAGTTAAGTAACCCTTCTAGTTATAGCAACCTTAGACTGGCCAGTAGTGGTTAGTTATAATTAGATAGGTTACGAGTGATCCAGCTACATCAAGTGACACCAAGAACATCTGGTAAGTAGTGGGATTATGTACAAATGTTTTCCTTGACGGATGTATCCATGTGTGTCCTACCCCCCCCCCCTTCATTCAGTTAAACTAATATAATCTATACAGTCCACAATTAATTAGTAGCACCGTACTTGTGGGTGCTACCCAATCCATACTGGTCTCGGATAGATATGGATAAAGATTGTGAGGTCGAGGGGACCACTTGGTGCGACCAGGGGTGGTTAAGTTTTCTCACATGTCTACACGGGGTGACTACGGTAAACAATATGATTGTCTCCCAATGAGATTACTGGTATGTATATAATGTTGAGGTACATACAGGTAAGCACCCTAGAAAATTTTCCATATCTGCCCGTTGGTCCTTCGAAAACGGATGCAATCAGTGAAAAAATTAATTGAATTAATTACTTAATAATTAAGTGACTGATTGAAGGAAGTGGGTGTAGGGTGCACAAGTTTAATCGATCGTGTGATGGATGACAATTAGCCCAATTAATTGCTAGCACATGTGTGGCTAGGATTTATACAAGAGTAAAGTGCAAGAATTACTCTTATAAGGCGCCTACTTAAGTTGTATAATCAGTGATTAATAATTCTCTAACCATGACTGGATCTAATGGAGTTAATGTGGCTGACAAGTCCGTGAATTTTAGAGTAATGAAAGCATCATTACAGGCTATTAAAAGCCATGTGACGAAGGCATTTGATTTAGTGAATCAAAGAACCGTGAACCCTAATGAATTAAAGTTATATTTAGATGCTTTAGAGAGTAGATTTGATTGGTACAAATTGTGGTTTAAAGACTGTGAAAGAGATCTGCTAGAGAATTGTGCAGATGGAATGGAAATGAATGTTTTAATTAATCAACATTACGAATTGGAAGAAAAACTGTCTTGTAAAAGTAAGGCTTTGAATAAATTAAAGGGTGTAAGCCAGGCAGTTGATCAACCTATTAATGCAAAGGGTGTGTTTGCCAAAACCTCCGTAGTACGGTTCTGGAGGAAATCAGACTAGGTCGGCAGGAATTAATTGTTCAATTGCAGACCAGTCAGCCAAACAGTTCTAAGGATATAACACATAATGACTCTGAAGTATCTGTCAAGCCTCAAAAGGGAAAAATAATCCCAGTGGTAATAATCATAGTTAAGAGTTAAATAGGCACATATCAAGTCAGGAATCAGTAATAGTGGTTCCTCACATCAAGGTAAGAGGAATAATGTACCTCAGTAAGTGTAACCCAGTTAATAAGAGGTCAGGCAAGGAAAAGAGAGACTGCCTCTTCTGCCAGGGTAACTCATTTCACTAAAAATTGTAATGCCTGTAATTCATGGGATATTAAAGTGGAAAGAATGAAAGAACTTGACAGATTTATCAGATGTCTAGACAATCATAATGTAAAGGATTGTCATACCAAATTGAACAGTTGCTATCAATGCAACAAGGGAAAGCACCATACAGTTATGTGCAGGGTTGTATGTGATTCTTATAATAATGGTGACAATAATGATAATGTTAATAACCCTGACACTACAGTGACTGATGTAAAGTTGCAGCTAATGGCAATAATGATGGCCTAGCTGAGGTAGCCTTGACGGTGTTGGATGTAAAAATTCAGGATAAAGGGCATAAATCCAAAACCAACGGCGTCACTCTCCTCAACACTGGTACGGGCCATGTAATATATGGCAGACTACCGCCTAGTAATAATGACTAGAGGAAGTAGTGAATAACGGTCACGGTGTCTTACTCATGAAAGGTCAACCCAGTACAAGTATTCTCTATCGAGAATGATGTTGAACCAGTCTAATTTTGTGGAGCTGGACAGCATAGGGATTAATGTAAATGAGGAAAGTCCAAATGATTCCTTTACTCAGGAACAATACCTGAAGGATGTTAAATGTGAATCTGGACATTACTGGGTGCGACTTCCGTGGAAGCTTGACCGTCCAGAATTACCTACTAAATTATAGGATGGCGTATGGACAGTTTAAAGGGCCCAGCTCTGCGAACTGAGCAAGACACCAAAATTGTTGACTGCTTATAATGATATAATTAATAAGCAGTTAAATAATAAATTGTTCTTACTTCAGGCGACGATAAATGCACACCTTAAATGCACAGGCGGTCCACTGAGCGAAGTAATTGGGTAAATAATCTTATGTGGACAATTTCCGGGTGTGACGTCAACTGAAGAGGAACTAATGAGGATATGTGAAGGGGTTAATGAAATAATGAAGAAATGTGCTGGGACTGACTTGGATACTGAGAGACTTGTTATTGTTAAAGTCTCAAAATTCCAGTATGCCCAATAAATTAATCCAGGGAGCATAGGCTTATGCCCCTGAGAGAATGGAACACTAATTAGTCCATTTTGAGGGTTCAATAAATATGGATGGCCATGGAGTTGGTGCCTATATGCAGTAATGTGCTGGGGCTGACTTGGGATACTGAGAGACTTGTTATTGGTAAAGTCTCAAAATTCCAGTATGCCCAATAACTTAATCCAGGGAGCATAGGCTTATGCCCCTGAGAGAATGGAACACCAATTAGTCCATTTTGAGGGTTCAATAAATATGGATGGCCATGGAGTTGGTGCCTATATGCAGTAATGTGCTGGGGCTGACTTGGGATACTGAGAGACTTGTTATTGGTAAAGTCTCAAAATTCCAGTATGCCCAATAACTTAATCCAGGGAGCATAGGCTTATGCCCCTGAGAGAATGGAACACCAATTAGTCCATTTTGAGAGTTCAATAAATATGGGTGGCCAGTGAAGATGGGAAAATTGTACTCCACATTATGTAAGTCGTCTAGCAACGACCTCCGCCCGGCCGGCCAGTGTGGAAAATTTTTTGATTTTTCCGAAACTATAGTGCCTAATAGGTGTTTAATGTGTCTATATGGGTCAAAAATGTATTTGAAAATAAGAGTAGAACCAAGAGTTCCCTTTGCGCATGCGCGGATGTGCGGGGGGGAGGGCGCGTATTGTTTTGAATGGTGGTGAGGAAGCTGAGAAAACATGGAACCACGAAATTGACGTTCACGGTGGCCTAAGGATTAATATAGGCCTCATTTCATAATAAGAAGTGTCGTAATTGTTCCTGGTGGAGAGTGAGGGAACGGGATTTACGGGACCACAGTAATAGAGTGGTAAAAGTGTGATAAGAGAAGGAGCGGGTGACTGACGCGCCACAATGGACTGTGTCCTGGGGAAAATTACCCTTGGATTAATCATCACTCATCGGTCTCAGATCTTAATGGAGTGACCTCTAATTTGTATAATAGTTATGAGACGTTAAATCGCTTGTGAATTGTAATGTAATTAATGATAATAACGCTAAGTTAAGAGAATATGTGAAGTGAAATAAGTCGTTTGCTCCGAGTGAACACGCTAGACCTCGTTGTTAACGAGACGAGGAAAGGGAAACTCCTGAGTCACGACGTCTAAAGCAGGACAAACCAGCGGATACCCTCGTCCTGCTGGAATGAGAATCGTGTCGGTGTAGCAGACATCGAAAAATGAGATGGTGAATCAAGAAATGAGGAATATCAATCACCCACAGTTAAGTAACCCTTCTAGTTATAGCAACCTTAGACTGGCCAGTAGTGGTATGTTATAATTAGATAGGTTACGAGTGATCCAGCTACATCAAGTGACCACCAGAGAACATCTGGTAAGTAGTGGATTATGTACAAATGTTTTCCTTGACGGATGTATCCATGTGTGTCCTACCCCCCCCCCCTTCATTCAGTTAAACTAATATAATCTATACAGTCCACAATTAATTAGTAGCACCGTACTTGTGGGTGCTACCCAATCCATACTGGTCTCGGATAGATATGGATAAGATTGTGAGGTCGAGGGGACCACTTGGTGCGACCAGGGGTGGTTAAGTTTTCTCACATGTCTACACGGGGTGACTACGGTAAACAATATGATTGTCTCCCAATGAGATTACTGGTATGTATATAATGTTGAGGTACATACAGGTAAGCACCCTAGAAAATTTTCCATAGGTTGTCACCCACAACATGTGTATGTGGTGTATTATTAAAGCTTTTTAATTAAGTAATAAAAAATATTCACCTAATTTGGTAAAAAAAAGTATGCCACATTTACGTAAATAAAATATATTTAATTACTGAGGTTAAGTTCAATAGTAATTGTTTACAGCGCAGACGTCGACTTCCTCCTGATCCTACTACTGAGTCTAACTTAAACTTTATATATTTACAATTATTATATCTCTTAACATTACATATAGAAATACGTGATGTCAAGTACACTAATGTGATTTTACTTTACGTGGACAAAAAATTCGTTCACGTGGAAGGTGATATATCTATAATTTATGTGAGACATGGGTGTGTGAGAGAGTGACGAGGATTGAGACGTGGCGTTGTCTAAGAGTTTCTCGATTCTACTTTTGAAAATGTCTTTTGTTTAATATTTTCGAATTCTTTGCCTCTTTTGACTTTATTTAACAATAACTTATATATATAAGCCATGTTGTTTTATATCTACATGCTTTCTATGGGTAGGTAGAAAGGAATATATTGGTTAATGGAGAGTAAAAGGATAGTTGAAGACGGATTTGGAGGATTGCGAGGCATGTCTAGGCTGAGGTTCTCCCGATTCTAATTTTGAAGTCGACTTACACGTAATATATTCAAAATTATTACATCTTATGAGTTCACTTAATACTCAGGTGCATACAGATAATAAACTTTACATCTATGTATTTGTTATTAGTAAATAAGAGGACATATATGGGTCAACGATGGGTGAGATAATGGTCGAGGTGTGATGTAGAGGTTTAGGACACGGTGCTGGTCTGACAGCTGAGGAACATGGCCGCCCTGGCCCTCCGTGTCTACCAGAAGACCGATCCTAAAGCCGAGTTTTCGGTCTTGCTGAGAACAAGAAGTCCAAGACCAGCCTGTTGCTGCAGGCAGGGACCGTCTCCACCCTCTGTGAGTGTAAAGTAGAACCTACCCCCCTCCATTCCCGTTTAAAAAACGGGTAAATCTCTGTTTAACTCCGATTTTGACAGTCAGCTTCCCGGGGGAAAACCTTTTACTTTTTGAAGGATCTTTTTTTCTACTAGAATATTCGGGGCTAATAATACCTACCTGTTACTTAGTGTTAATTTTAATAATAAACCTGTTGCCCGTTTTTTGTTTTTAGGGGTTTTTTATCTAAACCTTTCCATCCTCAGCTTTGTTGCCCTGAAATAAATATATATTTTTGGTTTCTTAGGTGATCGTAGGGTTTTCCT
This sequence comes from Cherax quadricarinatus, assembly GCF_026875155.1. NCBI lineage: Eukaryota > Metazoa > Arthropoda > Malacostraca > Decapoda > Parastacidae > Cherax > Cherax quadricarinatus. Next base: position 25,352,658 of record NC_069451.1, on the reverse strand, counting down.
GGGGGATTATAGTGATACAGGTGCGGGGTTATCCGGGTGTTTTTGAAAAAAATCACAGGTATCGTAGGTTATCCTGGGGGATTATAGATGACACAGGTGATGTAGGGGTTTCCGATGATTATAGAGATCACAGGGATCGTAGGTTATCCGGGGGAAACACGGTTTTGGTTTTCCTGGGGGTTATAGGTACTGGGGAGGACCTCCCTTCCCCCAAAACCACTGGGGAGGACCTTCCTCTTCCCCCGAACCACTGGGGAGGACCTTCCTCTTTCCCCCCGAACCACTGGGGAGGACCCCCTCCCCCTAAACCACTGGGAGGACCTTCCTTCCCCGAACCACTGGGGAGGACCTTCTCTTCCCCTACAACCACTGGGGGGACTTCCCTTTCCCCAGAACCAGGGGGGCCCCTTCCCCTTCCCCAAAACCCCAAAAAGGGAGGACCCTTTCCCCTTCCCCCCGAAAACCCGGGAGGAACTTCCTCTTCCCCCCGAACCCCTGGGGAGGACCCCTTTCCCCTTCCCCCCGAAACCCCTGGGGGACCTTCCTCTTCCCCAGAACCACTGGGGAGGACCTTCCTCTTCCCCCAGAACCACTGGGGAGGACCTTCCTCTTCCCCCAAAACCATGGGGAGGACCTTCCTTTTCCCCCAGAACCACTTGGGAGGACCTTCCTCTTCCCCAGAACCACTGGGGAGGACCTTCCTCTTCCCCCAAAACCCTCTGGGGAGGCCCTTCCTCTTCCCCCAAACCACGGGGGAGGGACATTTCCCTTTTCCCCCAGAACCACTGGGGAGGACTTCCTCTTCCCCCAAGAACCACTGGGGAGGACCTTCCTCTTCCCCCAGAACCACTGGGGAGGACCTTCCTCTCCCCCAGAACCACTGGGGGAGGACCTTACCTCTCCCCCAGAACCAATGGGGAGGACCTTCCTCTTCCCCAGAACCACGGGGGAGGACCTTCCTCTTCCCCCAGAACCACTGGGGAGGACCTTCCCTTCCCCCAGAACCACTGGGGAGGACCTTCCTCTTCCCCAGAACCACTGGGGAGGACCTTCCTCTTCCCCCCCAGAACCACTGGGGAGGACCTTCCTCTTCCCCCAGAACCACGGGGGGAGGACCTTCCTCTTCCCCCAGAACCATTTGGGGAGGACCTTCCTCTTCCCCCAGAACCATGGGGAGGACCTTCCTCTTCCCCCAGAACCACTGGGGAGGACCTTCCTTTTCCCCCCAAAACCCACTGGGAGGACCTTCCTCTTCCCCAGACCCTGGGGAGGACCTTCCTCTTCCCCCAGAACCACTGGGGAGGACCTTCCTCTTCCCAGAACCACGGGGAGGACCTTCCTCTTCCCCCAGAACCACTGGGGAGGACCTTCCTCTTCCCCCAGAACCACTGGGGAGGACCTTCCTCTTCCCCCAGACCACTGGGGAGGACCTTCCTCTTCCCCCAGAACCACTGGGGAGGCCCTTTCCTCTTCCCCCAAAACCCATGGGAGCCTTTCCCTCTTCCCCCAGAACCCTGGGGAGACCTTCCTCTTCCCCAGAACCACGGGGGAAGGACCTTCCTCTTCCCCCAGAACCACTGGGGGACCTTCCTCTTCCCCCAGAACCACTGGGGAGGACCTCTCTTCCCCGAACACTGGGGGGACCTTCCTCTTCCCCCAGAACCACTGGGAGGACCTTCCTCTTCCCCCAGAACCACTGGGGAGGACCTTCCTCTTCCCCTAGAACCACTGGGGAGGACTTCCTCTTCCCCCAGAACCACTGGGAGGACCTTCCTCTTCCCCCAGAACCACGGGGGAGGACCTTTCCTCTTCCCCCAGAACCACTGGGGGGGAAACCTTCCTCTTCCCCCAGAACCACTGGGGAGACCTTCCTCTTCCCCCAGAACCACGGGGGAGGACCTTCCTCTTCCCCCAGAACCACGGGGGGGACCTTCCTCTTCCCCCAGAACCACTGGGGAGGACCTTCCTCTTCCCCCAGAACCACGGGGGAAGGACTTCCCTTCCCCCAGAACCACGGGAGGACCTTCCTCTTCCCCCAAACCCACTGGGGAGGACCTTCCTCTTCCCAGAACCACTGGGAGGCCTTCCTCTTCCCCAAACCACTGGGGGGAAACCTTTCCTCTTCCCCCCAGAACCACTGGGGAGGACCTTCCTCTTCCCCCAAAACCACGGGGGAGGACCACCCTTTTTCCCTAAAAACCACTGGGGGGACCTTCCTTTTCCCCCCAAACCACGGGGGAGGACCTTCCTTTTCCCCCCAGAACCACTGGGGAGGCCCTTTCCTCTTCCCCAAAACCATTTGGGGGAGGACCTTCCTCTTCCCCCAAAACCCTGGGGGGGCCCTTTTTCCCTTCCCCCAGAACCACTGGGGGGGGCCCTTTCCTTTTCCCCCCAAAAACACTGGGGGGGAAACCTTCCCCTCCCCCCCAAAAACCCCACTGGGGTGGACCTTCCTTCCCCCAAAACCACGGGGGGAGGCCCTCCCTTTTCCCCCCAAAAACCACGGGGGAGGACCTTCCTTTCCCAAAAGAACCACTGGGGAGGCCCTTTCCTTTTCCCCCAAACCCACTGGGGGACCTTCCTTTTCCCCCCAGAATCACGGGGGGGGCCCTTTTCCTCTTCCCCAGAATCACTGGGGGGGGAACCTTCCTTTCCCCCCAAAAACCACTGGGGTTGGCCCTTCCTCTTCCACCAAAAACCCCCGGGGGAGGCCCCTTTTCCTTAAAAATCCCAGAACCCCCGGGGGGCCCCTTCCTTTTCCACCAGAACCCACGGGGGGGAAACCTTTTCCTCTTTAAACAAAAAAAACCACTGGGGGGGGAAAACCTGCCTTTTCCCCAAAAGAACAACTGGGGAGGACCCCCTTTTCCAAAAAAACCATTTGGGGGTGGACCTTCCTCTTCCCCCAGAAAACACTGGGGAGGCCCTTCCTCTTCCCCCAGAACCACTAGGGGGGGACCTTCCCCCCTTCCCCCCAAAAAACCACTGGGGGGGACCTTCCTTTTCCCCCCGAACCCTGGGGGGGAAACCTTCCTTTCCCCCAAAAACCACTGGGGAGGACCCTTCCTTTTCCCCCCCAAAACCCACTGGGGAGGGCCTTCCTCTTCCCCCAAAACCACGGGGGCCCTTCCTTTTCCCTCAGAACCCGGGGGAAGGACCTTACTCTTCCCAAACCCATGGTGGGGCCCCTTCTTTTCCCCCCTTTTAACCACTGGGGGGCCCTTTAAACTTTTCCCCCAGAACCACTGGTGGGGACCTTACTCTTCCCCCAAAAACCCAATGGGGAGGACCTTCCTCTTCCCCCAGAACCACGGGGGAGGCTGTCCTTTTCCCCCAAAAACCCCCTGGGGGGGGCCCCTTCCTTTTCCCCCCAAAACCACGGGGGAAAAAACCCCCCTTTTCCCCCCAAAAAACCACGGGGAAAGACCTCCCAACTTTCCCCCAGAACCAAAGGGGGAGGCCCCTTAAATTCCCCCAAAAACCACGGGGGGAAGACCTTCATTTTTCCCCAGAACCACTGGGGGGGGAACCTTCCTTTCCCCCAGAACCCTGGGGAGGCCCTTCCCTTTCTTCCCCCAGAACCACGGGGAAAACCCTTTCCCCTTTTCCCCCAAAACCCCCCACGGGGGAGGAATTTCCTCTTCCCCCGAACCGCGGGGGAGGCCCTTTTCCCTTCCCCCAAAACCCCACTGGGGAAGCCCCTTCACTTTCCCCGGGAAACCAAAGGGGGAAATCCCTTTCCCTTTTTCCCCCCAAAACCCAAAGGGAAAAGACCTTCCTTTTCCCCCCAGAACCACTGGGGAAGACCTTCCTCTTCCCCCAGAACCAGGGGGAAGACCTTCCTTTTCCCCCCAGAACCACTGGGGAGGCCCTTTCCTTTTCCCCCAAAACCCAATGGGGGGGCCCTTTCCCTTCCCCCGAACCATGAGGAAAAACCTTAAGTTTCCCCAAAACCCCACGGGGGAAGACCTTCCCCCTTCCCCCCCAGAACCACTGGGGGGGCCCTTTCCTTTGCTTTAATTTAAAATTTGCCAGGCTAAATAAAAAAGGGGACAAAAAGATAAAAAAACACCCCCCCCGGGCCCATAAAAACCCTGGGTAGCCACAGCCACTCAAGGGGGAGGGTTTTTTTTTAGTGCCAGAAAAAAAAAAACTGGCAGGAAAGGGCAAAAAACTTTACACCAAACCCCCTCTTTTCCTGGAGGGGAAACCCACAGTCGAGGGCCCTCCCCCCTCCAAACCAACAGATAACAGATACTAATGCCGGAAAAAAAAAACCCCCCCCAGTACCAACAATACCACCCGTCCGATAACCCTTCTTTTTTGCAAATATACAGGGTCTAAAGGGCCCGCAACAAAAAAACCAAAAATTCCCTTTTTCCGTGGACTGCTTGCAAGGGAAAGGCAATGTTCGCGGGGTTTCAACTGAGACCCACATAAAAAGGGTCACTTGGACAACGAAATATGGATCCCAGGTTTCAACCTATACGATGTTGGAAAAGAGTGAACAGGGGAAAAGGGGGGGGGGTTGGCCTGTACCAAATTTCAGGGGTCAATTGTTTTCACAGAACTGTTAAGCCTTCCCAAAAGATGTAGTGGGAAATTTTTAGCAGAAAAAGGGAGAAACCAAAAAAAATAGTCCCTTGGGGGTAGTCTACAAGCCCCCGGAAAGGGAACATCCCCGCAATTCCAGGAAAAAGCTGTTAAAAAATTTTTCCACTGCTGGGAAAATTTTCCAGTCCCCGCACCCAACATTTTTTGCTCCTGGGGGAAATTTTAACTTAAGGCACCTAAAAAGGAGGAATATAGCAAATTTAAAATTTTTTGCAGTTAAAAACACCAGGGGGCAAATCTGATGAAAAATCACACTCGCACGAGCTTTTTAAAAACCTTTCCAAAAATTTTCCCCCAATTTTTTTTTAAAACCCGCAAATAATTGAGCCCACTAAGGGTGGAGAATACACTTTGAACCTTTATCTTCAAATAACAATGATGATCTTTATAAGAAATGGGCACCATATCAAAAAAAAAATTTCTCAATTTACAACATAATTGAGGGTTTAGACCTGTATGCGTGGAGCCCCCAGACCGACAAAATGAGAATAGTCACGGGGGGGGGAGCATTCACCAAATTAAAATTTAATAACAAAAAATAAATTTTGGGGCCAAAGGGGGTTTTTAAACCAAGTCCTAACCGAAAATAGTGGGAAGATACCCCTAAGCAACACAGACCCCAACTTTTCCCAGAACAGATTAATCGGTTTGGGACTCGATTATGCACAAGGCTTATTCCTCTAAGAAAAAAGGAGGAGTAGATGTAAAAAAAGAAAGAGGGCAGGCCCCTTCCCTTTTCAGGGGGGACGGGAAAAAATAAGAAACGGGTAAAAGAGGGGCATAATTGAAATGGGGTAGGGAGACACTGGTCAGAGAAAAAGCCCAAATTTTCGAACTTAAGCTAAAAGAATCCTTTAGGAGTCAGAATGCCGGGGAAAACTAAAAAACCATAAATAAATCGAAAAGAAAAACCCCAAAGTATTTCTTTCTCTATGCCAAAAACAAAATCGAAACAACTCCAGTTTTTGGGCCCCCACTTAAACAAAATGGGTTTCCCACACAGAAACAGCAAGGAAACGGGGTGAAGCTACTCAAGTCCCCAAAATGCTCATTTTTTGCAAGCCCTAACCAGCCCGAGAGTCCCAAGATCAAAATGAATTTTTTTTGAGGAGCCAAAAATTTGATTAACACAAGCCTTCCCATGTTATCCCGACGCCAAATGACTTTGGGAAAAGGCGATAAATGACAGCCCTGCACTCTTTCCCCCCGAGCCAGGAACCCCTGGAACTCTGTGTTTTATCAAGAACTGCAAAAGCCCCCATCCGAGCCCCTTTTTCCCTCCTATGGAGACGGAGCATGGACACGGGGGTCGTCCCTCAGTTACTAAAAAAAACAGACATAGCCCCCCCTCCACAAAGGGGGGAGTAAAGCAAAAGAAAGAACTTCAACCAATAGCACTAACTCCCCTATCATAAAAATCTTTTTAAAGGGGCCCAAGAAACAAGATCACCAACCCCTCTAAAAAACCCCTCAGTTACACAAAAACCCGGGAAAAAATTGGGGTTTTGAAAAGGTCGCTCCCGGGCTGTCTCAACTATTTTATCACAAAGAAAAAGGTCCTAAAAAGCACTAAAAAACAAAAAAGAAAAGGATGTAATATATACAGACTTGGCAAAAACCTTCAACAAGGGGTGACCATGGCGGGAATAGCGCCAAAAATGCGTGCTAAAGGGAAAAACAGGAAAAGTCGGTCGATGGATCTATAATTTTCCTAATCGAAAAAACAGAAGTTGTCTCAAAAGAGTAAAGTCCAGGCAGCTTCGGTGAAAAGCTTTTTCCCAAGGCAAAAGACTAGCTCCCATCTTGTTTTCCCCATCCTCATATTTCCGAATAGGGCAAGGGGGTGTCAAGGGCCAAAAGCACCCTGTCTTTTCCCTTTTCCCGTGACACCCCAATCTGGGGTGAAAAGTGTCTTCCATTGCAGACACTGCAAAGGGTCCAGGCGGACATCAAAACCCAAAACTTTTCCCGTGGGGGTGCGGAAAAAAATATGAAGTTCAACGATGAGAAATTTCAAATTCTAGATATGGTTTAAAAAAATGAGGAAAAATTTAAAACTTCATCAGAGTACAAAACAAATTTGGCCACAAAAAAAGAGCGAAAAAACCAACTTTAAAAACCTGGGAGTGAAATTTTGTGGAGGGTCTCACCTTTTAAGGACCATAACATTGTAAACAATCGCCTTTTGCTAGAAAAATGACCCGGAAAGGATTAAAGAACCTTTAAAACTAGGGGGCCAAGCCCATGATGAACTCTTCAGGTCACTTTTTCTATCTAGGCTGGAAAAAATTCCCGCCCCTAACAGCAAATTTTTAAGGCAGGTGGGAAAATTGGGCCCCCGGGGGGGGCCTAAAAATGTACAGAGAACTTTCACGGCGGGGCCCCCAACGGAGATTAAAAAACCCAATTTTCTGGGGGGGCGCTTTTAGGTTTTTTAAACCTGTTTTTCCCTGGAACGCAAAGGGGGGAGAGATACAGATTATAATTTCCCCCTGGAAAATCCTAGAGGGATAGTACCGAACTTGCCAAACGAAAAACACTCACTTTTGAAAGCAAAAGCCCTTGGGAGACCCATGCCCCCCATCCCCCCCAAAGAAAAGCCCGGGGGGTTTACTAGCACGTTTTAAGAAAAACCATACAAAAAGTGTAGGGGCCCGGGGAACCCGTTCCCAAATTTCCTCCCCGCACACATAAGGGGGATACCAACAGGGCCCCTGGCAGTCCTTTAAAATGGGAATGGACAAGCACCTAAAAAACCCTTCCTGAAACCGGGCGTGGCTTTGAAAGGGTTTGGGTTTTTGTTTCGCCCGCAGGAACAGCTGGGGTTTATCCCGGGGGTGATCCACCAAAGGGGGCCTTTTCACAGGGCCCGGCCCCGGGGGGGGGTTTACCCCCGAAACTCTCTCCCCGGGATGTTATGATTTAAAGTTCCCCCCAGAAACCCCTGGGGGAAGACCCCTTTCCCCTTTTCCCGAACCAAATTGGGAAAAACCTTCACTTTCCCCCAACCCCTGGGGAAACGTTCCCCCCTTCCCCCCCGAAACCCCCACTGGGGAAGACCTTCCTCTTCCCCAGAACCACTGGGGAAGACCTTCCTCTTCCCCCAGAACCACTGGGAAGACCTTCCTCTTCCCCCAGAACCACTGGGGAGGACCTTCCTCTTCTCCCAGAACCACTGGAGAAGACCTTCCTCTTCCCCCAGAACCACTGGGGAAGACCTTCACTTTCCCCAGAACCACTGGGGAAGACCTTCACTTTCCCCAGAACCACTGGGGAAGACCTTCCCCTTCCCCCAGAACCACTGGGGAAGACCTTCCCCTTCCCCAGAACCACTGGGGAAGACTTTCCTCTTCCCCCAGAACCACTGGGAGGACCTTCATCTTCCCCCAGAACCACTGGGAGGACCTTCCTCTTCCCCCAGAACCACTGGGGAAGACCTTCCCCTTCACTCAGAACCACTGGGGAGGACCTTCCTCTTCCCCCAGAACCACTGGGGAAGACCTTCACTTCCCCCAAAACCACTGGGGAGGACCTTTCTCTTCCCCCAGAACCACTGGGGAAGACCTTTCTCTCCCCCCAGAACCACTGGGGAGGATCTTCGTCTGGGGAAGACTTCCCACTTCCCCCAGAACCACTGGGGAAGACCTCCCCCTTCCCCAGAACCACTGGGGAGGACCTTCCTCTTCCCCAGAGCCACTGGGGAAGGCCTTCACTTTCCCCCAGAGCCACTGGGGAAGACCTTACCTTTCCCCCAGAACCACTGGGGAAGACCTTCACTTTCCCCGAGAACCACTGGGAAAGACCTTCCTCTTTCCCAGAACCACTGGGGGACCTTCCTCCTTCCCCCAGAACCACTGGGGAGGACCTTCCTCTTCCCCAGAACCACTGGGGAGGACCTTCCTCTTCCCCCAGAACCACTGGGAGGACCTTCCTCTTCCCCCAGAATCACTGGGAAGGCCTTCCCTTCCCCCAGAACCACTGGGAGGACCTTCCTCTTCCCCTAGAACCACTGGGGAGGACCTTTCTCTTCCTCCAAAACCACTGGGGAGGACCTTTCTCTTCCCCAGAACCATGGGGAGGATCTTCATCTGGGGAAGACTTTCCCCTTCCCCTAGAACCACTGGGGAAGACCTTCTTCCCCAAAGCCACTGGGGAAGACCTTCCCCAAAGCCACTGGGGAAGACCTTCCCCTTCCTTAGAACCACTGGAGAAGACTTTACCTTTCCCCCAGAACCACTGGGGAAGACCTTCCCCTACTCCGAGATTCACTGGGGAAGACCTTACCTTTCTCCCAGAACCACTGGGAAGACCTCCCTTCCCCAGGAAACCACTGGGGAAGACATTCACTTTCCCCCAGAACCACTGGGGAAGACCTTCCCTTCCCCCAGAACCACTGGGGAAGACCTTCCCCTTCCCTCAGAACCACTGGGGAAGACCTTCACTTTCCCCCAGAACCACTGGGGAAGACCTTCCCCTTCCCAGGACCACTGGGAAGACATTCACTTTCCCCCAGAACCACTGGGGAAGACCTTCTCCTTCCCCAGAACCACTGGGAAGACCTTCACTTTCCCTCAGAACCACTGGGAAGACATTCCCCTTCCCCCAGAACCACTGGGTAAGACCTTACCTTTCCCCCAGAACCACTGGTGAAAGACCTCTTCCTTCCCCAGAACCACTAGGAAGACCTTCCCCGTCCCCCAGGCACTGGTGAAAGACCTCTTCCTTCCCAGGACCACTAGGAAAGACCTTCCCCGTCCCCCAGGACCACTGGTGAAAGACCTCTTCCTTCCCCAGGACCACTAGGAAAGACCTTCCCCGTCCCCCAGGACCACTGATGAAAGACCTCTTCCTTTCCCTGGACCACTAGGAAAGACCTTCCCCGTCCCCCAGGACCACTGGTGAAAGACCTCTTCCTTACCCAGAACCACTAGGAAAGACCGTTCTCTAGAATTACAGAGGCATTGGAAAACCCCCAAAACGCAAATGTGATTTTCCAAAGTCGTTTGACAAATGCGATCATGGAGTGATAGCGCACAAAATGAAGGTCATGGGAATTACGGGGAAGGTAGGCAGATAGATTTTCGGGTTCCTAACACGCACAACATACAAAGTAGTAGTGAACAAGGCAAGATCCAGCATCAGCGATGTCAAAAGCTCGGTGCCCCAACCCCTCAAGGAAGGTTCCTTGATGTTGGTGAGGGGCTCTTGATTTAGGGAATTGGATCTGTGCTTCAGTTCCCCGAATTAAGCCTGAATGCCTTCCACATCCCCCCCCCCCCAGGCGCTGTATAATCCTCCGGTTTAGCGCTTCCCCCCTGATTATAATAATAATAATCGGTGCCCCAAGGCGCTGTCCTGGCACCTCTGCTGTTTCTCATACTCATAGCAGACAAATAAAAACATCCGGCACACTTTTGTATTATTTGCAGCTGACACTAAAATAAGCAGGACCACTAAGAAGACCTTGGAGAAAGACCTTCCCCTTCCCCAGGACCACTGGGAAGACCTTCTTTCCTAGGACCACTGGGGAAGACATTTCCTTTCCCCCAGGACACCTGGGGAAGACCTTCCCCTTCTCCAAGACGTCTGGGGAAGATCTTCCTCTTCTTCAGAACCACTGTGGAAGACCATCCCCTTCTCCAGAACCACTGGTGAAGACCTTCCCCTTCTCCAGGACCACTGGGAAAGACCTCCCTTCTCCAGGAATGCTGGGGAAGACCTTCCTCTTCCCCAGGACCAATGGAGAAGACTTTCCTTAGGACCACTGGGGAATACCTTCCCTAATACCACTGTGGAAGACCTTCTTCCCAGGACAATTGGGGAAAGACCTTCCCCATCCTCAGGACCACTGGGAAGACCTTCCCCCTCCCCAGGACCCCTGGGAAGACCTTCCCCTTCCCACAGGACCACTGGCGAAGACCCCCTTCCCCCAGGACCACTGGGAAGACCTTCCTCTTCCCCAGGACCACTGGGAAGACCTTCCCCTTCCCCCAGGACCACTGGGAAGACCTTCCCCTTCCCCCAGGACCACTGAAGAAGACCTTCCCCTTCCCCCAGGCCCACTGGAGAAGACCTTCCCCTTCCCCTAGGGCTACTGGCGAAGACCTTCCCCATCCCCAGGACCACTGGGGAAGGCCTTCCTCTTACCCAGGACCACTGGGGAAGATCTGCTTCTCCAGGACCACTGAGGAAGACCTGCTTCCCCAGGACCACTGGGGAAGACCTTCCTCTTACCCAGGACCAATGGGGAAGATCTGCTTCCACAGGACCACTGGGGAAGACTTGCTTCCCTAGGACCACTGGGGAAGACCTTCCTCAGGAATTTAATGTGAGGACTGTATATGGAGGTGGTCAATCTCTCAGTCTTGATAGACGGTGGTCAGTCCCTCAGTCTTGATAGAAGGTGGTCAGTCCCTCAGTCTTGATAGAAGGAGATCAGTCCCTCAGCTGTGGTAACGGGATCAGTCCCTCAACTGCGGTAGAATGGGATCAGTCCCTCGACTGCAGTAGAAGGGGATCAGTCCCTCAGCTGTGGTAGAAAGGAATCAGTCCCTCAGCTGTGGTAGCAGGGGATCAGTCCCTCAGCTGTGGTAGCAGGGGATCAGTCCCTCAGCTGTGGTAGCAGAGGATCAGTCTCTCAGCTGTGGTAGAAGGGAATCAGTCCCTCAGCTGTGGTAGAAGGGAATCAGTCCCTCAGCTGTGGTAGCAGGGGATCAGTCCCTCAGCTGTGGTAGCAGGGGATCAGTCCCTCAGCTGTGGTAGCAGGGGATCAGTCCCTCAGCTGTGGTAGCAGGGGATCAGTCCCTCAGCTGTGGTAGCAGGGGATCAGTCCCTCAGCTGCGGTAGAAGGTGATCAGTCCCTCAGCTGCGGTAGAAGGGGATCAGTCCCTCAGCTGCGGTAGCAGGGGATCAGTCCCTCAGCTGCGGTAGAAGGGGATCAGTCCCTCAGCTGCGGTAGAAGGTGATCAGTCCCTCAGCTGCGGTAGCAGGGGATCAGTCCCTCAGTTGCGGTAGCAGGGGATCAGTCCCTCAGCTGTGGTAGCAGGGGATCAGTCCCTCAGCTGCGGTAGAAGGTGATCAGTCCCTCAGCTGCAGTAGAAGGTGAGCAGTCCCTCAGCTGCGGTAGAAGGTGATCAGTCCCTCAGCTGCGGTAGAAGGGGATCAGCCCCTCAGCTGCGGTAGAAGGGGATCAGCCCCTCAGCTGCAGTAGAAGGTGATCAGTCCCTCAGCTGTGGTAGAAGGGGATCAGTCCCTCAGCTGCGGTAGAAGGTGAGCGGTCCCTCAGCTGCAGTAGAAGGTGATCAGTCCCTCAGCTGCGGTAGAAGGTGAGCAGTCCCTCAGCTGCGGTATAAAGTGATCAGTCCCTCAGCTGCGGTAGAAGGTGATCAGTCCCCCAGCTGTGGTAGAAGGTGATCATTCCCTCAGCTGCGGTAGAAGGTGATCAGTCCCTCAGCTGCGGTAGAAGGGGATCAGCCCCTCAGCTGTGGTAGAAGGTGATCATTCCCTCAGCTGCGGTAGAAGGTGATCAGTCCCTCAGCTGCGGTAGAAGGGGATCAGCCCCTCAGCTGTGGTAGAAGGTGATCATTCCCTCAGCTGCGGTAGAAGGGGATCAGCCCCTCAGCTGTGGTAGGTGATCATTCCCTCAGCTGCGGTAGAAGGTGATCATTCCCTCAGCTGCGGTAGAAGGGGATCAGCCCCTCAGCTGTGGTAGAAGGTGATCATTCCCTCAGCTGTGGTAGAAGGGGATCAGCCCCTCAGCTGTGGTAGAAGGTGATCATTCCCTCAGCTGTGGTAGAAGGGGATCATTCCCTCAGCTGTGGTAGAAGGGGATCAGCCCCTCAGCTGTGGTAGAAGGTGATCATTCCCTCAGCTGCGGTAGAAGGGGATCAGTCCCTTAGCTGCGGTAGAAGGGGATCAGCCCCTTAGCTGTGGTAGAAGGGGGATCATTCCCTCAGCTGCGGTAGAAGGGGATCAGTCCCTCAGCTGCGGTAGAAGGGGAACAGTCCCTTAGCTGTGGTAGAAGGGGATCATTCCCTCAGCTGCGGTAGAAGGGGATCAGTCCCTCAGCTGCGGTAGAAGGGAATCAGTCCCTTAGCTGTGGTAGAAGGGGATCAGCCCCTCAGCTGCGGTAGAAGGGGATCAGCCCCTTAGCTGTGGTAGAAGGGGATCATTCCCTCAGCTGCGGTAGAAGGGGATCAGTCCCTCAGCTGCGGTAGAAGGTGATCAGTCCCTCAGCTGCGGTAGAAGGTGATCAGTCCCTCAGCTGTGGTAGAAGGTGATCATTCCCTCAGCTGCGGTAGAAGGGGATCAGTCCCTCAGCTGTGGTAAAAGGTGATCATTCCCTCAGCTGCGGTAAAAGGTGATCATTCCCTCAGCTGTGGTAGCAGGGGATCAGTCCCTCAGCTGCGGTAGAAGTTGATCAGTCCCTCAGCTGCGGTAGAAGGGGATCAGTCCCTTAGCATGACGACATATTCAGACACACTAAGCAGTGGTGGCTTTATTTAGAGCTTAGTAAAGCCACCACTGAGCTCAAACATTATTGGTGCACGTTTTGAATTATTAAAATTATTTATTATTATTATTATTATTATTATTATTATTATATTATTATTATTATTATTATTATTATTATTATTATTGTTGTTGTTGTTGTTGTTGTAGAAGTATAATAGTTTTTGCTGTGAAGTTGAGCGCTAATTTTAAGTGTGTCATCCACAGCTCAACCTGAGACGGATGTCATCCGTGGCGACCACTATGGCAGGTTGCTGGATGCCTACGCTTGTCTGGGTGTACTCCAGGTCTGCCCTCGTAAGTCATCCACTGATGATCCACTTGTTTGTGTCATCCACTGGTCATCCACTTGTTAGTGTCATCCACTAGTTATCCACTGGTCATCCACTTGTTAGTGTCATCCACTGGTCATCCACTTGTTAGTGTCATCCACTGGTCATCCACTTGTTAGTGTCATCCACTGGTCATCCACTTGTTAGTGTCATCCACTAGTTATCCACTGGTCATCCACTTGTTAGTGTCATTCACTGGTCATCCACTTGTTAGTGTCATCCACTGGTCATCCTATATACAGTCAGCTCTAATAAAGCTCCTCTATATAGTCAATTTTCAATCAACTTTTTCAAATGCATTTGCCAAATTTATATAGAAGATCTTTATAAGAGTGACTGTATATAGAGGAGCTTTGTAAGTGCTGACTGTATATAGAGGAGCTTTGTAAGTGCTGACTGTATATAGAGGAGCTTTGTAAGTGCTGACTGTATACAGAGGAGCTTTATAAGAGCTGATTGTACTGTAACACAGTAACTGGCTGTGTCTTCACTGTCACTACTCAGTCACTGCACAAAAGTGAAAATCATTGAATCATTTTGAAATACACTGGAACCTCAAATTTTGAACGTATCGCTTATCGAACTCTTCGAAAATCAACCGCTTTTTTCGAACCAACTTTGTCCCTATTATCGAACTCGCCCCTATTTTCGAACCGCCGGGTACCGGACCTGTCCACCAGCCCGCTCTGTCCACGTCCCTGCGCAGGCGCTGTGAACTAGTCTGGCTTTGTTGTTGCTTGAGTGAGCACTAACCTGTGCTCTCATTCAGACATTTTATGATTATTTCATTGTGTTTTAGTGCTTGTAGGACTGTGAAATAAGCTACAATGGGCCCAAAGAAACTTGCTAGTGGTACCCCTGTGGTAAAGAAAGCGAGAAACACCATAGATGTGAAGAAAGAAACAATACAGAAGTGAAATGATGTCCAAGTGGAATGATGTCCAAATGTTTGGGAGAAGTACCACCCTGAGCAAGCTGAAACAAGCCATCTTTGCAGCAAGTTCAGTGACAGAACTATGTCCCATTTTAGGGAAATCTTAACCCTTAAACTGTCCGAACGTAGATCTACGTTTTTTTCAACATTTGAAAGTATGTATGTAAAAAAGTAGATCGTTTTTTTTTATAACATTTGAAAAACGTGTAAAAAACTTTGATGTACTTTTTTTTTTATTATATTTGAAAAAATGTGAAAAAAAACGTAGATCCACTTTTGGAGCACTATGCATGTGAACGTAGATCTGCTTGGACAGTTTAAGGGTTAAAGAGGTGCCAGAAACAAAGGACTGTGGACAGTTATTTTGTGAGACAGGGGTCCAGTGACTCTCAAGCTGGTCCTAGTGGCATTAAAAGACAGAGAAGTGAAGTAACCCCAGAGAGGGCTTTACCTGAAGTCATCACAGAGGGGGATTCTCCATCCAAACACTAACCCCAACCCCCTCTCTCCTCCTCCCTATCTTCCAGATGCCATCACCAATCTTCAATAAAGTAAAAATTTTATTTTATATGTTTATTTAACCCGTAAACGGTCCAAACGTATATATACGTTTTTTCAACATTTGAAAGTATGTAAAAAAAAGTAGATCTTCTTTTTGTTTTTCTACATTTGAAAATGTGTAAAAAAAATTAGATCTTTTTTGTAGCACTACACATGTGAACGTAGATCTGCTTGGTCCGTTTACGGGTTAAATTTATTAATAATTGTACACTATTTGTTGTGTGTATGTAAAACTATAATGTAGTACTATCTATAAAATGCATTGTTTTGTGAATATTTTTGGGTTTCTGGAACAGATTAATTGTGTTTCCATTATTTCTTATGGGAAATATTGCTTCGCCTTTCAAACTTTTAGAATTTAGAACTAGCTCCTGGAACGGATTAAGTTTGAAATTTGAGGTTCCACTGTAATAGGTAATACTTTTGTAATTTACCATTCGTTCATTATCTGCCTTTATTATTGTACATATGACTGCAGTTAACATTTAAGTATTTGTCTGAAATGCACTGCAGTCTAGTGGATTTAATTTGTGCATAACAGTAGTTTATTACGTGTAAACTACAGTAGAATCCCCATATCCACTGATTCAGTTTCCGCGGTTTCAGTTACCTGTGGTTTATCGTGGCATGAAAATAACCCTTAATTTTGCTTAATAATGTCTCCAAAATAACCAAAAAAAGGCACAATACCGTGACTGGAACGATACACAAATAACCCGCACATAAAAGAGAGAAGCTTACGACGTCGTAAGCTTCTCTCTTTTATGTGTGGGTTATTTGTGTAATGTCTCCAAAATTTAAAAGAGAAGCCATAAAGTGCTTCCCATCAGTAAAAAGGTGATAATTCTCTACTTATTGTGTGTAATTTATCAATTTAACTTTATCATAGGTATGTATGTAAAGAAAAAATGACTTATATATGTATTGGGTTTGCTACTATCCATAGTTTCAGGTATCCCTGGTAGGTCTTGGATATGGGGGGTCTACCCTTTATTATTTTGTTACACATAAAGAAATAAAAGTTGTAAGTTGAGAGAGGCATCGAGATATGAACAGTTGTTTCCCAATTGTTCACAAACGCTTGTAAGTACAGATAATGACTGTTTGGACTCTTTTAAAGGTTCATAAGAAAGACTATGATAAGCACGGCAAGTCACAAGAGTACGGAGGTCTCAGAATGTGCCATTCCTGGACATGATAAAAGAATATTCAAATGCCCTCTGTATTTTAATGGCCAGTTACTAAAAGGCTTAGAGTGCCGTTATTTACCATACAGGTCGGCCATCACTAATCCGGCATCATTGGGACCTGTAGGTTAGAATACACTTAATTAGCCTATCAGTAGAAACTTTCTGCTACATCTTCCTCATTTTCATCACTGCTTTCTCCTCCACTGGCTTGCTGCTGTGGATTTACAACCATCTGCACAATATATGAGTCAGAATAATGATGAAATTTGAGTCAGTATAATGAGGAAATTTGAAATTATGCTAGCTGAAATTAGTGCCGTATTACTGATGGAGCCGGATAACTGATTGCCATATTAGCGATGGTCGACCTGTTCTAGGAAAGTCACAATACTGTAGTAGCTACAGTTAGGAGAGGAAATACTGGACCGTGTAATTAAGTCGTCAGTTGACAGTGGTCTGGCACAACTTGAAACATAGTCTCTATAAGTGTGTTTCATCACAAATTATTTCTCACGTTTTCACGTATTTCTAATGTTATCGGATGATTATTTCCCGGTTTTTGATAAGTTCCGGTAGTTAAGGAGTTTAATGTTGGACCATGACCTCGGAGAAAGACGTCTACCCAACGAGGTGAACACTGTTTTTGGTTTACGTGAGTTTTGCCAGTACGCGATGTCTTGTTTCTATCAGTAAATCCATCTGTGCGGTTGTTACAAAAAACGCGATTCTAAAAGCTTAGAGATCTCCAGTGAATACTAGAAAGGACTGCCCTTCTAGCATCCAGCCTGTTACTGGGTTTTCGTAACAAGTAGTCAGTATCCTTGTCCATTTATCCATTAAAATGCAGTATGGTTCAATAGAGCTTTAGGATTACAACTGGTAGGCTACTAACTAGAGAAATTAAAATTTAATAAATTTATTAAGTCTGTAAGTTGTCTAGAGGTATATTATCAAAGTAAATTAAATCACAGCAATCAAAATAAAATCAATCTCTCGAGTTCAATATTATTGTGCTGAAAGCACATATCACATTTATAATTCTTAAGTACCGTCAGGTACATTAACATTTAATAAGATATTACAAATATGTACAAGTGTGTGTATGCGTGTAAGTGCTCTTAAGTAGTTAGCTATGTCTCAAGACTCGAATAAGACTTAAACAAGTGACTGACAAAGTCCTCAAATAAACTAACTTCTTGACCGACTGGCAACCCGAACAGTCTGCTTGAACAACAAAGAATGCTAAGCCCAATAGCAATGCAATATCAAGCGACTGCGACACAGAATCAGGAACTGGGAAATAATATAACGACACTAAGTAGGGACCATCTGCAGATCCTCCACAAAAGTTACCAAACTCCCATAATACTGAATCTGTGTTCAGCATAGGAAAAACTGTGACTGTGACAATACACAGGAACCAGTACAAAATTAGGTCAGAAGCTATAGCTCGGGACCTGAGATGTTCAGAGTATCAATGTGACACACAACCTCAGTACAACGTCGAAAATCACTAAGTCTATACAATGTTCTGTGAACAAAGTTCTACAGAACTAACAAGAATAATGAGACAGACAATCTGTCCAACCAGCAAGCGAGTCTCCAGCAGACTGTCAGACTTCACGAGAGGTGAGGACACCCCCCCCTCGATCACGTGATAGCTACGTGGACAACTGCAGCTCAGAAGCCGGCAGTATAACGAGCGACAAGCGATAATTACAGTAGTTTGACAATCAAGACTAACTGAGCACATTTTATATATATCCTAACAACATAAGCTACGTCAAATAAGAATATAAGGCAATACATTTGCGATTTAGCTATTATCGCAAATATAAGCAATATAAAATTAAATGAAAAGGTAATATACATTATATATACATAATAATCATTGTAACCCATTCAGGGGTTGCAACAGCGGTTTAGCAGTCAAGTATGTTACAAACTTCTTAAAGATTTTATATTTTTCATAATTGAGCTTAACCCTTTTGCTGTCCGACGTACGTATATAACTATGTCATTGAGTCCAGGGTCCCTCACATAGTTCTATGTCATGAGTTCAGCTTACTTAGATGAGCTGTGAGTGGTAAGTTTTGGTCTAAATATGAGAGGATGGGTCTGTGAAGTGAGTGTACATCACATAAAAAAAAAATCTTGCCCCATGTGGGCCATGATGGAAAAAACAAAACTGACAGTGTGTATCGTTTAAAATAGCGACTTTGCAGTGTTTTCTCAGATAGTTTTTATGGTTTTATTGGCTGTTTCTTAGTGTCATTTGATAAAATGGAAGACATATTACTGAATTATAGATGATTTTGGTTGATTTGAGGATTGGAAATTGCTTTAAATTGAGCTCTAGTATAGTGGAAATATTTGATTTTTGCCGAATTTTCCAGACAGCAGGTAAAGCCTTCCCTACAACCCCCAGTCTGTTTTATAGATTTTTAATAGATTTGATTAAATTATTGGGATGCTGTAAACCGTGACCAATTTTTCCTGGTAAATCTTCTATTTTTGTGTGAATAAGAATTCAGAATGGAGAGGAAGTGTAATATAGGAGAGGCCTGAGGATGTGACTAATAAACAGAGGAAATGATGTTTTAGTGCCAGAATGTCCACATTGTTTATTATGGACTCTATTTTTAGATTGGTATTTTTTAATTTTGTGTGAAATTTTCTAAATTACCGAATTCTGATCACTTCATAGGATAGTAGAAATAGTTGAACAGGCATACTAGTGACACGGATAAGAATTTGGTTGAAGGAAATAATGGAATTGGCTTCAAATAGGATTCAAATTGGGCAAAATCATCAATTCATAAATTGCATTGACTGCTATCATTGCACCTGCATAATTCTGTAACGTTTCCATCAAATTTCATACTTTTGGTGTCATTACCTCCAGAAAAAGATTCTCTACCATTTCAGGATTTTTTTTTTTTTTAACTTTTAGACATTGAGGGGAGATTTCATTTCAGAGGCCTAGACAGTGTGAAAGGGTTTGTGGACTTCATAAGTTCTGGACAAAATCTGCTGGGTCGTTTGATTTGGAAATGGACAACTGTGTTATAGAATTGTCCAATGTCATTACAATCAAGGCAAAAATTTTTACCCCTCTGTCTACCACAATCACTATCACCAGCTGCTCTCTATCACTTTGTTAAACACAATTCATATTCATGTAGTATATATTCATATACTAGTTTATTTGGACCTGATACATAGTAGTTTGGTATACATGCCAAAAGCCCCTTGTATGCAGAGCATTAAAATTAACTTAAAATTAACAAGCAGTGAAAGGTTCAGTGGTAAAAATTACTGTAAACAATTTACAATATTAAGTACAATTGAGTATTTGAAACAATGAAATTTGAACATTTCGATATTGAAGCATTATAGTTGTACAAATTTGTCGCATTACAATGTATAACAAACGAGAAGATCAATTTACTGTATGTTGTCTTGAAGTTTTAATATTTAAGTAATTGGGAAAATTATTGGTAATGTTAAATATTGAGTGTTTACAATAGGACCTCAACTTATGAACGAGATGCATTTCTGATAGTCCAACTTGACTCACGAAGTCTAACACGATTGCAAACAAATCGAGGAACAGCTGTATGTTTCTATACATCTCACTCTGGTGTATAGAAATTTACCTAGTTGGATGAAACTTATTGTAGCCAGCTGGCCCAGTGGTTAACGCACTGGCCTGCAAGTTTTAGGACTCCTGGAGTTTACCTGGAGAGAGTTCCGGGGGTCAGCGCCCCCGCGGCCGATCTGTGACCAGGCCTCCTGGTGGATCAGAGCCTGATCAACCGGGCTGTTGCTGCTGGCTGCACGCAAACCAACGTACGAGCCACAGCCCGGGTGATCAGGAACTGACTTTAGGTGCTTGTCCAGTGCCAGCTTGAAGACTGCCAGGGGTCTGTTGGTAATTTCCCCCCTTTTGTGTGCTGGGTGGAAGTTGAACAGTCTCGGGCCCCTGACACTCATTGTAGAGTTTGGAATGCCTCTTTCTTGACGGAAGGTCCTAAAAAAAGGAGCATCTTTCAAAAGCAAACTCAGTTGAGGAGAGCTATGGAAAAAATTGGCAATGAAAGATCTAAAAAAACCTCAAGCCCCACAAAGGATCTTACGGCATCACAGTTTTGGGTGTTGGAAAATTTAGTCTGCATTCTTTACTTTTGGTGGGTGAACCCCCTCAGGAGTGACTAGTGCCAAAAAAATTTAAATTTTCTGATCAAAAAATTTGACATTTAGACAGTTTGATTTTTAAAATTTGGCTTTTCAAGCTTACCAAACTACTCAAGTTTTTTCAAGTTGTTCCATCTTTTAACATGAGATTACGTCATCAAGTACACCAAAGTGATTACTATAGACCTCAAAAGATATTATCATCCTTTGAGAAGGATAGGGGGGGAAACGTAATCCAAACGCCATACGGGGAAGTGATAATGCCCTGTGGGAGTGGAGAACAGTTGCTCTTGGCTGTCCTCGTAAGAGGACTTGCCAAACCCTTGTAACAAATGGGGTTTTTAAAAAGTTTTGTTACCCCGATTTTACTAATGTTCACCTAATACGGAAAAGGGGGAAAGCATCGGGAAAGGTTTTTCGCTTTTTAACTTCCTAAAGTCAATTCTGGGCGCCAAGTACCTCCTTTTAGGTACTGGATCAAGGGTGCTTTCCCAAAGGGTAATTGCTGGGTGCAATAACTCCATCATCAAGCTTTGATTGATAAATTCTTCTGCAACAGCAACTTGTGAAGAGGCATTCTGTACGAGGTTTTAGATAGGTCTAGTACCGGGTTTTCAAGTGGAATACGAGGGACAAAAAGTAGTTATACCCATCTCCACCTGGTAAGGCAAGGGCTTTACGACTTTGTTAAACATCAAAAACGCCGATTTCATCTGGGAAAGTCAGGGGGGACTAAGCCCTTTCTCCTCAACTGGTGGACAGATTGTCCAGTGAAGTGGAGAGGTCCCCCCGGCAAAAATAGCCCCGCCCCACTGGTCAGGGAAACTCGCCTCTACCTGAACAGGGAAAGGATATTGAACAAGGTCAACAAGTTGGTTTTGGCTCTAAAAAAACACTTGACCAAATTGTTACCCAAAGAAAGGATCTTACTATCTCTTAAAAACAGTAAGGAGGTTCAACAAATAGACCTTTTATTTTGAGGAATCACGAACTAGGACTTATCCCCCATCTGGAACACTAGGAACAACTACAGACACTCTAGTGGAGCCTAGCCCAACAGAGACGTTTTTCCGCAGACGGCATGTGACATCACAAGAGATGGCTTACTAGTTTAAGTAATCGTTTTCCTGAAAAGGGCATCCCCTGTGGAGAAACTACTACTCGAACTAGCATCATTCAAAAATGGGTTGTGCACCAAGGCATTTGATTTCCCTCGAACACTTGAGGCAATGGAAACTACCCTGCAAGTCTGAAGGTTAGGTGGAACACAGACGGGAGTGACAAAAATTCCGGGCCCTGACCGTTGGTACGCTACGGGAGAATGCTTTGGGCTTGAAAGGACTTAACCCGTACATCATACTCTGCACATATACAATTTCTGACCAAGAGGGAAAAACCCAGAAATGGAACGATCAAGTCGCAATTGGGGCATGCCATCGGTAGGGGGTCACACAATGCATAAGCCCCTCGCGGAAGCAAACCCCAGTAGAAGGTCACCGGGGAAAGTAATCGGTCGAAAAACAAGGAAAGGAAGCAGTGAAGTCTCTACCTTTGGATAGAAAAATAGGGAAGTCCGACCTGGGACATGCAGGTAGAACCAGCTATCCACAAGGGGACGACACAGAGTCGGTTTACGGAAGGACATGTCGAACTGTTTATCCTTAAACAAACTGACCTAATAATATTGATTTGCGCCCCAGGTCCATGAACAAATGACGGACCTTATAACAGATGTTTGCACTATGGGCCATGGTTGCTTGGAAGTTATGTGCAAAAAAAAAGGTGGATTGTCTCAAAAAGACTTTTTCCACTTCACCCCAAAAATCTTAGTCAGAGACATTAAGCAATATCATCTGCAGATTGCATTCTCGAGACTGCTTAAGGCTTCAAAGGAATTTGTGAACGGGGTGGTGTACTCATTTTCCCCTACGCCCCCCATGGGACGGTTTGACGGGGCCCCAAAATTCCCCCCAATTGGAAAAATGAGCCGGGTTCGGGTTATTTTGAAACCCGATATCTGTTTCCTCTACGGTTCTGCGGTTGGAAGGGCCAGGAAAAGACCTAGAGACTAAAGGGTTTTGTAGAGAGCTTTTAAACCAATGTGTCATGTCCATGTATTCTAGATAAGTACAGTAGGGCGTGACTGGTACTCACATCAGTCGACGTCTTTTTAGGGTAACATCAGGACAATTAATTGCAATATGGCCACGGAAACCACAGTTGAAAAAAGTCTGCTGACTAGGGTTATGAATGTACTTGAATACTACGAGGTTTATAACAAAAGTACAGGGCCCGGGTGATCTCTGGGGGGTTGATGACCACGATTTTTCGCTGTGGGGCAAACGAGGGGGCAACCGGGCATAGGTGTGAAAATTTCTTTTAATACATGGGGAAAATACCCTGGGGGGACAAGGAACGTACATGATTTAGGGGGTAAATGGTTCCAAACGTCACGTTGGGGGATTTGCCTCATAAGCACCACGGAACGGGGGCATTTTTTCTTTAATTGCTTCAAAAAACTCTATTTTAGCAAACGGGTTTTGTGAATGGTTTTTCCCTTTGTCAGGGACAAAAGCGGGACTGGACAGCATTGTAAATGAGATAAAATTTTTCTAATCTAAAAGCAAAGGGCCCAATGATTCATTTTTCATGGGGGTAGCATTCCCCAGTTCCCCCAAGAACATATTGGATCGCTGTTTTTTCTGGTACAAGGAAAGAACGAAAGTTCCTCATATTTTGACCACTTTGGGAAATTCCTGGTCTTTTCATATCAAAGGGGATAAAAATGTGAACGCAGCAGGGGGTCGTGAAGAGCTTCTTTTCAACTGATAAGACTTTCCTCTGAAGGAGGACCTTCAATAGAGCATTAGCAGAGAACGAATGGCAGTAAACCATGTTCAAGACTATGTCATGGCTATTGAATAAAGGTAAAACATCAAGGGAATCACGGTATAAATATAGTATCTCAGTGTCTGGGTCGGGCTGTCTCGGTAAGGAACTGTGAGGGCTGATGACAGCAGCGCAGTAGCCTGAGAGGGTTTAGGGCGACATTCACTAAAGTATACTTGAGGTATGTGAGACATAATGGCAAAGAAGTTTTCACAAGAAAATTAAAGGCAAAAAATAAAAGAACAATAAAAATGATACAAAATGCTAAAATTGAAATAAAAGAGATGCAACTAAATTTTCAGAAGCAATAAAAAAATGTCTAAAAACACTGCAAAGGGAGGGCAACTCAAAGTAAAAAACTATTGGCCCAAAATAAAAATTACATTGAAAATTTCAAGAAAAATATTACAGGGGATGAATTAAATGAAAATGAGGTCATTACCCTTTCTAAAAAAGGAATTAAATAATAAATTTTAAATCAATTAAAAAATAAAAAATAAAAACACTAAATTGTATGGGAACGAGAGAAAAATGGGAAATTTAAAAATTTTTTAAGAAAGCATAAAAAAAATTAAAATATAAAGAAAGACAACAACAGGAAAATTAAAAAAAAGAAAAACAAGACTCAAAAAGTAATGAACTGAGAATAAAAATGCATAAAATATCAAAAAAAAAAAATAATTCACTCAGAAAAAGTGCAACAAAATAATTTACTGCAATAAAGTCTCACGGGAAAACCCGGGTTAAATAAAAAATAAAAAATATGAAAAAAACGATTGAACCTTTAACTCTTAATGTAAAATTAGACAAAACAATTTTTACTCAGGTAAAAAAAAACTTTACGTTAAAAAAAAAAAAGAAATTACATCAAAAAGTAATTGTTTAAAGAAATATGAAAAAGTATGAATAAAAAATTTAAAAAAGGAACAAAAGGAAAATGTAACACTTACAAGTGGCGGGGCACACCCTTAATCACGTATTCTTATTTTAGTATATTTTTACAACAAAAATTTTCTTATGATACGACAAAAATTTGCTGGGAAAAATAATGGGGACACAAGTCTGCAAAAAAAAATTTGGGAATGAGACACTGGGCATACAAAAAAAACCCATTAATAAATGGAAATTTGGTAAAACTGGGGGGAATATCACGCAGAAAACAGTACAAATACGGAAAACAAGCTGAAAATACAGTAAAAAAAATTATCACTTCACCGGATGACTGACTGGTACACTACCAATAATAACTACAGACAGAGATAGCAAAAAAAAAAAAAAAACCAAAATAAAAAAAATATAAATGAGCGAAAACACTGAAAAAATTTCAAAAAAAATGATCAAAGAAACACTGATCTACACGAAAATAAAGGCTTAAGTACACAAGAAATTCCTATAAAGTTCCCCACACCGCAAAGTCTTTAAAGCAAGAAAAATGTCTCTAAACAGAAAATTTCACTGGGTCGTTTAGTCGACGGTGTGCTGGTGATAGGGTGGGTTTGTCAAGGTTGTCCTAGCGGTGATGAGACCCTCTACACTCACTTTGTGGGAAGAAATGCGTTTTCTTGGTGAATCACATAACGGCTTTATCGTTGGCGTTTTCAGCTACAGTCTTGCCCAAATTTAGTGACCCAAAAACAGATTAGGCCCCCGGTCAAGGGTAAAACCCCACAGGTAGATGAAGGGGTGGCGGGGGGGTGGTGCGAGTAGTGGATGGGTGGTGGTGGGAGTGACGCTTGCGGGCGCTAAACGGCCGCACTCCATCAAACCCACAAAGGGGTGGTTTTGAAAAGCCCCTCTAGCCACGGGAATGGTGAAAAATTCACTCTAGCACCCAAAACGGGGGCGCACAAAGCGATACATGAAAAATACTTCAGAGGAACTTGCGGGGTTACTTTCTCTCCCCCCAGCTGGGTTAGAAGGGGGTTGGCTGACTTTTAACCCCACGGAATGGCGGACGGGAAGACGGGTAACGAGGCACCAGCATAAAGGGAGCAGGTGGTGACGGAGACAGGTGGTGGGGCTGCAGGCTGACTAGCTTTCACTTCCACAGTCGGCTTTCTGACTGGCTTAATTGCAAATCTGGTCAACCCCTGGGAGATTGAAGCAATACACAAAAATAACCAGAAGCTTAAAAAAACAGCTGCAACGGTTGCGGGCTGGGTACGGGGTGGGGGGGGTGAGGGGGTAAGCGGAGCTACGGTTCACCATTGACCCCACCGGCTACTCACAAACACCCTTCTAACGTCTTGAAATCCCCTTTAAAAAAAGTTAAAATCACCCCCCACACCGTTGCCACCATTTTCTGGGGGGTTCGAACACGTGGATAAGGTAAAGAAATACCACGTGGGCGGGAAGTAGTATATTAGGAAAATTTGGGGGGAACGCCAAACGGTGCCCTTGCCTCCTTCTCTTCATGTGACTAACAACCCCCTACCCCATTGAGGGGGTTTTGAAAACTGCTGTGGGGGCACAAATGAAACAGACAAAAGTTTTACGCAGAGCGGTTGGGGATGAGTCATTATGGGACACGGTTTTTGGTAAGGTTATGGGAAATGATATATACTGAAAATTTTCCATCCTGTCATTTTTTTTAGAGATGCGATTGATACAATTTATGGTCCTTTAAGGTAGACCCCCAAATAAACACTCCCAGGGCTTTGACATTGTGTTTCGCTCTATTTTTGGCCAGAATTTGTTTTTTTTACTCTGATGAAGATTTAATTTCCTATTTTACCCAAATTTAGTAATTGAAAATTTTTCACGTTGAACTTCATATTGTTTTCTGCAGCCCACTGAAAGATTTGGTTGATGTCCGCCTGGAGCCTTGCAGTGTCTGCAATGGAAGACACTGTCATGCAGATTCGGGTGTCATCTGCAATAGGTTTAAAACCCACTCGTTCCCTGATTTGAAAGAAGTTATTTGTATACAGGTGCTCCTCGATTATGATGGGGGTATGCTCCAACGGATCCATCGTAAGGTGAAAATATTGTAAGTCAAATACAAATGTGATATGATTGATAATAAATACTGTATTTTGCTGTGTGTCTAATGACACGCCTTTTTTTTCCATAAAATGTCTCCAAAAACCACCCTGCATCCTATAAACTGAAGGTCAGTGATGGGAGCTATAAGTTTGGGGTGTGGGGGGCTGTAGCTCTCCGTTACATCCAATGCCGAGCAATTTAAACTAAAACAAGTCTTATAAGCTGCGAAATATGGTAACTACTGTCACTGAATAACTAAATAAATAATTACTGTAACTAAATACCAGTATTAAAAGGTAAATAAAGGAATACAAGTCAGTATTATCAATAAATGTACAGTACTGTTCAGTGCAAAATGTGCATATCTGTCGCACAATTGTAAAGTCAAAATATCATAAGTTGAACCATCGTAGGGTGGAGAACATCTGTACTTGAAACTATTGTCTTCTATGTCAAGGGTTCTTAACATTTTTAGGATTACATACCCCTGATAGATTGCCCAATATGTCTCCATACCCCCTTCCTAGACTGTCAAAATTATCACCCCCACCAGTCCTAACCGGTACCAGTATGACTTCTAAAAGATGTCACTAGCTTGGTTTTACTTTACATATGGATAATAGCAACAGAACAGCTGACAGAAAGTCATAAGGATTTTTTTTTTTTAACACATTGGCGGTCTCCCACCGAAGCAAGGTGACCTGAAAAAGAAGAAACTCTTTCATAATCACTCTCTCCATCACTGTCTTGCCAGAGGCATGCTTATACTACAGTTCAAAAAATGCAATGTATGTTCACACCTCCTTCAGAGTGCAGGCACTGTACTTCCCGCCTCCAGGATTCAAGTCCGGCGAACCAGTTTTCCTGAATCCCTTCATATATGTTAGTCTGCTCGCCCTCAACAGCATGTCAAGGTCGTGTAAAGCATTTGCTTCCCCTTATTCCTGTCTAACATGATCACGCATATTTGATAGGAGAAAAGCGGCAAATTGTTCAGAGATGGAGTCCCATACCCCCGGTTAAGAACTCCTGTTCTAGATGATAGAAAAAAAAGGAAGGTGTGTGACACAGGTTCGTAGCGGCTGATCAGCATTCATAAAACAGTTATATTTTTAATATATCTCTTGGACCTTGTTTGTAGGTTGGGTCATTGAAAACGGAACATCATAAGTTAGGGTCGTGCTCTACTCTAATTAGTACCTCTTATGATTTTATTGTTGTTGGTGATTGGACAATTTATGTTCAATCAACCCTGTACTATATTTACCCCTAGGATTTCATTGTTATTTGAGGCATTGCTTGACAGAAAGGAATAAGTGCCGGATTTTCACCCTGGAGTAAAATGCAGGTGTGGGGGAGATGGGTGCTGTAAAGCTCAAGTTACCATATTTTGTTATGGGAATCTGAGCTAAACTTACACATTCAAATTCATATTAAAAATTTATTTCCACACGATACAGTTTGTACAGAAATGGTTGATGCTTGATAATTCATGTAGGAAACCCATGTTTATGTAGAACACTTCAGGCAGAAGACAGTATCTGAACATTCCCACAAATATGCCAAACATCAATCAATTCATTCACTGGCCAGGATGGTGGTGATTACTCTGTTCTGTCCTGCAATGCCTTTTTTATCATTGGACATTGTATGTCAAATCAAGCCTTTGTTATATTTACTGCTATGATTTCATTGTGACTTATGATTGGAGACTATATAAGCTACCAGTCATCAGTGGTGCAGCCACGATTTCAATCTGGGGACCTTAAAACATCACTCAAAAAAAATTAAAAAAATCTATTTTAAAAATTTTAAGTATGTATGTGAGACTATTTAAACTTTTGTGCTTTTTTGGTCAATGACCATGAAGGTATTGGCATATGGGGTCCTTTAACCCTCTTATAACCCCCTTCCCATGGCTGCGTCACTACTATTTACAGTTTAAATTAACCGTTCACCACTTCCAATCATGATACATGACCGTTCTTTGGTAGCTATCGTGTTTCCAATCTTGGACCCCCCTATTGAGTATTCATGTAAGTAAAGGGTGGCTAAGGGGATCCCACTAGGGGGTTTTGAGCCAGTATTCACATTTCTCTAAGATGACTCTTTTTGTTTGACCAAGAATTAGGCTCTCCACTGTTAGAAAATAGTTGATTTTGCAATAGAATTTTGTTGACATTGATGCCTTTCAACTTGAGGTTGAATGACCAAATCAAGTGAGAGACGGCAATGATTTTGTATAATAATAATAATAATAATAATAATAATACAGTAATAATAGTATAAAATTTTATTTTTTTAATAGAGATATTTGGTACAAAGATTTCTTACATGCAAAAGTTCATATTTAAGCAAGGAATTTTGGGCAAGTAATTCCCTCTTGAATGGAAATTCAGATACAGAGTAGAAAGGATCTTCATACACAGTGGTTGCATATGTGGGGTTGAAGCCCCTAAATAATAATAATAATGTAGTTTGGAGGATCATGTAGACTGTGATGTCGGCATACTTCTGGCAAGAATGACGATGAGTGTGTTTCCTCTTATTTTTTGGGTCACCATATCTAGGTGGGAGATGACCTGTGTATTAAAAAACAAAAACATAGTTTGAAGATGGGTTCCCAAGCTCTCTTGTCAGCTAGACTACACCCTGAGTCACTCCTAAATGGAAATTCTGGAGTCGCTTCCATGTATACAGTAGCCCTCTGCTATTTAAACGTTAAACATTAAAATATAAATTATTTAAGAGTCATACAAAGACAGTAATTATATGTTTGAAATGATTACATTTAAGGTTGATGTTGTAATAAGTGATGGAGTGAGTGATGATGGAAGTGTTTCTCTTTTTCCAGGTCATCCTATCTTGATGGGAAACGGCCGATGTGTTAATAAAAAATTATACAATTTAAGGTTCATTAGAAAGTCACTAATTAAGCAGATGCAAAGTGAATCGTTTTAGGCAGTTCATTACAGATCGGGCTGTGGGGGCGTTGAAAACCCCCTCCAGGTATATTATACAGTTAGGATGATTGACATATATTACTGATTTATAGAAAGTATGTACTTTGTGTAAAACGTTTCAGGCAGAATTGAAACTAATTATGATTTTAAGTGTATCCTCTGAGCGAGGAGTGTGACTGGTGATTGATGGCACTCTGTAGGACACCACCACCACCTATAGGACATGAAGCCAGGGACAACTGTAGAACATGAAGCCAGGGACACCTGTAGGATTTGAAACTGGGGACACCTGTAAGATTTGAAGCCAGGGACACCTGTAGGATTTGATGCCTGGGACACCTGTAGGATTTGAAATGGGACACCTGTAAGATTTGAAGCCAGGGACACCTGAACCCAGGGACACCTGTAGCATTTGAAGTCAGGGATGCCTGTATTACAACTTCAGACATCTTCATGGGATCAAGTTTGCCTCTAAAGCAAAAATCAACTCTTAGTTTAACGTACATCAATTTGACAGCTTTCAAAACTATGGGATAAAGTCTGTTGCTCAACTTGTTTAGAAATGACGAAGAAAGTCCATTATTTAGAGTGTTCTTTCTTTCAGTCATGATGTAATGTTCTCATCTATCCTCCATGGTTACGGTTGTTATCCGCCTGTTACCCATCTATTAGAGTGTTAAACTGAAGTTTTACTTATCCTTTCTATTGCATTTGACTTTCTGTCAGTATGGGAATTACACTGATCAGCATATATAATACAGCATTCTAAATGCTTACAGTACACATATTTGAGCCTAATTCTTTTGCACCATATTTTTTATTTTTATTTATTTATTTATTTATTTTTGTAAATGCTGCGTGAAATGTTGGTCTATGTCACTGACTTGCTGTTTATAGTTGATCCAAGTGATGATAGACATTTTGAGTATGATATAGTGTCCTCCATGTTTTTGAATACAGTACACCTATTGAAAAAATGTAGTGGGAAACATTTAGATTTACGTTTTGTACAGCTTTATACGACTGTACAGTGAACCTTTGGCTTATTGAACCTTGATTGAATGGACCAGAATATAGTGAATTTTAATTTAATGAACTCTGATTCAACAGACCTCGATTTAATGAATTTTGTAAATCTGGGACCCAATCTGACGAGTTAATTGATTCATAACTAACTGACAAAGTTCATGGGTTACACAGTTGCCCGTTATTCAAGAATAAAAGTCACAATTGTGGGTGGAACAGTTCACAAAAAGCCTGCACTTTGGAGACCCACCATATGATGAAGCCTTGGACCCTATTGGGCCACTGTCAAGTCATGACTAAGACTTGATGATAGTCAAAGACAACCCAAAACACCATCATAAGGTCTCTTTCCTAAGTGCTATATTTAAAATGCATTGGTCATTATTGCTCCAGTGAGAGGAAAATAATCTCGTCTGTGTTGGCCACAATCACCATTACGAACCTCACCATTGGTTCGTAAAATTAAAGGTTCATGTTGTTCAGTCAGTTTTGTGATAGGTTGTCTTGACACAAGCCAACATTATCTGCATCTTTCAACAATGCATGACTCCATGGCTGGAAGTTTCATCATTTGCATTTTGGCATATCTGGTTGTCACCCTTTACTAAATGAACGCGAAAAACACTTATAGAAATAGCAGCAGTGACTCACAGTTCTGGTGTGTGCGTGTCTGTGTGTGTGTGTGTGTGTCGTAGTTAGGCTGGAACACTGCACTCGTGTCTCCATGTTTTGTCATATGTGTTATATATTTTGACATTGTTTATAGTTGCGTCAGTGGCTGGAAATAAATTGTTTACTCTTCTGTTATTGTTTATGTGCTGCTTCCAGGGATATCTTGGGAAGGTAATGTAATGTTGTGAGTGTTATCTCTCTCACTGACATCCCCTAGTGCCTCTTAATACCTCTTCCTTTCTTTAATACCTCTGACCTTCATACCTCAATACCTCTCACCTTCATACCTTAATACCTCTCGCCTTCCTACCTTAATACCTCTCACCTTCCTACCTTATACCATATAGTGCAGCAGGGAGAGTGCAGAGGTAGAATTCCTCTGCACTCTCCCTGCTGCACTATATAACATACAAACCACTACACATTACAGGTTGTATAGCATGATAAAACCCTCAAAGAAGGTTCCTTAATGCTGGTGAGGAACTCTTGATCTAAGGAATTGGACCAGTGCTCCAGTTTCTTGAATCAAAGCTGAATGTCTTCCATTCCCCAAGGCAGTGTATGACCCCTATGGGTTCAGTGCTCCCCCTGAATGTAAAAATAGCATGAAAAGGCATTTTCCCTAATAATAAGACATCTGAAACACCTTGACTTAGTTTTTCAGTCTAAAAACTGAGACACATGTGCAACATCTGGGTTTCTGTATTGTAGACGTTTTGCCATGCAGTGGCTTTATCAATACAAATTCTAGGAGAGTAGTAGGTTGGTAAACAGCAACCGCCCAGGGAGGTACTACCGTCCTGCCAAGTGAGTGTACAACGAAAGCCTGTAATTGTTTTACATGATGGTAGGATTGCTGGTGTCTTTTGTCTGTCTCATAAACATGCAAAATTTCAGGTACGTCTTGCTACTTCTACTTGCATTTAGGTCACAGTACACATACATGTACAAGCATATATATACACACACACACCCCTCTGGGTTTTCTTCTATTTTCTTTCTAGTTCTTGTTCTTGCTTATTTCCTCTTACCTCCATGGGGAAGTGGAACAGAATTCTTCCTCCGTAAGCCATGCGTGTTGTAAGAGGCAACTAAAATGCCGGGAGCAAGGGGCTAGTAACCCCTTCTCCTGTATATATTACTAAATTTAAAAAGAGAAACTTTAGTTTTTTCTTTTGGGCCACCCCGCCTCAGTGGGATACGGCTGGTATGTTGAAAGAAGAAAGAATTTGAAGACAGTAGAACTATATACAAAAGATGACGTAATCAGTCCCTCAGCCTTGGTGTTGGTGTGAAGAGCACCGTAGTCGTGAACTCTGCACATTTAGCAAACTGTTTTATTCAACTTTACTGACCTATTTCTCACTGTGTCACATTGAGGTTTACTCATTGCACAAGCCCTTGTCTTTGCCTCATTGTCTTGTACTGGCTGAATCATTGATTCTCTAACACCAGGGAAACTCAGCCACTGGAAATTAATTCTGTTCCAGTGCACCTTAATGGAAATGTGTGCCACTAATGGTAATTAATTCCACTCCTGTGAACATTAATGGTAGTGGGCAAGCATCTTCTGAAGATGAAAATGTAAACTTACTTCACATATTGAAGACAGACATGAGTTATGATCCCATTGGATAATTTTGGGGGGAATCTCTTGACCTCACTTATGGTATGGTGTCTTGACCTCACTTATGGTATGGTGTCTTGACCTCACTTATGGTATGGTGTCTTGACCTCACTATCTTCATAACTACCAACCTGCCCACTCAGTCCTTCCCCTCAAAAAAACCTTGATTGAAATGTATTAACATATAAATATTCATCAAAATCACTTTCTCATGATTTACAATCACCTCTCTGATAATAATAATAATAATAATAATAATAATAATAATAATAATAATAATAATGATAATAATACTAGTAATGATGTGTGTTTCAGGAGAGAACACTCAGTTGTACCTGGTGGTGGTGACCAAGTGCATCAAGGTGTGCACCATACAGAACACCGCAGTGCACAGGATACAAGACATCGATGTCATCTCCCTGCACTCCATGAGACCGGCCAACTACAAGGCCCAGGTTAGTCTAAACCAGAGGTCTCCAACTGTGACCTGCAGCAACTTCAAATATTTATAAATAGTAAAACTAATAAGCTCTCATTTTCAGTCACTTATTCATTTATATTTATAAGGCTTGATTTATTTCTTTGACTCAAAAAAATTGTAAAATTATATGATGTGGCAACCGTAGTGAAAAGTTTGGAGACCCCTTGTCTAAACCAGTGTTGTCAACTCTCCACTTCTCCCTCCCATGTAGGTTGCTTCATAGAGCAAGAAGAAACCACATTTACCATTATTCATTAAGTGGCTGTCATAACAGTAGTGTTTACCTCTGAGGTAGGGTGAATTAAATAAGAAAAACGCATTTACCATCATTTATTTAGTGGTTATCTTGCCAGTAGTGTTCACTGAGGTGGAATAACGTAAAGAAAGAGGAAACACATTACCCATCACTCAGTCTATCACTGTCTGGCCAAAAGTGTGCTGATATAGCAGTGCAGATGACACACTGTTCTTTTAGTAATAGGTTAAGAGAGTGGTGAAGCAATGTAAAAAGAGAGCAAATGAGAGAGTGGGTGAGATGTTATCAACAAATTTTGTTGAAAATAAGAAAAAGTTTTGGAGTGAGATTAACAAGTTAAGAAAGCCTAGAGAACAAATGGATTTGTCAGTTAAAAATAGGAGAGGAGAGTTATTAAATGGAGAGTTAGAGGTATTGGGAAGATGGAAGGAATATTTTGAGGAATTGTTAAATGTTGATGAAGATAGGGAAGCTGTGATTTCGTGTATAGGGCAAGGAGGAATAACATCTTGTAGGAGTGAGGAAGAGCCAGTTGTGAGTGTGGGGGAAGTTCGTGAGGCAGTAGGTAAAATGAAAGGGGGTAAGGCAGCCGGGATTGATGGGATAAAGATAGAAATGTTAAAAGCAGGTGGGGATATAGTTTTGGAGTGGTTGGTGCAATTGTTTAATAAATGTATGGAAGAGGGTAAGGTACCTAGGGATTGGCAGAGAGCATGCATAGTTCCTTTGTATAAAGGCAAAGGGGATAAAAGAGAGTGCAAAAATTATAGGGGGATAAGTCTGTTGAGTGTACCTGGTAAAGTGTATGGTAGAGTTATAATTGAAAGAATTAAGAGTAAGACGGAGAATAGGATAGCAGATGAACAAGGAGGCTTTAGGAAAGGTAGGGGGTGTGTGGACCAGGTGTTTACAGTGAAACATATAAGTGAACAGTATTTAGATAAGGCTAAAGAGGTCTTTGTGGCATTTATGGATTTGGAAAAGGCGTATGACAGGGTGGATAGGGGGGCAATGTGGCAGATGTTGCAAGTGTATGGTGTAGGAGGTAGGTTACTGAAAGCAGTGAAGAGTTTTTAACGAGGATAGTGAGGCTCAAGTTAGAGTATGTAGGAAAGAGGGAAATTTTTTCCCAGTAAAAGTAGGCCTTAGACAAGGATGTGTGATGTCACCGTGGTTGTTTAATATATTTATAGATGGGGTTGTAAGAGAAGTAAATGCGAGGGTCTTGGCAAGAGGCGTGGAGTTAAAAGATAAAGAATCACACACAAAGTGGGAGTTGTCACAGCTGCTCTTTGCTGATGACACTGTGCTCTTGGGAGATTCTGAAGAGAAGTTGCAGAGATTGGTGGATGAATTTGGTAGGGTGTGCAAAAGAAGAAAATTAAAGGTGAATACAGGAAAGAGTAAGGTTATGAGGATAACAAAAAGATTAGGTGATGAAAGATTGAATATCAGATTGGAGGGAGAGAGAGTATGGAGGAGGTGAACGTATTCAGATATTTGGGAGTGGACGTGTCAGCGGATGGGTCTATGAAAGATGAGGTGAATCATAGAATTGATGAGGGAAAAAGAGTGAGTGGTGCACTTAGGAGTCTGTGGAGACAAAGAACTTTGTCCTTGGAGGCAAAGAGGGGAATGTATGAGAGTATAGTTTTACCAACGCTCTTATATGGGTGTGAAGCGTGGGTGATGAATGTTGCAGCGAGGAGAAGGCTGGAGGCAGTGGAGATGTCATGTCTGAGGGCAATGTGTGGTGTGAATATAATGCAGAGAATTCGTAGTTTGGAAGTTAGGAGGAGGTGCGGGATTACCAAAACTGTTGTCCAGAGGGCTGAGGAAGGGTTGTTGAGGTGGTTCGGACATGTAGAGAGAATGGAGTGAAACAGAATGACTTCAAGAGTGTATCAGTCTGTAGTGGAAGGAAGGCGGGGTAGGGGTCGGCCTAGGAAGGGTTGGAGGGAGGGGGTAAAGGAGGTTTTGTGTGCGAGGGGCTTGGACTTCCAGCAGGCATGCTTGAGCGTGTTTGATAGGAGTGAATGGAGACAAATGGTTTTTAATACTTGACGTGCTGTTGGAGTGTGAGCAAAGTAACATTTATGAAGGGATTCAGGGAAACCGGCAGGCCGGACTTGAGTCCTGGAGATGGGAAGTACAGTGCCTGCACTCTGAAGGAGGGGTGTTAATGTTGCAGTTTAAAAACTGTAGTGTAAAGCACCCTTCTGGCAAGACAGTGATGGAGTGAATGATGGTGAAAGTTTTTCTTTTTCGGGCCACCCTGCCTTGGTGGGAATCGGCCGGTGTGATAAAAAAAAAAAAAAAAAAAAAAACAGTAATATTAATAATAATGATCTGTTACTAATAATAGTAGTACATGTAGTAATAATTGCAGGAAGAAGAGTCTTGGATAAAAGAGATGAAGAAGTTAATGGGTAATGAGAGTTTCTACTTCACCATCAGTAGTGGCACAGGTGAGGCACTGGACCTGACACTGTGTGCTCAGCGCCGCTCAAGAACTACCTGCACTGACAACAGATTCTTCTGGTGAGTACTGGTCCTTTTACACTCTTACTTCTTCAAGAGTGCTATCTTGATGTTGCTCTTACTCTCTTACTTCTGTAGTACTCTCTTATTTTTACTGTAGTAGTATTTTGATGTTGCTCTTGCCTCTAACACTAATACCACTAGATTTTGAAAAAGTCATTGACAACATGCCCATGCACTCTGCCCCAGGCTCAGACTCATAATAATAATAATAATAATAATAATAATAATAATAATAATAATATGTCTTTATTTCTACAAGTACATGTACAAGGTATACAGGCCTAGCTGACATCAATGACATACTACTATATAGAAAGCCACTTGTTATGCAGAGCATTTCAGGCAAATTAGGTCAGTTTTGTCCCAAGATGCAACCCGCACTAGTTGACTAACACCCAGGTACCCATTTTACTGATGGGAAACATAGACAACCAGTGTAAGGAAACGCCCAATGTTTTTACCCTCGCTGGGAATCAGACCCATACCCCTCACTGTGTGAAGCAAGAGCTTTAGCCACCAGGCCACTGGGCTCTCTGTGTTCATCAAATACTGCAAGAAACCCCTTTCATGTCTTAAATACAGGAGGGCCTCTGGTTTACAGTCCTTTGCTTCTCTGCAATTCACTAATGCAGCAGTTTCAATTTTTTTTTTTTTTTTTTATTTTTTTTTAACAAGTCGGCCGTCTCCCACTGAGGCAGGGTGACCCAAAAAGAAAGAAAATCTCCAAAAAGAAAATACTTTCATCATTCAACACTTTCACCTCACTCACACATAATCACCATTTTTGCAGAAGTGCTCAGAATACAACAGCTTAGAAGTATATACATGTAAAAATACACAATATATCTCTTCAAACTGCCAATATCCCAAACCCCTCCTTTAGAGTGCAGGCATTGTACTTCCCATTTCCAGGGCTCAAGTCCAGCTATATAAAATAACCTGTTTCCCTGAATTCCTTCACTAAATATTACCCTGCTCACACTCCAACAGCTCGTCAGATCCCAAATACCATTCGTCTCCATTCACTGCTATCTAACACACTCACACACGCTTGCTGGAAGTCCAAGCCCCTCTCCCACAAAACCTCCTTTATCCCCTCCCTCCAACCTTTTCAAGGACAACCCCTACCCTGCCTTCCTTCCTTCAAATTATACCAAAATATTCATTTATACACCTGATTTGCTATTGGCATGAGACCTGGCTGAGCATCCATGGCATCATTTACTTTTTCTCAGTTTGTTTACATCCTCCATGAGCTTTGCATTTCTC
This sequence comes from Cherax quadricarinatus, assembly GCF_026875155.1. Classification (NCBI taxonomy): domain Eukaryota; kingdom Metazoa; phylum Arthropoda; class Malacostraca; order Decapoda; family Parastacidae; genus Cherax; species Cherax quadricarinatus. The sequence continues at coordinate 25,315,607 of NC_069451.1, read as the reverse complement.
TTGATTCTATTTGGAAACTTTCCAAAATTTCAAGTGTTTTGAAGTTATTACGTATATTATTACACACAGTAGGGTCCTGCTTATAGAGCAGGTTAGGTTCTAGGTTACTGCTGTAAAGTAAAACAACCTTTTTATCACTTTCAGAAGCATTTAAAAGCCTGATAATATGTTTATACTATTATATATTAAGTGAGCAATAGAGCTAGGTCCTTCAACATCAACAGCTAGTCTTGAAGAACCTTCAACATCAGCAGTAACAGCAAGCCTTGAAGAACCTTCAACATCAACAGCTAGTCTTGAAGAACCTTCAACATCAGCAGTAACAGCAAGCCTTGAAGAACCTTCAACATCAACAGCTAGTCTTGAAGAACCTTCAACATCAACAGCTAGTCTTGAACCTTCAACATCAACAGCTAGTCTTGAAGAACCTTCAACATCAGCAGTAACAGCAAACCTTGAAGAACCTTCAACATCAACAGCTAGCCTTGAAGAACCTTCAACATCAACAGCTAGCCTTGAAGAACCTTCAACATCAACAGCTAGCCTTGAAGAACCTTCAACATCAACAGCTAGTCTTGAAGAACCTTCAACATCAACAGCTAGTCTTGAAGAACCTTCAACATCAACAGCTAGCCTTGAAGAACCTTCAACATCAGCAGTAACAGCAAGCCTTGAAGAACCTTCAACATCAGCAGTAACAGCAAGCCTTGAAGAACCTTCAACATCAACAGTAACAGCAGATAAGATAAGATAAGATAAGATTTCGTTCGGATTTTTAACCCCGGAGGATTAGCCACCCAGGATAACCCAAGAAAGTCAGTGCGTCATCGAGGACTGTCTAACTTATTTCCATTGGGGTCCTTAATCTTGTCCCCCAGGATGCGACCCACACCAGTCGACTAACACCCAGGTACCTATTTGCTGCTAGGTGAACAGGACAACAGGTGTAAGGAAACGTGTCGAATGTTTCCACCCGCCGGGAATCGAACCCGGGCCCTCTGTGTGTGAAGCGGGAGCTTTAGCCACCAGGCCACCGGGCCTTGAAGAACCTTGAAGCCTTGAAGAACCTTCAACATCAACAGTAACAGCAAACCTTGAAGAACCTTCAACATCAACAGTAACAGCAAGCCTTGAAGAACCTTCAACATCAACAGTAACAGCAAACCTTGAAGAACCTTCAACATCAACAGTAACAGCAAACCTTGAAGAACCTTCAACATCAACAGTAACAGCAAACCTTGAAGAACCTTCAACATCAACAGTAACAGCAAACCTTGAAGAACCTTCAACATCAACAGTAACAGCAAACCTTGAAGAACCTTCAACATCAGCAGTAACAGCAAACCTTGAAGAACCTTCAACATCGACAGTAACAGCAAACCTTGAAGAACCTTCAACATCAACAGTAACAGCAAACCTTGAAGAACCTTCAACATCGGCAGTAACAGCAAGCCTTGAAGAATGTTCAATATCAGTAGTAAAAGCAAGCCTTGAAGAACCTTCAACATCAACAGCTAGCCTTGAAGAACCTTCAACATCAACAGCTAGCCTTGAAGAACCTTCAACATCAACAGCTAGCCTTGAAGAACCTTCAGTATAACAGCAAAGTTTTTTTTTTTTTTAACAAACCGGCCATAACCCACTGAGCCAGGATGACCTAAAAAAAAAAAAAAACTTATTTTTCTTTATAAATTTAGTAATTTATACAGGAGGAGGGGTTACTAGCCCCTTGCTCCCACCATTTTAGTCGGCTCTTACCACACGCATGACTTGCAGAGGAAGAATTCTGTTCCACTTCCCCATGGAGAACATTTTAAAGTTCTCAGACATAAATTACTGCACTTTTTCCAGGAATCGAATGTTGCATCTTCACTTGAAGCGATTTGGCGTTGACTGTCAGCAGTGGTTAATTAAGGTGATGTGCGGCAGCGTTGAATTCTCTTCTATATACATGAACAACCACACGCCCAAGATTCTTATTATCTCCCGCCTCAGCTGTGAGAGAGCTGGTACCAGGTATGTGTCTGATGGTTGTTACCAGGAATGTGTCTGATAACATTGTACTGACAACATTGATAGCATTGTTCATTATTTATCCAGGTAATACAAAAACTGTTTTGCTTGATAGATAGTATTACCTGATAGATAATGAGATATGTATCTGGTGAAGAAGGCCTCAAATGGAGGTCAGAATACTCATGCCTGTGTTTCATATTTGTGTCCACTTGTTTTTTTCAGTTTGTTCTTCCTAGTCTGTAGATAGATAGTAGTGTTATCTATCCTAGTCTGTAGATAGACAGTAGTGTTATCTATCCTAGTCTGTAGATAGACAGTAGTGTTATCTATCCTAGTCTGTAGATAGAAAGTAATGTTATCTATCCTAGTCTGTAGATAGACAGTAGTGTCGTCTATCCTACTCTGTAGATAGACAGTAGTGTTACCTATCCTAGTCTGTAGATAGACAGTAGTGTCATCTATCCTAGTCTGTAGATAGATGGTAGTGTTGTCTTTCCTAGTCTGTAGATAGATGGTAGTGTTGTCTATCCTAGTCTGTAGATAGACAGTAGTGTTGTCTATCCTAGTCTGTTGATAGACAGTAGTGTTGTCTATCGTAGTCTGTAGATAGACAGTAGTGTTGTCTATCGTAGTCTGTAGATAGACAGTAGTGTTGTCTATCCTAGTCTGTAGATAGACAGTAGTGTTGTCTATTGTAGTCTGTAGATAGACAGTGTTGTCTATCCTAGTCTGTAGATAGACAGTAGTGTTGTCTATCCTAGTCTGTAGATAGTAGTGTTGTCTATCCTAGTCTGTAGATAGTAGTGTTGTCTATCCTAGTTAGAAGGTAGACAGTAGTGTTGTCTATCCTAGTCAGTAGATAGACAGTAGTGTTGTCTATCCTAGTCAGTAGATAGACAGAGAAGTTGTCTGTCCTAGTCTGGAAGAAGATTTTTGCATTGATGTCCAACTATTTGCTTGACAGATTCATGGTTCGTGGCGTCAACGATGGCGGTCATGTCGCTAACTTCGTCGAGACCGAACAAATGATTTACATCGACACAATGGACGATCTCATTTTATCCTATATCCAGACTCGCGGCACTGTGCCTCTCTTCTGGGAACAACCTGGCCTTAATGTAAGCTAAATGGCACTCTGGAAAAATGTTTTGCACTCTGGCACTAGGTTGGTGGTCAGCAACCATCCAGGGAGGTACTACCATCCAGGGAGATACGTAGTACCATCTAGGGAGGTACGCACTACCGTCCAGAGAGGTACGCATTACCGTCCAGGGAGGTACACACTACCGTCCAGGGAAGTATGCACTACCGTCCGGGGAGGCACGCACTACCGTCCGGGGAGGTACGCACTACCATCCAGGGAGGTACGCACTACCGTCCAGAGAGGTACGCACTACCGTCCAGGGAGGTACGCACTACCATCCAGGGAAGTATGCACTACCGTCCGGGGAGGCGCACACTACTGTCCGGGGAGGTATGCATTACCATCCGGGGAGGTACGCACTACCATCCAGGGAGGTACGCACTACCGTCCAGGGAGGTACACACTGCCATCCAGGGAGGTACGCAATACTGTCCAGGGAGGTACGCACTACTATCCAGGGAGGTACGTACTACCGTCCAGAGAGGTACTACCCTCCTGTGAGAGTGAAACAGAAGCCTGGTAAAAGTTTTGCACTCTGGAAGCTTACTTGTGTGATAAATATGTAAATTGACTGTAAATCCTGCTACTGTACATACATTCACTCTATTGTCTTCCCTGTGTCTATTTTGAGTCATTAATCATAAAATTTCACTTCTGGAGTGGAGAGACAGTGGCTTCCACTCCAGAACAACAGATATTAGTGCCAGCAAACAAAATCCCTCTACATACCATCAGTACAACAACATTTCTTATTCTTTCAAGAAACTGGCCGTATCTCACCAAAGCAGGGTGGCCCAAAAAGAAAAACAATATTTTCTCTTTTTAACTTTAGTAACCTATACAGGAGAAGGGGGTTACTAGCCCCTTGCTCCCAGCATTTTAGCCGCCTCTTATGACGCAGATGGCTTACAGAGGAAGAATTCTGTTCCACTTCCTAATGGAGATAAGAGGATATAAACCAGAACAAGAACTAGTAAGAAAATAGAAGAAATCCCAGAGGGATATGTATATATATGCTTGTACATGTATGTGTAATGTGACCCAAGTGTAAGTAGAAGTAGCAAGATGCACTTAAAATCTTGCATGTGTTTGAAACAGAAAAAAGGCACCAGCTATCCTACCATCATGTAAAACAATTATGTACAGGCTTCCGTTTAACACTCACTTGGTAGGGTGGTAGTACCTCCCTGGACGGTTGCTGTCTACCAGCCTACTACCTACGAACGACATTTATCTTAGCAAATATACAGGGTCTAAAGCCATCAACAAACAACAAAATACCTTTCATCAGTGGATTGCCCACAGAGTCGAATGCAATGTTTGCATCGTTCAGAGACCCACATAAAGGATCATTTTGACAACGAAATATAGATCCCAGGTTATAACTTATTCAGATGCAACAGTAAGAACAAGGAACAAGGGAGGGTTGGCCTGTATGTCACAGAGTCACTCGTTTGCTCTTAACTATTAAATACCACAAATGATGTAGTTGAAGTTTTGGCAGTAAACATTGAAAACCAAAACCTTGTCATTGTGGTTGTATACAAGCCTCCTGATACACCTTCCCAACAATTCCAGGAACAGCTTTTGAAATTTGACCACTGTCTGGAAAATCTCCCAACTCCTGCCCCAAACATCTTGCTGCTGGGTTATTTCAACTTAAGAAGACACCAGAAATTGAGGAATGTAACAAATAATGTTATAGCAGAGATAACCCCAGGAGGCAGCTCAGGTGAGAATTCACATGCACGAGCTATTAAATCTCTACAGCAAATTCACCTTGAGCCAGCAAATAGTGGGGCCAACATGACTGGAAAATACACTTGACTTCATCTTCACTAATAATGATGATTTGATATGAGATATAACAGTATCAAAGACAACACACTCAGATAACAACATAATAGAAGTACAGACATGTATGCATAGAGCTTCTGACAGTCAGAATGATATCATTTATGAGGGTGCCTTCACCAAATTCAACTTCATTAACAGAAATATACAGTGGGATCAGATCAACCATGTCCTAAATGAAACAAGCTGGGAAGATATCCTAAACAACACAGATCCGAACCTTTGCCTAGAAAGAATTAACTCTGTGGCACTTGAGGTATACTCAAGACATATTCCTTTAACCCTTTGACTGCTTTGGTCATATATATACGTCTTACGAGCCAGTGTTTTGGACGTATATATACTCAATAATTCTAGCGGCTTCAAATCAAGCAGGAGAAAGCTGGTAGGCCCATATGTGAGTGAATGGGTGTGTGTGGTCAGTGTGCACCACATAAAAAAAATCCTGCAGCACGCATTGCATAATGAGAAAAAAAACACCGCTTTTTTGGATTAAAACGTTGACTTTGAGGTGTATTTTTGTAGAGTATTTATCGTTGTATTCTTGTTTTCATGGTCCCACGTGATAAAATGGAAAACATATTACAGAAATAGAGGTGACTTTGATTAGTTTCATGATGAAAACGACTTTGAAATTGAGCTCAAAGTAGCAGAAATGTTCGATTTTTACTAATGTTCAGGAGTAACCAAATCACACCCCACGTCCAATACACATCAACTGGGGAGTCTAATATTCTTTCACTAGTGCACTGATATTATTTATACCACTTTTACAATAATGCAGTAGTCTGCATAACAGTAAATTTTGTATTTTTTGTATGAATAAAAAATCAAAATAGAAAGCAATAGTAATATAAGAGGGGCCTAGAGACGTGACTGATGAACAGAGGATATGTTATTTTAGTGCTGAGAATGTCTACATTGTTTATTCTGGACCCTGTTTTGAAATTGGCATCTTTTTTAATTTGCGTGAAATTGGCCAAATTGCCGATTTCTGACCACTTTATTGGGTAGTTCAAATTGGTAAATGGGCGGTTTCTTGTACTCAACTGATAGAAAGAATGGAGTTCTAAAGAAATAGCTTTGAGTTTGGTCAACTGGAACAACGGAATTGGCCAAAAACGGGGCTCAAAGTTGGCGAAATCGCCGATGCGTGTATGCCGCTGAGACTGCTAATTTTGCGGGAGCATAATTCCGTGAGTTTTCGACCAAATTTCATACTTTTGGTGTTATTACCATCGGGCAAACATTCTCTGTCATTTCATGAGAAAAAAAAATAATTTTTTTTCCAAAAATTTTGCGACATCAGAATGACAGTTTCAGAAAGGGGCTTGTGACAGTCAAAGGGTTAAGAAATAAGAGAAAATGTAAACTAGAAAGAGAGAGATGCTTCCTATACAGGCGAAGGCAAAGAATCACAGAGCTGCTGAAAGGGGCCAATATATCTGAAATTAGAAAGGAGCACTGGTCAGAGAAATAGCAAATATTGAACTTAAGCTTAAGGAGTCAAGCAGGGAACAAGAAACTCAGGAACAAAAGCCATAAATTAAATTAAAAAAACAAAATACTTCTTGTCTTACGCCAAATCTAGGACCAAAAACCACATCCCTGCTTAAATGAGATTGAACTTACACAGATGACAGCAAAGAAATGATTGAGATACTGAAGTCCCAATATAACTCAGCATTTAGCGAGTCGTTAATCAGACTAAAGGTTGACAATCTAAATTAATTTTTTATGACTGAGACTTAAAATTTGGTAAGTTCAAGAATTTCTGATATTATCCTAACACCACAAGAGTTTGAATAAACAGTAAATGACATGCCCATACACTCTGCCTTAGGCCCAGACTTGTGGAATTCCGTGTTCATCAAAAACTGGAAGAGGTCCCTTTGACATGCCTTAAGCATTCTGTAGAAAGGGAGCATAAACACGGGTCATCACACAATCGCTAAAAACAACGCATATAGCCCCACTCCACAAAGATGGCAGTAAAGCAGTTGCAGAGAATTACAGACCGATAGCACTAACATCCCACATCATTAATATCTTTGAAAAGGCTCTAAGAAGCAAGATCGCCACCCACATAGATACCCATCAGTTGTACAACCCAGGGCAGCATGGGTTTAGAGCAGGATGCTCTTGCCTTTCACAACTACGGGACCCCTATGACATGGTCTTGGATATACTGGAGGATGAACAAAATACAAATGTAGTATATACGGACTTTTCAAAAGCCTTTGACAAGTGCGATCATGGTGTAATAGCACAAAATGCATAATAAAGGAATAACAGGAAAAGTGGGTAGATGGATGTATAACTTCCTAACAAATAGAACAAAGAATAATAGTAAACAGAGTAAAATCTGAGGTGGCTACAGTGAAAAGCTCTGTTTCACAAGGCACAGTACTCCCATCCTGTTCCTCATCCTCACATCTGACATGGAGATGTCAGCTATAACATCATGTCCTCCTTTGTGGATGATACCCGAATTTGCATGAGTGTCATCAATTGAAGACACTGCAGATCTTCAGGCGAACTTCAACCAAACCTTTAAATGGGCTGCAGAAAACCGTGAAGTTCAATGAAGACAAATTTCAGTTACTCCACTATGGAAAACTCAGGAAAATAACAATTGCATCAGAGTATAAAACAAATTCCAACCACGCAGTAGAGCAAAAAATTAATGTGAAGGCCCTGTGAGTGATAATGTCAGAGGATCTCGCTTCCAAAGATCACAACAATGTATCTACCACATCTGCTAGGAAAATGATAGGATGGATAATGAGAGCCTTCAAAATTAGAGATGCCAAGCCCACGATGATCCTCTTCAAATCTCTTGTTCTCTTTAAGCTGGAATATTGCTGTACACTAAGGCTTCTTTCAAGGCAGGCGAAACTGCAGACCTGGAAAATGTAGAGAGAACTTTCATGGCACACATAAGTATGATAAAGCACCTAAATTACTGGTAACAGCTGAAGTCCCTTGATTTGTACTCTCTGGAATGCAGGCGAGAAAGGTACAGAATAATATACACTTGGAAAATCCTAGAGGGACTAGTCTCAAATCTGCACATGGAAATCACTCCCAATGAAAGCAAAAGACTTGGCAGGTGATGCAACATCCCCCCAATGAAAAGCAGGGGTAATCCCCCTTATGTATGCTGCCTCCCAGCATACATAAGGGGGATTACCAATAGACCCCTGGCTGTCTTCAAGAAGGCACTGGACTGATGCCTAAAGTCAGTACCTGAGCAGCCAACCTGTGGGTCCTATATTGGTTTATGTGAGGCCAGCAGTAACAGCCTAGTTGATTTGGTCCTGATCCACCATGAGGCCTGGTCATGGACCAGTCCACTGGGGTGTTGACCCCCGAAACCCCCTCCCGGTATTAAATTATAAATCTGCTTGTGTCTGCTGCTTTAAGACAGGCACTGGCCTAGTCCAATTAACAATTCACAGTTTAGTTAAATCTGAATTTCACAATTTATTTGTAAAATCTTTTACAATTGGTTTGCCAAAGAAGCTGCTGTGTGTTAGTTGTAACTGTGAGAAGATTATTGTTTGAGAATGTTAGTGTCGTCTGAACACTGATGTTAGCACACTTCTTGTAAGACAGTGATGAAGTGAATGATATTGAATGTGCTTCCTCTCTGTTGTGTCACATTGCCATGGTGGAAAACCACCGATCTGTTGAAGAAAAAATGTTTGAGAATTAACTTAAATAAATCCTTGATATAATGGACTTATAAAATTATACAAAACCCACTTAAAAAATTCTACCTTTAACTCCTCTGTTTTCAATTTATGTTGTAGTACATCTGCACATTGTGTGTACAGTACTGTATTAGGTGTCCAGTAGAGTAGTGTACTGGTTTACTGTATTTTATCATTGTGAAATAACAGACACCCACTATTGGTCTGTTACATTGAGCATTTACTGTATATAGTTCATTATTAATGTATTTGTTTACTGTGTGTCTTGCAGGTTGGTTCACACAAGGTAAAGATGTCTAGAGAACCTGAGGTTTCAGTTCAAGCCTTCCAGAAGCACATGAGATTTCTACGAGAGCGTTACGGCCAGCAGGTGGTGCTCAACCTGCTGGGTACTGGTGTCACTGGTCGCAGCCAGGGTGAAGCTGCACTCTCTCACATGTTCCAAGTAACTCACTCTTTTTGTACCCCTAAGCTCTTTCATACTTAACAAGACACATGCAACACTTGGGTATCCATATTCTGGAAGTGTTTTGCCAGCCAGTGGCTTCAGTCCAATGATGAGAAATGACAGAAAAGGAGTGAGAGAGAATCAGTCCCTCAGTTTGGAATCTGTGTGTTCAGTCCATTAAGACTGAAGGCCCAAAAACATTGACTCCAAGCTGAGGGACTGATTACCTCACACTCCTCTTATACCATTTCTCTGCATTGGACTGAAAAAGCCACTGACTAGCGAAATGTTTCCAGAATAAAGATACCCAAGTGTTGCATAAGTATCTTACTTATTGACTTGTTGGTATTCAAAATCATTTATTCAGTCTCTAATGCATTACTACATTAACATTACAGCACTCAAATTTACTGTAAGTGACAGAGGAATGGATCTTTGTGGTGGGTGTTTGCAATATAAACAAAATCCTGACCCTGGCAGTGTATAATGGGGGCAGTTAATGTCTGTCTTTGTGTTTAGTTGAAAACAGCAACTTCAAGGCATTTTCTCTGGTGGTTTTCATGGTTTTATTGGCTGTTTCTTAGTGCCAGTGAATGGTCTAGAAGACATACTTGTTGTATGGACAAGATTTGGGTTGGTATATGCAGTAGGACCCCTGTATCCATGGGTGATATATTCCAAGACCTACAGCCGATACCCAAAACCACGGATAGTAGTGAGCCCTATATCTATGTCATACCTATGATGAAATTTAAATGATAAATTATTCACAATAAGTGGAGAATTAGTACTTGTTCACTGATGGGAAGCACTTCACGGCTTCTCTTAGGCTTGAAGAATGTCATCATCACTGCTTTTGCACTTTGGGGCCATTATTAAGCAAAATTAAATATTATTTTCAGATCAGGGTAAGTCGCATATAATTGAAACCACAGAAGCTGAACCTGTGGATATGGCAGTCCTACTGTAATCAGAAGTGGCCTGAAATTGGAAAAAAATGGTCAGTTTTAGGCTGATTTTGCAGGGGAAGGGTAAGAAGACCTCCCTACCTTCCCCTGGTCTGTTTTATGGGTTTTTACCACATCTGCTTCAATATTAAAATGATTTAAACTATGACCAAGCATTTGGGTTGTCATTTATTAACCAAAGAACCACAGAAAAGACGTCAGTTTTTTTGGGGTGTGTGTGTGTGATGATGGGTGGTAAATGTAGGTCAAGTGTTACATAGGAGAGGCCCAGGTGTGTGATTAATGAACAGAGGAAATATTGTTTTAGTGCCTGCAGTGATTACACTGTTCATTGTGGATGCTTAGTAATAATGGTAGAATTACCAACAAAATGTTAAGTAAATGGACACAGGTGCAACTAATGTGTCCATCATATTGTGGCAACATTTTGCTCTCAAGACTTCACAAACATTACAAGGACATAGAGGATATATATAACTTGCCTAGTGACCATATGTACAATTACTGCACTGTTATTGCCTTATTATGCTCTACACATAAAGGGGCTTTTGGCATGTACACCCAATTGTTATAATCCTTTGTACAAACATGTATCATGCTAAAATAAAATTATTATAATAATAATAATAATTATATATCCTAGGTAGTAGGTTGGTAGACAGCAACCGCCCAGGGAGGTACTACCGTCCTGCGAAGTGAGTGTAAAACGAAAGCCTGTAATTGTTTTACATGATGGTAGGATTGCTGGTGTCCTTTTTTCTGTCTCATTAACATGCAAGATTTCAGGTACGTCTTGCTACTTCTACTTACACTTAGGTCACACTACACATACATGTACAAGCATATATATACACCCCCTCTGGGTTTTCTTCTATTTTCTTTCTAGTTCTTATTCTTGTTTATTTCCTCTTATCTCCATGGGGAAGTGGAACAGAATTCTTCCTCCATAAGCCATGCGTGTTGTAAGAGGCGACTAAACTGCCGGGAGCAAGGGGCTAGTAACCTCTTCTGTATATATTACTAAATGTAAAAGGAGAAACTTTCGTTTTTCCTTTTGGGCCACCCCGCCTCGGTGGGATACGGCCGGTTTGTTGAAAGAAAGAATTATTATATATATCATGTGAGGTGAATGATAGGTAATGATAGTAGTAGAGGAGTAGTAGTAGTAGTATGAGTGGAGGTAACTCTTGGTTGCTATGTGATAGCAGGGTTTGTTTGAGTAGAATTCTGGCTAATGCCTCCACAATGACGAACCTGCCTTTATTTTGTTTAATGGTGTCTGAAATGGCAATAAATATGACTCTATGCACTCATGCCTGCAGTAGTTTGCTTCTTTGATCACTAGGCAGGCATCACTGTATCTCATAAGATTGTTGGAGTTTCTGTGCTGTACACATGCAATGTTCAAGGTGTCATTTCTGCACGCATTTATGTATCCACTGAGATGTTTGAATAGTGCATTCTGTTTCACTAGTGTATATCTTTTCACAGCCTCCACAAGAGGCTGGTTCAAGGATCTTCACTTGTGTCCTGGTCAGGTCTTTGATGGATGTGCTGGTTATGATGGTGACTAGTGTTGGTTTATGCAAGTACTGTAGAGATGATCAAGGCAACTTGGCTGTTGGGAAGGATTATGATTTTGTTTTAAAGTGGTGCTAGTGTGTGGTGAATTGATAATTTGGAGGGCTCTTTTCTTAAAATTCCTAATAAAAAGGGAAGGAAATTGTATATCAGTGGGGGACCACCACAGTGTTAGAAAGGAGGAAAGATGGCTGGTCTGAGACCATGCCTCAGGGACCATCATCCTCAAAACTTTAAAAAAATATAAAATATAGTAAATTATTGTATTTTTCAAGAAAATAGCTTTATTACTCAAATACAACTCAGAGGAAATGTTTCTTGTGTCACATGCAACACATCTACTACTGGTGGAGTAAGGACTCACTTCACATCAACTTTGTTTCAGATCCAGCACATCAACTGCTGCTGGAGTAAGGACTCTCCTCACATCGTCTTCGACTTCCATCAAGAGTGTAAGGGCGGTCATATAGAAAACCTCCACAAAAAACTTCAGCCTCGAATCAAAGATGAAATGGAAAGCTTTGGTTACTTCTGTTCCAGGAAGGGCCAAGTGATGTCTGTGAGTGCAACACTAAGTGTTATCTTTAATTGTTAAGTGAAACTTTAATCTGTTTGTGTCATTCAACACTAGCTGTGGTGGAGACTTGATCCACTATCATGTATGGATCATTCAACACTAGCTGTGGTGGAGACTTGATCCACTATCATGTATGGATCATTCAACACTAGCTGTGGTGGAGACTTGATCCACTATCATGTATGGATCATTCAACACTAGCTGTGGTGGAGACTTGATCCACTATCATGTATGGATCATTCAACACTAGCTGTGGTGGAGACTTGATCCACTATCATGTATGGATCATTCAACACTAGCTGTGGTGGAAACTTGATCCACTATCATGTATGGATCATTCAACACTAGCAGTGGTGGAGACTTGATCCACTATCATGTATGGATCATTCAACACTAGCAGTGGTGGAGACTTGATCCACTATCATGTATGCATCATTCAACACTAGCAGTGGTGGAGACTTGATCCACTATCATGTATGGATCATTCAACACTAGCAGTGGTGGAGACTTGATCCACTATCATGTATGGATCATTCATTACTAGCAGTGGTGGAGACTTGATCCACTATCATGTATGGATCATTCAACACTAGCAGTGGTGGAGACTTGATCCACTATCATGTATGGATCATTCAACACTAGCAGTGGTGGAGACTTGATCCACTATCATGTATGCATCATTCAACACTAGCAGTGGTGGAGACTTGATCCACTATCATGTATGCATCATTCAACACTAGCAGTGGTGGAGACTTGATCCACTATCATGTATGGATCATTCAACACTAGCAGTGGTGGAGACTTGATCCACTATCATGTATGGATCATTCATTACTAGCAGTGGTGGAGACTTGATCCACTATCATGTATGGATCATTCATTACTAGCAGTGGTGGAGACTTGATCCACTATCATGTATGCATCATTCAACACTAGCAGTGGTGGAGACTTGATCCACTATCATGTATGCATCATTCAACACTAGCAGTGGTGGAGACTTGATCCACTATCATGTATGCATCATTCAACACTAGCGTGGTGGAGACTTGATCCACTATCATGTATGCATCATTCAACACTAGCAGTGGTGGAGACTTGATCCACTATCATGTATGCATCAATTCAACACTAGCAGTGGTGGAGACTTGATCCACTATCATGTATGCATCATTCAACACTAGCAGTGGTGGAGACTTGATCCACTATCACGTATGGATCATTCATTACTAGCAGTGGTGGAGACTTGATCCACTATCATGTATGGATCATTCAACACTAGCAGTGGTGGAGACTTGATCCACTATCATGTATGCATCATTCAACACTAGCAGTGGTGGAGACTTGATCCACTATCATGTATGCATCATTCCACACTAGCAGTGGTGGAGACTTGATCCACTATCATGTATGCATCATTCAACACTAGCAGTGGTGGAGACTTGATCCACTATCATGTATGGATCATTCATCACTAGCAGGGCCTGAGGATTTGTTAGGTTTTAGTTTCTCTATTTGTCTGAGGACCATGTCACTAGTTACCACAATCGTACATAGTTTATTATCATCCTGTTCTACATAATCTATTATTTCAGGAATTTTTTTTTTCTTTCAACAAGTTGGCCGTCTCCCACCGAGGCAGGGTGACCCAAAAAAGAAAGAAAATCCCCAAAAAGAAAATGCTTTCATCATCATTCAACACTTTCACCACACTCACACATTATCACTGCTTTTGCAGAGGTGCTCAGAATACAACAGTTTAGAAGCATATACGTATAAAGATACACAACATATCCCTCCAAACTGCCAATATCCCAAACCCCTCCTTTAAAGTACAGGCATTGTACTTCCCATTTCCAGGACTCAAGTCCGACTATATGAAAATAACCGGTTTCCCTGAATCCCTTCACTAAATATTACCCTGGTCACACTCCAAACAGATCGTCAGGTCCCAAGTACCATTCGTCTCCATTTTACTCCTATCTAACACGCTCACGCACGCTTGCTGGAAGTCCAAGCCCCTTGCCCACAAAACCTTCTTTACCCCCTCTCTCCAACCCTTTCGAGGACGACCCCTACCTCGCCTTCCTTCCCCTATAGATTTATATGCTTTCCATGTTTATTCTACTTTGATCCATTCTCTCTAAATGACCAAACCACCTCAAAACCCCTCTTCTGCCCTCTGACTAATACTTTTATTAACTCCACACCTTTTCCTAATTTTCACACTCCGAATTTTCTGCATAATATTTACACCACACATTGCCCTTAGACAGGACATCTCCACTGCCTCCAACCATCTCCTCGCTGCTACATTTACCACCCAAGCTTCACACCCATATAAGAGTGTTGGTACTACTATACTTTCATACATTCCCTTCTTTGCCTCCATAGATAAAGTATTGTGACTCCACATATACCTCAATGCACCACTCACCTTTTTTCCCTCATCAATTCTATGATTAACCTCATCCTTCATAAATCCATCCACCGACATGTCAACTCCCAAGTATCTGAAAACATTTACTTCTTCCATACTCCTCCTCCCCAATTTGATATCCAGTTTTTCTTTATCTAAATCATTTGATACCCTCATCACCGTACTCTTTTCTATGTTCACTTTCAACTTTCTACCTTTACACACATTCCCAAACTCATCCACTAACCTTTGCAATTTTTCTTTAGAATCTCCCATAAGCACAGTATCATCAGCAAAAAGTAACTGTTAATTCACATTTGAATTTGATTCCCCATAAATTTAATCCCACCCCTCTCCCGAACACCCTAGCATTTACTCTTTTACAACCCCATCTAATAAATATATTAAACAACCAATGGTGACATTACACATCCCTGTCTAAGACCTACTTTTACCGGGAATAGTCTCCCTCTCTTCTACACACCCTAACCTGAGCCTCACTATCCTCATAAAAACTCTTTACAGCATTTAGTAACTTACCACCTATTCTATATACTTGCAACATCTGCCACATTGCTCCCCTATCCACTCTATCGTATGCCTTTTCTAAATCCATAAATGCAATAAAAACTTCCCTACCTTTATCTAAATACTGTTCACATATATGCTTCAATGTAAACACTTGATCTACACTTGATCTACAGTATTTTAACATAAGAACATAAGAAAGGAGGAACACTGCAGCAGGCCTGTTGGCCCATACTAGGCAGGTCCTTTACAATTCATCCCACTAACAAACATTTGACCTACCCAATTTTCAATGCTACCCAAGAAATAAGCTCTGATGTGCAAGTCCCACTCAAATCCAAACCCATCCCACTCATGTATTTATCCAACCTAAATTTGAAACTACCCAAAGTCCTAGCCTCAATAATCCAACTAGGTAGACTGTTCCACTCATCTACTACCCTATTTCCAAACCAATACTTTCCTATGTCCTTTCTAAATCTAAACTTATCTAAAGTAAAAGGACACAAGTGCAACTAATGTGACATTTATTGTGGCAACGTTTCACTCTCCAGGAGCTTTATCACCCATTTGCCTGGGTGAAAACTGAGAGGAAGTAGGTATTTAGAATTTCACACACATCCTTATCACTGTCAGTGATCTGACCAGAGTTACTCTTGAGTGGGCCAATCTTGTCCCTAATCCTACTTCTGTATACCTGAAAGAACCCTTTTGGGTTAGTCTTTGAATCCCTTGAGACCTTAGCCTCATAATCCCTTTTTGCTTTTCTTATTCCTTTCTTTATTTCTCTCTTTAATTGAATGTATTGATTCCTTAACTGCCCATCCCCTCTTTTGATATGCCTATATATGCCTCTCTTTTGACCAATGAGATGTTTTAATCTATTGTTCATCCATTTGGGATCATTTTTGTTGGATCTTATTTCCCTACTCCGAACAAAAGTTGTCTGGGCAGCTAGAACTATGCTCTGAAAAACGTCATATTGGCAACCAAGATCACCTACCTGACCCATAGTCAAGACATCCCAATTTAGCCCACCAAGGTAATTTTTCAGTCCCATGAAGTCGGCCAAGCGAAAATCTGGGACAGAGATTTGATTGCAGTTATCTGGGTAATTCCATGATATATTGAAACTAAGTGATTTGTGATCACTTTCCCCAAGCTCATCATTAACCTCAAGATTATTAATTAGTGAATCTTTGTTGGCAAGAACCAGGTCAAGCAGATTGTTTCCTCTAGTTGGTTCTGTCACAACCTGTTCTAAAAAGCAATCCTGAACCGTATCAAGAAAGTCACTAGACTCAAGATTTCCTGTCATATTGTTCCAATCAATTTGTCTAAAGTTAAAATCTCCCATTATAACAACATTTTCATATCTGAAAGCAGTGAAAGTTTTTACGAGGATAGTGAGGCTCAATTTAGAGTACATAGGAAAGAGGGAAATTATTTCCCAGTAAAAGTAGGCCTTAGACAAGGATGTGTGATGTCACCGTGGTTGTTTAATATATTTATAGATGGGGTTGTAAGAGAAGTAAATGCGAGGGTCTTGACAAGAGGCGTGGAGTTAAAAGATAAAGAATCACACATAAAGTGGGAGTTGTCACAGTTGCTCTTTGCTGATGACACTGTGCTCTTGGGAGATTCTGAAGAGAAGTTGCAGAGATTGGTGGATGAATTTGGTAGGGTGTGCAAAAGAAGAAAATTAAAAGTGAATACAGGAAAGAGTAAGGTTATGAGGATAACAAAAATATTAGGTGATGAAAGATTGGATATCAGATTGGAGGGAGAGAGTATGGAGGAGGTGAATGTATTCAGATATTTGGGAGTGGACGTGCCACAGATGGGTCTATGAAGGATGAGGTGAATCATAGAATTGATGAGGGGAAAAGGTGAGTGGTGCACTTAGGAGTCTGTGGAGACAAGAACTTTGTCCTTGGAGGCAAAGAGGGGAATGTATGAGAGTATAGTTTTACCAACAGTCTTTATATGGGTGTGAAGCATGGGTGAAAGAATGTTGCAGCGAGGAGAAGCTGGAGC
>NC_069451.1:25282455-25297822 GCF_026875155.1 Cherax quadricarinatus | reverse complement strand
GTGGAGTGGGGCTATGTGTGTTGTTTTTAGTGAGTGTGGGATGACCCCCGTGTCATGCTCCCTCTCCATAGAAGGCATGTGACAGGGGCTTCTTGCAGTTCTTGATTAATATGGAGTTCCATGAGTCTGGGCCTAGGGCAGAGTGCATGGGCATGTCATCTATTGCCTTTTCAAAGTCTTGTGGTGTTAGGATAATATCAGAGATTTTCGAGATGACGAAATTTTGGGTCTCGCTCATAAAGAATTCAAGTAGATTGTCGACCCTTAGTTTACGTAACGGTTCGCTGAACATTGAGTCGTACTGGGACCTTTGTATCTCACTCATTTCTTTGCTGTCATCTCGTCTAAGCAAGGACATAATACTAGATGTTGTTTTACCCTTAGATTTTTTTAATCTCTTTTAGTTCCTCTTGAGATTCTTGTTTCTTGTACGATTCCGCTTAAGCTCGATAATTGCTATTTCTCTGACCAGTGCCTCCCTTCGTTTTTTCAGATATATTGGCCCCTCTCAGCAGCTCTGTGATTATTTGCCTTCGTCTGTATAGGGAACGTCTCTCTCTTTCTAGTTGACATCTTATCTGTCTTTTTCTCAATGGAATGTGCCTTGAGCAGTTCTCAAGAGCCACAGAGTTCATTTTTTCTAGGCAAAGATTTGGATCCGTGTTGTTTAGGATATCTTCCCAGCTTGTTTCATTTAGGACATGGTTAACTTGATCCCATTGTATGTTTTTGTTAATGAAGCTGAATTTTGTGAAGACACCCTCATGACTGATCACATTTTGCTGGTCAGGGGCCCTGTGCATACATTTCTGTACCTCTCTTATGTTGTAATCTGAGTGTATTGTCTTTGATACGGTTATATTACGTATCAGATCGTCGTTGTTAGTGGAGATGAGGCCCAGCGTATTTTCTAACAACTTTCTAACAATTTAAACCTACCTAATTCATTCTTAAATGTGAAAAACTATCAGTTAGTGTATGTAATCCTACGATTTTCTCTCTGTATTCTTACAATTTCCAAACTAATCTTTGGGTGGGTGTTAAGGGTTCCTGTGACTGCCGCATCACCTTATTTACAAACGAATCTGATCGGTGGAATTTTTTGACCTCAATAAATTTCCATACCTTGGGAATGACTTTTTTTTTTATTGGCCTCAAACCTTCAGTGCTAATATTTAACTTCATTAGAAATTATGCTGCGCTCTGCATTACTCTGAGTGCAGTGAGGCAGTGGAGGCTGAAGTTATACAGTACTGGGATACCTTCCTGGGTCACTGAGGTAGAGAAGGTTCAGGTTATGAGACACTGGGATATCTTCCTGGATCAGTGAGGTAGAAGTGGCTGGGGTTATACAATACTGGGATATCTTCCAGGATCAGTGAGGTAGAGGTGGCTGGGGTATTACAGTACTGGGATACCTTCTTGGATCACTGACGTAGAGAAGGTTGAGGTTATGAGACACTGGGATACCTTCCAGGATCACTGAGGTAGAGGTGGCTGGGGTTATACAATACTGGGGTAGTGTGGAAAATTTTTTGATTTTCCGAAACTATAGTGCCTAATAGGTGTTTAATGTGTCTATATGGGTCAAAAATGTATTTGAAAATAAGAGTAGAACCAAGAGTTCCCTTTGCGCATGCGCGGATGTGCGGGGGGGAGGGCGCGTATTGTTTTGAATGGTGGTGAGGAAGCTGAGAAAACATGGAACCACGAAATTGACGTTCACGGTGGCCTAAGGATTAATATAGGCCTCATTTCATAATAAGAAGTGTCGTAATTGTTCCTGGTGGAGAGTGAGGGAACGGGATTTACGGGACCACAGTAATAGAGTGGTAAAAGTGTGATAAGAGAAGGAGCGGGTGACTGACGCGCCACAATGGACTGTGTCCTGGGGAAAATTACCCTTGGATTAATCATCACTCATCGGTCTCAGATCTTAATGGAGTGACCTCTAATTTGTATAATAGTTATGAGACGTTAAATCGGCTTGTGAATTGTAATGTAATTAATGATAATAACGCTAAGTTAAGAGAATATGTGAAGTGAAATAAGTCGTTTGCTCCGAGTGAACACGCTAGACCTCGTTGTTAACGAGACGAGGAAAGGGAAACTCCTTGAGTCACGACGTCTAAAGCAGGACAAACCAGCGGATACCTCGTCCTGCTGGAATGAGAATCGTGTCGGTGTAGCAGGACATCGAAAATGAGATGGTGAATCAAGAAATGAGGAATATCAATCACCCACAGTTAAGTAACCCTTCTAGTTATAGCAACCTTAGACTGGCCAGTAGTGGTATGTTATAATTAGATAGGTTACGAGTGATCCAGCTACATCAAGTGACCACCAGAGAACATCTGGTAAGTAGTGGGATTATGTACAAATGTTTTCCTTGACGGATGTATCCATGTGTGTCCTACCCCCCCCCCCCTTCATTCAGTTAAACTAATATAATCTATACAGTCCACAATTAATTAGTAGCACCGTACTTGTGGGTGCTACCCAATCCATACTGGTCTCGGATAGATATGGATAAGATTGTGAGGTCGAGGGGACCACTTGGTGCGACCAGGGGTGGTTAAGTTTTCTCACATGTCTACACGGGGTGACTACGGTAAACAATATGATTGTCTCCCAATGAGATTACTGGTATGTATATAATGTTGAGGTACATACAGGTAAGCACCCTAGAAAATTTTCCATATCTGCCCGTTGGTCCTTCGAAAACGGATGCAATCAGTGAAAAAATTAATTGAATTAATTACTTAATAATTAAGTGACTGATTGAAGGAAGTGGGTGTAGGGTGCACAAGTTTAATCGATCGTGTGATGGATGACAATTAGCCCAATTAATTGCTAGCACATGTGTGGCTAGGATTTATACAAGAGTAAAGTGCAAGAATTACTCTTATAAGGCGCCTACTTAAGTTGTATAATCAGTGATTAATAATTCTCTAACCATGACTGGATCTAATGGAGTTAATGTGGCTGACAAGTCCGTGAATTTTAGAGTAATGAAAGCATCATTACAGGCTATTAAAAGCCATGTGACGAAGGCATTTGATTTAGTGAATCAAAGAACCGTGAACCTAATGAATTAAAGTTATATTTAGATGCTTTAGAGAGTAGATTTGATTGGTACAAATTGTGGTTTAAAGACTGTGAAAGAGATCTGCTAGAGAATTGTGCAGATGGAATGGAAATGAATGTTTTAATTAATCAACATTACGAATTGGAAGAAAAACTGTCTTGTAAAAGTAAGGCTTTGAATAAATTAAAGGGTGTAAGCCAGGCAGTTGATCAACCTATTAATGCAAAGGGTGTGTTTGCCAAAACCTCCGTAGTACGGTCTGGAGGAAATCAGACTAGGTCGCAGGAATTAATTGTTCAATTGCAGACCAGTCAGCCAAACAGTTCTAAGGATATAACACATAATGACTCTGAAGTATCTGTCAAGCCTCAAAAGGGAAAAATAATCCCAGTGGTAATAATCATAGTTAAGAGTTAAATAGGCACATATCAAGTCAGGAATCAGTAATAGTGGTTCCTCACATCAAGGTAAGAGGAATAAGTACCTCAGTAAGTGTAACCCAGTTAATAAGAGGTCAGGCAAGGAAAAGAGAGACTGCCTCTTCTGCCAGGGTACTCATTTCACTAAAAATTGTAATGCCTGTAATTCATGGGATATTAAAGTGGAAAGAATGAAAGAACTTGACAGATTTATCAGATGTCTAGACAATCATAATGTAAAGGATTGTCATACCAAATTGAACAGTTGCTATCAATGCAACAAGGAAAAGCACCATACAGTTATGTGCAGGGTTGTATGTGATTCTATAATAATGGTGACAATAATGATAATGTTAATAACCCTGACACTACAGTGACTGATGTAAAGGTTGCAGCTAATGGCAATAATGATGGCCTAGCTGAGGTAGCCTTGACGGTGTTGGATGTAAAAATTCAGGATAAAGGGCATAAATCCAAAACCATACGGCGTCACTCTCCTCAACACTGGTACGGGCCATGTAATATATGGCAGACTACCGCCTAGTAATAATGACTAGAGGAAGTAGTGAATACGGTCACGGTGTCTTACTCATGAAAGGTCAACCCAGTACAAGTATTCTTCTATCGAGAATGATGTTGAACCAGTCTAATTTGTGGGAGCTGGACAGCATAGGGATTAATGTAAATGAGGAAAGTCCAAATGATTCCTTTACTCAGGAACAATACCTGAAGGATGTTAAATGTGAATCTGGACATTACTGGGTGCGACTTCCGTGGAAGCTTGACCGTCCAGAATTACCTACTAATTATAGGATGGCGTATGGACAGTTAAAGGGCCCAGCTCTGCGAACTGAGCAAGACACCAAAATTGTTGACTGCTTATATGATATAATTAATAACAGTTAAATAATAAATTGTTCTTACTTCAGGCGACGATAAATGCACACCTTAAATGCACAGGCGGTCCACTGAGCGAAGTAATTGGGTAAATAATCTTATGTGGACAATTTCCGGGTGTGACGTCAACTGAAGAGGAACTAATGAGGATATGTGAAGGGGTTAATGAAATAATGAAGAAATGTGCTGGGACTGACTTGGGATACTGAGAGACTTGTTATTGTTAAAGTCTCAAAATTCCAGTATGCCCAATAAATTAATCCAGGGAGCATAGGCTTATGCCCCTGAGAGAATGGAACACTAATTAGTCCATTTTGAGGGTTCAATAAATATGGATGGCCATGGAGTTGGTGCCTATATGCAGTAATGTGCTGGGGCTGACTTGGATACTGAAGACTTGTTATTGGTAAAGTCTCAAAATTCCAGTATGCCCAATAACTTAATCCAGGGAGCATAGGCTTATGCCCCTGAGAAATGGAACACCAATTAGTCCATTTTGAGGGTTCAATAAATATGGATGGCCATGGAGTTGGTGCCTATATGCAGTAATGTGCTGGGGCTGACTTGGGATACTGAGAGACTTGTTATTGGTAAAGTCTCAAAATTCCAGTATGCCCAATAACTTAATCCAGGGAGCATAGGCTTATGCCCCTGAGAGAATGGAACACCAATTAGTCCATTTTGAGAGTTCAATAAATATGGGTGGCCAGTGAAGATGGGAAAATTGTACTCCACATTATGTAAGTCGTCTAGCAACGACCTCCGCCCCGCCCGCAGTGTGGAAAATTTTTTGATTTTCCGAAACTATAGTGCCTAATAGGTGTTTAATGTGTCTATATGGGTCAAAAATGTATTTGAAAATAAGAGTAGAACCAAGAGTTCCCTTTGCGCATGCGCGGATGTGCGGGGGGAGGGCGCGTATTGTTTTGAATGGTGTGAGGAAGCTGAGAAAACATGGAACCACGAAATTGACGTTCACGGTGGCCTAAGGATTAATATAGGCCTCATTTCATAATAAGAAGTGTCGTAATTGTTCCTGGGGGAGAGTGAGGGAACGGGATTTACGGGGCCACAGTAATAGAGTGGTAAAAGTGTGATAAGAGAAGGAGCGGGTGACTGACGCGCCACAATGGACTGTGTCCTGGGGAAAATTACCCTTGGATTAATCATCACTCATCGGTCTCAGATCTTAATGGAGTGACCTCTAATTTGTATAATAGTTATGAGACGTTAAATCGGCTTGTGAATTGTAATGTAATTAATGATAATAACGCTAAGTTAAGAGAATATGTGAAGTGAAATAAGTCGTTTGCTCCGAGTGAACACGCTAGACCTCGTTGTTAACGAGACGAGGAAAGGGAAACTCCTTGAGTCACGACGTCTAAAGCAGGACAAACCAGCGGATACCTCGTCCTGCTGGAATGAGAATCGTGTCGGTGTAGCAGGACATCGAAAATGAGATGGTGAATCAAGAAATGAGGAATATCAATCACCCACAGTTAAGTAACCCTTCTAGTTATAGCAACCTTAGACTGGCCAGTAGTGGTATGTTATAATTAGATAGGTTACGAGTGATCCAGCTACATCAAGTGACCACCAGAGAACATCTGGTAAGTAGTGGGATTATGTACAAATGTTTTCCTTGACGGATGTATCCATGTGTGTCCTACCCCCCCCCCTTCATTCAGTTAAACTAATATAATCTATACAGTCCACAATTAATTAGTAGCACCGTACTTGTGGGTGCTACCCAATCCATACTGGTCTCGGATAGATATGGATAAGATTGTGAGGTCGAGGGGACCACTTGGTGCGACCAGGGGTGGTTAAGTTTTCTCACATGTCTACACGGGGTGACTACGGTAAACAATATGATTGTCTCCCAATGAGATTACTGGTATGTATATAATGTTGAGGTACATACAGGTAAGCACCCTAGAAAATTTTCCATAGGTTGTCACCCACAACATGGTGTATGTGGTGTATTATTAAAGCTTTTTAATTAAGTAATAAAAAATATTCACCTAATTTGGTAAAAAAAAGTATGCACATTTACGTAAATAAAATATATTTAATTACTGAGGTTAAGTTCAATAGTAAATTGTTTACAGCGCAGACGTCGACTTCCTCCTGATCCTACTACTGAGTCTAACTTAAACTTTATATATTTACAATTATTATATCTCTTAACATTACATATAGAAATACGTGATGTCAAGTACACTAATGTGATGTTACTTTACGTGGACAAAAAATTCGTTCACGTGGAAGGTGATATATCTATAATTTTATGTGAGACATGGGTGTGTGAGAGAGTGACGAGGATTGAGACGTGGCGTTGTCTAAGAGTTTCTCGATTCTACTTTTGAAAATGTCTTTTGTTTAATATTTTCGAATTCTTTGCCTCTTTTGACTTTATTTAACAATAACTTATATATATAAGCCATGTTGTTTTATATCTACATGCTTTCTATGGGTAGGTAGAAAGGAATATATGGGTAATGGAGAGTAAAAGGATAGTTGAAGACGGATTTGGAGGATTGCGAGGCATGTCTAGGCTGAGGTTCTCCCGATTCTAATTTTGAAGTCGACTTACACGTAATATATTCAAAATTATTACATCTTATGAGTTCACTTAATACTCAGGTGCATACAGATAATAAACTTTACATCTATGTATTTGTTATTAGTAAATAAGAGGACATATATGGGTCAACGATGGGTGAGATAATGGTCGAGGTGTGATGTAGAGGTTTAGGACACGGTGCTGGTCTGACAGCTGAGGAACATGGCCGCCCTGGCCCTCCGTGTCTACCAGAAGACCGATCCTAAAGCCGAGTTTTCGGTCTTGCTGGAGAACAAGAAGTCCAAGACCAGCCTGTTGCTGCAGGCAGGGACCGTCTCCACCCTCTGTGAGTGTAAAGTAGAACCTACCCTCCTCCATTACCGTTTAAATAACGGGTAAATCTCTGTTTATCTCCAGCATTTGACAGTCAGCTTACCGGGAAACTCTTATCTTTTTGAAGGTATCTTTTTTCTACTAGAATATTCTGGGCTAATATATACCTCACCTGTTATCTTAGTGTTATATTACATAATAACACCTGTTGTCCCGTTATTATCTGTTGTTTTAGTGGTTTATCTAAACCTGTTCCTATCCTCAAGCTTTGTTGCCCTGAAATAAATATATATGTTTGGTTATCTTAGGTGATCGTAGGTTATCCTGGGTGATTATAGATGATCACAGGTGATCGTGGGTTATCCTGGGTGATTATAGATGATCACAGGTGATCGTAGGTTATCCTGGGTGATTATAGATGATCACAGGTGATCGTAGGTTATCCTGAGTGATTATAGATGATCACAGGTGATCGTAGGTTATCCTGGGGAATCACAGGTTATGGTGGTTTTCCTGGGTGATTATAGGTGACTGGGGAGGACCTTCCTCTTCCCCCAGAACCACTGGGGAGGACCTTCCTCTTCCCCAGAACCACTGGGGAGGACCTTCCTCTTCCCCCAGAACCACTGGGGAGGACCTTCCTCTTCCCCTAGAACCACTGGGGAGGACCTTCCTCTTCCCCCAGAACCACTGGGAGGACCTCCTCTTCCCTACAACCACTGGGAGGACCTTCCTCTTCCCCCAGAACCACTGGGGAGGACCTTCCTCTTCCCCCAAACCACTGGGAGGACCTTCCTCTTCCCCCAGAACCACTGGGGAGGAACTTCCTCTTCCCCCAGAACCACTGGGGAGACCTTCCTCTTCCCCCAGAACCACTGGGGAGGACCTTACTCTTCCCCCAGAACCACTGGGAGGACCTTACTCTTCCCCCAGAACCACTGGGGAGGACCTTACTCTTCCCCAGAACCACTGGGGAGGACCTTACTCTTCCCCCAGAACCACTGGGGAGGACCTTCCTCTTCCCCCAGAACCACTGGGAGGACCTTCCTCTTCCCCAGAACCACTGGGGAGGACCTTCCTCTTCCCCCAGAACCACTGGGGAGGACCTTCCTCTTCCCCCAGAACCACTGGGGAGGACCTTCCTCTTCCCCCAGAACCACTGGGGAGGACCTTCCTCTTCCCCCAGAACCACTGGGGAGGACCTTCCTCTTCCCCCAGAACCACTGGGGAGGACCTCCTCTTCCCCTAGAACCACTGGGGAGGACCATCCTCTTCCCTAGAACCACTGGGGAGGACCTTCCTCTTCCCCCAGAACCACTGGGGAGGACCTTCCTCTTCCCCCAGAACCACTGGGGAGGACCTTCCTCTTCCCCCAGAACCACTGGGAGGACCTTCCTCTTCCCCCAGAACCACTGGGGAGGACCTTCCTCTTCCCCCAGAACCACTGGGGAGGACCTTCCTCTTCCCCCAGAACCACTGGGGAGGACCTTCCTCTTCCCCCAGAACCACTGGGGAGGACCTTCCTCTTCCCCCAGAACCACTGGGGAGGACCTTCCTCTTCCCCCCAGAACCACTGGGAGGACCTTCCTCTTCCCCCAGAACCACTGGGGAGGACCTTCCTCTTCCCCCAGAACCACTGGGGAGGACCTTCCTCTTCCCCCAGAACCACTGGGAGGACCTTCCTCTTCCCCCAGAACCACTGGGGAGGACCTCCTCTTCCCCAGAACCACTGGGAGGACCTTCCTCTTCCCCCAGAACCACTGGGGAGGACCTTCCTCTTCCCCCAGAACCACTGGGGAGGACCTTCCTCTTCCCCCAGAACCACTGGGGAGGACCTTCCTCTTCCCCCAGAACCACTGGGGAGGACCTTCCTCTTCCCCCAGAACCACTGGGAGGACCTTCCTCTTCCCCCAGAACCACTGGGGAGGACCTTCCTCTTCCCCCAGAACCACTGGGGAGGACCTTCCTCTCCCCCAGAACCACTGGGAGGACCTTCCTCTTCCCCCAGAACACTGGGGAGGACCTTCCTCTTCCCCCAGAACCACTGGGAGGACCTTCCTCTTCCCCCAGAACCACTGGGGAGGACCTTCCTCTTCCCCCAGAACCACTGGGAGGACCTTCCTCTTCCCCCAGAACCACTGGGGAGGACCTCCTCTTCCCCCAGAACCACTGGGGAGGAACTTCCTCTTCCCCCAGAACCACTGGGGAGGACCTTCCTCTTCCCCCAGAACCACTGGGGAGGACCTTACTCTTCCCCCAGAACCACTGGGAGGACCTTACTCTTCCCCCAGAACCACTGGGGAGGACCTTACTCTTCCCCAGAACCACTGGGGAGGACCTTACTCTTCCCCCAGAACCACTGGAGAGGACCTTCCTCTTCCCCCAGAACCACTGGGGAGGACCTTCCTCTTCCCCAGAACCACTGCACTGGGAGGACCTTCCTTTCCCCCAGAACCACTGGGAGGACCTTCCTCTTCCCCCAGAACCACTGGGAGGACCTTCCTCTTCCCCCAGAACCACTGGGGAGGACCTTCCTCTTCCCCAGAACCACTGGGGAGGACCTTCCTCTTCCCCCAGAACCACTGGGGAGGACCTTCCTCTTCCCCCAGAACCACTGGGGAGGACCTTCCTCTTCCCCCAGAACCACTGGGGAGGACCTTCCTCTTCCCCTAGAACCACTGGGGAGGACCATCCTCTTCCCTAGAACCACTGGGGAGGACCTTCCTCTTCCCCCAGAACCACTGGGGAGGACCTTCCTCTTCCTCCAGAACCACTGGGAGGACCTTCCTCTTCCCCCAGAACCACTGGGGAGGACCTTCCTCTTCCCCCAGAACCACTGGGGAGGACCTTCCTCTTCCCCCAGAACCACTGGGGAGGACCTTCCTCTTCCCCCAGAACCACTGGGGAGGACCTTCCTCTTCCCCCAGAACCACTGGGGAGGACCTTCCTCTTCCCCCAGAACCACTGGGGAGGACCTTCCTCTTCCCCCAGAACCACTGGGGAGGACCTTCCTCTTCCCCCAGAACCACTGGGAGACCTTCCTCTTCCCCCAGAACCACTGGGGAGGACCTTCCTCTTCCCCCAGAACCACTGGGGAGGACCTTCCTCTTCCCCCAGAACCACTGGGGAGGACCTTCCTCTTCCCCCAGAACCACTGGGGAGGACCTTCCTCTTCCCCCAGAACCACTGGGGAGGACCTTCCTCTTCCCCCCAGAACCACTGGGGAGGACCTTCCTCTTCCCCCAGAACCACTGGGGAGGACCTTCCTCTTCCCCCAGAACCACTGGGAGAGGACCTTCCTCTTCCCCCAGAACCACTGGGGAGGACCTTCCTCTTCCCCCAGAAACCACTGGGGAGGACCTTCCTCTTCCCCCAGAACCACTGGGGAGGACCTTCCTCTTTTCCCCCAGAACCACTGGGGAGGACCTTCCTCTTCCCCCAGAACCACTGGGGAGGACCTTCCTCTTCCCCCAGAACCACTGGGGAGGACCTTCCTCTTCCCCCAGAACCACTGGGAGGACCTTCCTCTACCCCCAGAACCACTGGGGAGGACCTTCCTCTTCCCCCAGAACCACTGGGGAGGACCTTCCTCTTCCCCCAGAACCACTGGGGAGGACCTTCCTCTTCCCCCAGAACCACTGGGGAGGACCTTACTCTTCCCCCAGAACCACTGGGGAGGACCATCCTCTTCCCCCAGAACCACTGGGAGGACCTTCCTCTTCCCCCAGAACCACTGGGGAGGACCTTCCTCTTCCCCCAGAACCACTGGGGAGGACCTTCCTCTTCCCCCAGAACCACTGGGAAGGACCTTCCTCTTCCCCCAGAACCACTGGGGAGGACCTTCCTCTTCCCCCAGAACCACTGGGGAGGACCTTCCTCTTCCCCCAGAACCACTGGGAGGACCTTCCTCTTCCCCAGAACCACTGGGGAGGACCTTCCTCTTCCCCCAGAACCACTGGGGAGGACCTTCCTCTTCCCTCAGAACCACTGGGGAGGACCTTCCTCTTCCCCCAGAACCACTGGGAGGACCTTCCTCTTCCCCCAGAACCACTGGGGAGGACCTTCCTCTTCCCCCAGAACCACTGGGGAGGACCTTCCTCTTCCCCCAGAACCACTGGGGAGGACCTTCCTCTTCCCCCAGAACCACTGGGAAGAACCTTCCTCTTCCCGCAGAACCACTGGGAAGGACCTTCCTCTTCCCCCAGAACCACTGGGGAGCACCTTCCTCTTCCCCCAGAACCACTGGGGAGGACCTTCCTCTTCCCCCAGAACCACTGGGGAGGACCTTCCTCTTCCCCCAGAACCACTTGGGAGGACCTTCCTCTTCCCCCAGAACCACTGGGGAGGACCTTCCTCATCCCCCAGAACCACTGGGGAGGACCATCCTCTTCCCACAGAACCACTGGGAGGACCTTCCTCTTCCCCCAGAACCACTGGGGAAGACCTTCCCCTTCCCCCAGAACCACTGGGAGGACCTTCCTCTTCCCCCAGAACCACTGGGGAAGACCTTCCTCTTCCCCCAGAACCACTGGGGAAGACCTTCCTCTTCCCCCAGAACCACTGGAGAAGACCTTCCTCTTCCCCCAGAACCACTGGGGAGGACCTTCCTCTTCCCCCAGAACCACTGGGTAGGACCTTCCTCTTCCCCCAGAACCACTGGGGAGGACCTTCCTCTTCCACCAGAACCACTGGGGAGGACCTTCCTCTTCCAGCAGAACCACTGGGGAGGACCTTCCTCTTCCCAAAGAACCACTGGGGAGGACCTTCCTCTTCCCCCAGAACCACTGGGGAGGACCTTCCTCTTCCCGCAGAACCACTGGGGAGGACCTTCCTCTTCCCCCAGAACCACTGGGGAGGACCTTCCTCTTCCCCCAGAACCACTGGGGGGACCTTCCTCTTCCCCCAGAACCACTGGGGAGGACCTTCCTCTTCCCCCAGAACCACTGGGGAGGACCTTCCTCTTCCCCCAGAACCACTGGGAGGACCTTCCTCTTCCCCCAGAACCACTGGGGAGGACCTTCCTCTTCCCCCAGAAACCACTGGGGAGGACCTCTCCTCTTCCCCCAGAACCACTGGGGAGGACCTTCCTCTTCCCCCAGAACCACTGGGAGGACCTTCTTCTTCCCCCAGAACCACTGGGGAGGACCTTCCTCTACCCCCAGAACCACTGGGGAGGACCTTCCTCTTCCCCCAGAACCACTGGGGAGGACCTTCCTCTTCCCCAGAACCACTGGGGAGGACCTTCCTCTTCCCCCAGAACCACTGGGGAGGACCTTACTCTTCCCCCAGAACCACTGGGGAGACCATCCTCTTCCCCCAGAACCACTGGGAGGACCTTCCTCTTCCCCCAGAACCACTGGGGAGGACCTTCCTCTTCCCCCAGAACCACTGGGGAGGACCTTCCTCTTCCCCCCAGAACCACTGGGGAGGACCTTCCTCTTCCCCCAGAACCACTGGGGAGGACCTTCCTCTTCCCCCAGAACCACTGGGGAGGACCTTCCTCTTCCCCAGAACCACTGGGGAGGACCTTCCCTCTTCCCCCAGAACCACTGGGGAGGACCTTCTCCTTCCCCCAGAAACCACTGGGGAGGACCTTCCTCTTCCCTCAGAACCACTGGGGAGGACCTTCCTCTTCCCCCAGAACCACTGGGAGGACCTTCCTCTTCCCCCAGAACCACTGGGGAGGACCTTCCTCTTCCCCCAGAACCACTGGGGAGGACCTTCCTCTTCCCCCAGAACCACTGGGGAGGACCTTACTCTTCCCCCAGAACCACTGGGGAGGACCTTACTCTTCCCCCAGAACCACTGGGGAGGACCTTACTCTTCCCCAGAACCACTGGGGAGGACCTTACTCTTCCCCCAGAACCACTGGAGAGGACCTTCCTCTTCCCCCAGAACCACTGGGGAGGACCTTCCTCTTCCCCAGAACCACTGCACTGGGGAGGACCTTCCTCTTCCCCCAGAACCACTGGGGAGGACCTTCCTCTTCCCCCAGAACCACTGGGGAGGACCTTCCTCTTCCCCCAGAAACCACTGGGGAGGACCTTCCTCTTCCCCCAAAACCACTGGGGAGGACCTTCCTCTTCCCCCAGAACCACTGGGGAGGACCTTCCTCTTCCCCCAAACCACTGGGGAGGACCTTCCTCTTCCCCCAGAACCACTGGGGAGGACCTTCCTCTTCCCCTAGAACCACTGGGGAGGACCATCCTCTTCCCTAGAACCACTGGGGAGGACCTTCCTCTTCCCCCAGAACCACTGGGGAGGACCTTCCTCTTCCCCCAGAACCACTGGGGAGGACCTTCCTCTTCCCCCAGAACCACTGGGGAGGACCTTCCTCTTCCCCAGAACCACTGGGGAGGACCTTCCTCTTCCCCCAGAACCACGGGGAGGACCTTCCTCTTCCCCAGAACCACTGGGGAGGACCTTCCCCTTCCCCCAGAACCACTGGGGAGGACCTTCCTCTTCCCCCAGAACCACTGGGGAGGACCTCCCTCTTCCCCCAGAACCACTGGGGAGGACCTTCCTCTTCCCACAGAACCACTGGGGAGGACCTTCCTTTCCCCAGAATCACTGGGGAGGACCTTCCCTCTTCCCCCAGAATCACTGGGGAGGACCTTCCTCTTTCCCCCAGAATCACTGGGGAGGACCTTCCTCTTCCCCCAGAACCACTGGGAGACCTTCCTCTTCCACCAGAACCACTGGGGAGGACCTTCCTCTTCCACCAGAACCACTGGGGAGGACCTTCCTCTTCCACCAGAACCACTGGGGAGGACCTTCCTCTTCCCAAAGAACCACTGGGGAGGACCTGCCTCTTCCCAAAGAACAACTGGGGAGGACCTGCCTCTTCCCAAAGAACCACTGAGGTGGACCTTCCTCTTCCCCCAGAACCACTAGGGAGGACCTTCCTCTTCCCCCAGAACCACTAGGGAGGACCTTCCTCTTCCCCCAGAACCACTAGGGAGGACCTTCCTCTTCCCCCAGAACCACTGGGGAGGACCTTCCTCTTCCCCCAGAACCACTGGGGAGGACCTTCCTCTTCCCCCAGAACCACTGGGGAGGGCCTTCCTCTTCCCCCAGAACCACGGGAGGCCCTTCCTCTTCCCTCAGAACCACTGGGGAGGACCTTACTCTTCCCCAGAACCACTGGTGAGGACCTTACTCTTCCCCCATAACCACTGGGGAGGACCTTACTCTTCCCCAGAACCACTGGTGAGGACCTTACTCTTCCCCCATAACCACTGGGGAGGACCTTCCTCTTCCCCCAGAACCACTGGGGAGGACTGTCCTCTTCCCCCAAAACCACTGGGGAGGACCTTCCTCTTCCCCCAGAACCACTGGGGAGAACCTTCCTCTTCCCCCAGAACCACTGGGGAAGACCTACACTTTCCCCCAGAACCACTGGGGAGGACCTTCACTTCCCCCAGAACCACTGGGGAAGACCTTCACTTTCCCCAGAACCACTGGGGAGGACCTTCCTCTTCCCCCAGAACCACTGGGGAGGACCTTCCTCTTCCCCCAGAACCACTGGGGAGAACCTTCCTCTTCCCCCAGAACCACTGGGGAGGAACTTCCTCTTCCCCCAGAACCGCTGGGGAGGACCTTTCCCTTCCCCCAGAACCACTGGGGAAGACCTTCACTTTCCCCCAGAACCACTGGGGAAGACCTTCACTTTCCCCCAGAACCACTGGAGAAGACCTTCCTCTTCCCCCAGAACCACTGGGGAAGACCTTCCTCTTCCCCCAGAACCACTGGGGAAGACCTTCCTCTTCCCCCAGAACCACTGGGGAGGACCTTCCTCTTCCCCAGAACCACTGGGGAGGACCTTCCTCTTCCCCCAGAACCACTGAGGAAGACCTTCAGTTTCCCCAGAACCACTGGGGAAGACCTTCCTCTTCCCCCAGAACCACTGGGGAGGACCTTCCTGTGCTATAACTTAAATTGCCAGGCATACCATCTAAAGGGGACAAAAAGATACAAAACATCCAGGCCATGAAAACCTGGGTAGCCACAGCCACTCAAGAGGGAGAGGTTTTTAGTGCCAGGAAGGAAAAAAAATGGCAAAAA